>VZRO01000779.1:0-50837 GCA_013397915.1 Daphoenositta chrysoptera
TCTCCCAATGTCATTTCCACAACATCGAGCTTGCCATTTTCAAAACACTCCACACACATTATTCTGGGGTAACCTCAGGGTCTGGTCAGCTGGCAGCTCCCTCCCAGTAAACCCTCAGCCAAGCAGCCTCGCAAGTGTGCAGCTCATGTCTCCAGTGAGGTGCACAGGAGGCAGCTCTCTCTGGCAGCCAACTCAAAAGATTCCAAAAGCGTGACTCATCAGTTCCTCTTTCCAATTTTTAGGGAAAAAATTTTTTTCCAGTTTTCTTGGTTGCCTTTCCCTATGTAAGAAAGAGTACCTTCTAATCCATGCTGCAAACATTTCCATAGGTTGCTTGTTTGGTAGGGAGTCTTAGGAGGAACTCACAAGTATCTGAAGAGCCAAGAATTACAAGGAAGTGGGCTGCAACTTCTTTATTACCAGCAAAAAACGTTTTCACTGATTCCCTGCTGTTTACAAGTATCCAAGAGAAAACAGGGCATAATGTGGCACCAGACAGAGACTAGTTCAGAAGGCATCGTCAGAAGACTTTGGAGGGAGGTGCCCAGTAGTGCCTCCAGAAACTTCTGCTAGCCTCTACCTCCGACAGAAGGAAAAGAGTCTTGATGGATCACAGAGGTAGCATCTTGCAGAGTTGTGCGGTGCTAATTGACACAGCTTGTTTTGAGGGCCGTGCTTCTGATGTGAAGGCTATCCTTGTCAGCTCCACTTTGCTTCTCCAAAGCTCCACTTTGCCTGCTCCTCCTTGGAGCTTCTATTACGTTGCCGAGAACAGGCACAGTGCCACCCAACAGATGGTCATGTGTGTAGGCATGTTGGAAACCTGATATGTACAGATCTAAAGCCAGATTTCTCCTCCAAATAGGAAAAACGTGTAGAGCTTCTGCATTCTTTGTTGTCTAAATTTGTCTCTACTTTTAATACTCTCGGATACTTTCCGGCATAGTAAGAGTGACTTTTGGTCTCTAGAACAGAAAGATAAATTGTTCCTGAGAGTGAGAAAAAAGATTGTGAGGGATGTCTCTGTGCAACAAAATCAATCTCTATAAAATGTGGGGTGAGTGGAAAATGAATGGGTTTAAAGACCCTCCAGAGGATAAGTGTACCTAGATTGGATGAAAAGGTATATTCTTCACATGTGGGAAACTTCTCAGTTATCTCCAGATTTCATCCCTGTTGTTTTTATACATTCCACTAGTCTCCTTCTTGCTATACAATATGGCAGGAGGCTTGCTCCTCTCAGATTGAATATGAAATTAAACAGGATTTTTCTTCTCATGGCTCAGTAGCTGGAATCTAACTCATGCAGTGAACACAAAAGAGAAAAAATAATGGTATTTGCCCAGTAAAATCTACACACCAGGTTTTTTTCAGTACAAACAGCCATTGCCGGGTAAGTCATGTATCTTCCACTGTTACCATTTCACTTAGAAAGAAATATTTTCTAGGAAACTAATCTAACTCTTTCCTTCTGTCCCTGGCCTTGCTTTCAGATTTTCCTCAGCAGCTCATAGTAGAGGAAGTGATATTCCTGTTCATTGCTTACTGCCATCAGCCTTGGTTGTTTTATTGCTTTTCTTATCTCCTTATCTCAGCAGCAGTATGACATACCTGCTTCAGAAACAATCACAGTTGTACGTGCTTGTTTTGTTTTCAGCTGGAATTCCCTTTTTGTTCTGTTAGCTGTGTGTGCTTCACAGCACACATCGCCTCTTCCTCAGATGGATCTCTGTGACTGGATTTCCTCTGGTTTACCACTCTTCTTTGTAACTGGCCTAATCTAACGTCCAGTTCTCTTGGTGCTAAATCAATTCTGTTGAGCTGCTTTCAAGGGGTGCTGAGGAAACTGATATGAGTCAAAATTGCGATAGAGGAAGTCAGGACTTCCAAAGATTTTGATCCCAAATTGCTGTTTCATATCATTTTAAGGCAAAAGATATGGAGCCTCTGCTTCTAGTAGGAGAATAAAGACTCCATGCTCCAGTTTTTGTTATTGAAAGTATGCTTTCAGCATGGCCAGCTTATCTGCATAAATGAGGGCAAAGTAAAGACACTTTCCTGTATTCCTCGATCAGCATTCCCAGCTCCCTGACCTGTTCAGTATCTAGAGCTTCTAAACAGTTTGAACATGGTGAGAAAAACAAAAAAACCCCAAACAAACAAACAAACAAACAAACAAAAACAACAAAAAACAAACAAAGAAACCAAACCAACACACAAAAACACTAAAGCAAACCAAAAACCCAAACAAACAAACAAAAAGCTGTTTTTAAAGGTACTTCTAGGAGGTGTTAGTTCTAAACTGAGTAGCAGCAGGTTGAGTCTAGGAGCAGCCAATTTCAGTGACATTTCATCTGCCTGAACAACTAAAGAAAAGTTCTTCCATCCTTTTTGTATTAAAAGAGTCACATCCAGGGGCCTTGAAAGTTAAGTCTCTTTCAGACTGACTGATGGGCCCGATCATCCAGTCCCTCTGCTTCTGTCATTTGGGTTGGCAATTTCTGGTACAGACACAACTTCAAATTAGAAATGGCTGCACAGCTGCATATGACACACCAGTGGAATCAAAATACAAAGCCCTTTTTGCTCCTGCAGTGTATTCGTGATAGAAACATTTTAGAATGTCTCTATGCAAAGACCTGTGCTGGCTTACACCAGGCATAGGCATGAAGATGCAAAGTACTATATATAGAAGATCATGCCTTTTGTTGTGGAAGAATTAATGCATGGTGATTTTGCATTTGAATATAATAACTGACCATGTCCAGTGTGAAAAATATTTTCTATTGGCAAGAATATGTTTGACTGAGGTTACAGAGAGGGCTCTGTGGTGGGCTTGATATTTTTTGGCTACCAGAGCCCCACTCAGATTGTTCCCTTCCTCATCAGGACAGGAAGAGGAAATAGATGAAAATAAGCTTGTGATTAGAGATTATATAAAGAGAGGGAATTCCCTTACTGATTACTGTCATAGGTAAAACAGACTCAATTTGAGGAAATTAATTTATTACCATTTAATAACAGGTTATTATTCCTGTTGGCAAACCTGCTCCAGCATGGGCTCCCTCCCTCCACGGGGCCACAG
Source organism: Daphoenositta chrysoptera (assembly GCA_013397915.1). Classification (NCBI taxonomy): domain Eukaryota; kingdom Metazoa; phylum Chordata; class Aves; order Passeriformes; genus Daphoenositta; species Daphoenositta chrysoptera. Next base: position 3,086 of record VZRO01000779.1, read on the forward strand.
GCCCTGCCAGGAGCCTACTCCAGCATGGGATCTTCCATGGGCTGCAGGTGGGTATCTGCTCCACAGTTAACCTCCAAGGGGTAATTTCAAAACCTTTCAATGCTTTTTTTTCTAAAATATATACAACTGGATCTTTATGTTCTTAAAATACTACATGGTACTACTACAAAACCCTCATAACTGTTTCTATTAGATACTTTAATTTTTTTTTTCTTTCCCTCCTTCCCTTAAGGTCATATTGATCTTATGCTGTACCATAGATGATCAAGTAATAAATGGTTGAACGTGATTCTTGAGAAATTTTCTGCACCAAGTGCAAAGCCCTTTGAATGGGGCTACTTTTCATATGATGATCATATGTTTTTCAGAATTTTTATTTACACTACAGGTAAAATTCCAAATGTTGAGAAGCTGTGCAAACTTAAATATGATCTTTTCTGATTTTCTGTGTGCTGGGATGGGAGATGGAATGGAGAGCAGATGCTTTTATAGACAAGTCCTGAATGAATGTTTTCTACATGATAATCTGAAAATGCAGGAGACTGAGCTGGAAATCCATTTAACTCCTTTTCATTTATTCCTTTCTCCATCTGTGAGTTTTATTATTTGTGGGTGAACCAGGGAAAAATAGCAAGTGGATGAAGTTGGTAGGTCTGCTTACTTAAGAAGAAATATAACATCTCCAGCACAAGAAAACAAAAACCTGAAGTTTCACTATGCACAAGAAAAAGCATTATCAGAGAACAGAAATGATGCAAGAGGACAGAATTCTACCTACAAAATCTGTCCACAAAATATGAAACCTGATAAAGTTATTTATTCTATTCAGAACATGACAATAGGACAAAGAACTTTAGAATGCAGGACAGACTATATAGGCAAGTGAAATGTGAAGTTGGTAAGTACAAAAAATCCCCCTAAACTACTTGTTCTTCAACAGCTGAATAAGAAACCTGTTTGTTTTGCCACCTGAGGAAAGAAAGCTGTATATCACTTCAGGTAAATCACTAGAACATCTACTTAACGCATCACTGCGATGGAAAAAAGCAAATGATATGTCAGAATGCACACAAAAATGGGTTGAGGAGAACAGTGCAAAACGAATGCAATTATGTTGCTAGTTATACAACTCCAGCCACCATTTCTTGAGAAAAATTGCACAGAATTATAGAGGGCTTGAGAGAAGGGCATAATTATTAAGAACACAGAAAAACACTTAAGGGGGGATTGAAAAGAGTGCAATTGTTTCCTTTAGAAAGGAGATTAATAAGAGGAGATGAGAAATAACTATACTAAATAAAGGAATGTGATAGAAAAGGTAGATGGAGAATTTCTGTTTCCTCTGTCTTGTGATGCAAGAAAATGGAGATATGCTAGCAAATATGAAAGCTGGCAAAATGAAAACTGATAAAATCCATTCCCTACAGGAGATAATTATGAGTATGGAATGAATGCATTGATAGAGGTACAGTTGAGGTCAAGGATTCTGCAAGGTTGAATGAAATTTGAATGGTTACATGAAATAACGCCAGAAAGAATATCAGAAAGAAGATAAAGCCTCATTTTTCAGACCTAAACCCAGTCTCTAACTTCTAGGAACAGGTAGAAGGCTCTCAATACCAGGCTTCTTCATGTTTCATATAAACTGCATTTCTCACTGCTATTAGTAAGATTTCTACAGTATGGCCAATGGAATTTCTCACATCAGTCTATTTTACAGTGTTGTTCCGATTGCATTTTGGGTCTGTTCGCAGTAACATGACAGCAATGCAGGTGGTGTAAAAGCCTGTCTCCAAAAAACAATTCAGTCATCACTTCCATTTTCAAAATCCAGAGATGAGTCATTCCCCTCCCACAGGTAAATGTATTGGTATGAACATCAAGCTCGTCAGCTTGTATGTATATCCTCACAGTGGAAAAAAAAAAAATTGCAGCAGAGTCCTTCTCTCTATTGATAAAAGGCAGGTTTCAGCCCACCCTTAACCACTCTCCAATTTAGCAAGTGGTCTGCTAGCAAATGTAATTCAAAGTACCCAAATGGGTACAGCAGTGACACACTGGACTGCGGTAAAGGGAATATAAAAGACACGGGTTGGTAAGTGAAGGAATATGAAAAATTCCTTGGAGAGAGCAGGCATGCAGTGGTCAGCCATAGTTCTTAGAAGACCACAGATTCACAAGATGATTCAATAACTTTACTAATGATGGGGCAAAATGTACCACCAGCAAGTCTCTAGTGACACAAAGGTGGGAGAACTTGCTGATACGCCAGAGGCTTGTGCTGTCTTGGAGACAGACCTCAACAGGCTGGAGAAATGGGTGATCCTTCCCCTTTTATTCAGCACTGGTGAGGCTATACCTGTAGAACTGGACTTTTTAGTACAGAGAGACGTGGGTGTACTGGAGAGAGTCCTATGAAGGGCCTCTAAGATGATTAAGGAAGTGGAGCATCTGAAATATGGGGAAAGTCTGAGAGAGTCAGGAATGTTCAGCCTGAGGAAGAGAAGGCTCAGGGGGATCTCATCAATATGTGTCAGGGTCACCTGCCCTGGAGATACTCAAAGGCCATCTGGATATGGTTGTGGGCAGCTGGCTCTAGGTTGCCCTGCTTGTTCATGGGGGTTGGACCAGATGACCTCCAGAGGTCCCTTCAACCTCAACCATTCAGTGTTTCTGTGTCATGTTATGGGCTCACATCCTGCATTACTGCAGCAGACTCCTCCTTCTCTGGGGCAGGGCTGGCATTCTGCTCTGATGCATTTAATGAGATTCCCATTGGCCTGTTCCTCTAGGCTGTCCATGACCCTCTGGATAGAAGCCCTGACCTCATGCAAATGGTCTGATCCCCCCAATTTTGGTGACATCAACAAACTTGATGAGAGTTCACTATCTAAAGGAAATAACTACACGGATTCCATGAGTATTCCATTAGCATGTTATCTGTCGCTTACTGAGGATCTGTTGTGAATGAGGAGTCTCCCCACTTTGCATAAAGCAGGACGTCTCAGACTCAGGAAAGGAATCTTAAACCTTTGGAAGCATCAGTTCATCCTAATTAGCAAATAGACAATTCTCCATCTACAGTCCCTCAACAGAAAATAGGAAAGATCCTGAACTAACAAAAGTTAATCCCTGCTCATAGAGAAATGGTTAGCCATTGCTGCAGCTAAACCCCACACTTCTGCATTTGCAGCTAATTCTGGCATGGTCCTGCTCTGCTGGCCCCTGAGGCTCCTTTATTTTATTTGTCCAACAGTAGATATCTCCATCAAGTTAAGAAATGTGTTAAATAGCAAATATCCTTAGTACCACAATGTTTTAAAACCCACACAGATTTCACAGCAGCAAGGATGACTGCCAAGCCAAAAACCAGGGGTAGGAAAACTCATATATCCCTTTCTGTTGTTTCAGCTGTCAGAAACCTGTGATGCACTTCCAGCTCTGGCTTTGCTGGTTAACCTGGTCATTGACAGCCCGTAAGTATGTCCTTTGTGGGTGGCTTTTCCAAACCTGTGTTCCTGTGCATATTTTGCTCAGATCAGGACAAGCACACAGGCTGTCTTCCCACACCAGACTGTGCCATCAATCTGTATCTACACCATCACCTGCAAGTGGAAGAGATTGAAAGGGCTGTACCTGCTGCTTGTATGTGGAAATGATTTTTAATAACCACATTGTACAGGGCATGGAATGAGAGAAAGAACAAGACAAGCTGCATCATGGTGCATTGTGGGAGGCAGAGTGGTGGATTTGGCATGTCACCCAAACAGCAAAAGGGCGTAGGTGAAGGGCACTGTCAGTAGTTCCTGGCACACCTCTCACATTCCCACTGATGCTGCACCTGTGGCACACACAGGCTCTCCCTGGGTGATTTGACCTCAAGTGGAGTGCTGTACCAAAACACCTGGGCACAGCAGGCTGGGCAGGGAGCAATACGCAGAAAACCTGTGTGCATGCACAAAAGGGCAAGCCAAATACCCAGACCCCAAATTCTAGTAATGCAGACTTTCTCTCATCTCCTGAAATATCATTATAACTCACCAAAATGTGCCAGAAGAAGAAAAACCAGTGTCCATTACTAAAATCTTTTAAGTGACAGTGTTGCCAACAGTCAGCACCAGTGATTCAGGCTTGTCCACAGACTGACGATTTCATAGCATCATAGAGTTACAGAATGGTTTGTTTTGGAAGGGACCTAAAACATCATCTAGTTCCACGCTGACATGAGCAGGGACACCTTCTACTAGACCAGTTTTCTCAAAGCTGCATCCAACCTGATTGGGATCCAACCATTTGTCTTGGACTATTTGAGAAAAATCACATAGTTTTTACCTAGCCGACACAAGGAGGCTCTGCCTTTCTGTAGTGCTTTTCCTCAGGCTAGGTATTTGACCCCTGTAGGCAAAAATCACACTTACAGGACACTGATTACCCACATTGTTTGAGGTCATCAGGTTAAGTCAGGGAGTTGGGGGGAAGTAGTGCATGCTGTTTGGCTAAACAGTATTTTGTCTTAACATGATATTACAGGAATTTTCTTTTTGATTGAGAAGGCCGTCTGAGGCAGCTGAAATGCAATGATGACTCTGTAAATAAAAGGCTGACTTGGTAAGCAACCTTGTATTTCTCACCAAGCCACAAGAAGTTGTGGGAGTAACAGAAGAAAGCTGGCAGCAAACTCATAACTTTAAAGAAAAACTTTTAAAAGGTTTGAATGTATTTTTTCCTGAAGACATTGAAGTTCATTGAAATTCCTGACAAACTCCAGGGCAGTTGTGGATAACCTGGACTAAAACAGAGATGTGTCTGCAGTTCACTCTCTTAGCAGAGGAAATGGCAGCACAGAACTATGGGCCACTGGGAGCTGTTTTTCACAGAAAAAGCCTGTAAAGCTTCTTCATGTCTATAAGGTTGTTCATACATTAAAATTATGCAAGTGTATCAGATAAGAAAAATTTTACATTGATTCTCTGCCAATTCTCTCTCTTTCATTTCCTTCTTCTTCCAAATTAAAACCTATATGATTGTGTATTTTTAAATACCTTAGCATTGGTCCAGCTGGTGAGGTTCTAGGATATTGGTGCCGTATGCCAAGCTTTATTGCTAATTCAGAACTAAACCAAGCCAATTTATGTCCATGGCACAACTGCTAACATCTATGGTAGTATTTTCATACAAACTCATTTCATCCATTATGCTCCCTTTCTTCAGCTGGAGGGGTGATAAACTTTAAAGTAGTAACAGTTTCCTAAGAGCTGAGCATACGAATTTCATCCCAACTTTATGAAAAGTTATTGTGACATTTAATGTGAGAAGAATTTATAAAGAAGTATCATTAATAGTTAGACTTACTAAGGAACTGTCTGTCCTATAACAATCTTCAGCATTGCTTAAGAAACTGTGAGGAAGTAAAGTATCCACTATTGTTTACTAAGGCTTTTAAAATGAGTTTTTTTAAAGTTATTTCTGTATTTCTGAGAGATACAGGGTTTCTTTATATTTAGTTTTAAAGGCTTCATTGGTTTTCTAAATGTGAAGATAAGGCTTCTGCCATAGTGGTGCAGACACTGACAGAGAATGTTTTTTAGATAGACTGATTTATTGAGATCTCCACGTAGGATAATATTCAGAAGGGAAATTGAATCTCTCAGACAGATGACCAGTCGCTGCCTGGTTGGTGATGGGACTCTGTGAAGATCATTGTAGCAGCATCCTCCCAGCTGTACTCGTGGGGATTTTTTACATACCTAGATGGGCCATGGTCCTACACAACGCCCCCCACGCAAGCAAGGTCCCCTGAAACTGATTTTCTTCAGCTGTGGAAAAGCTTTTCCTATCTCCAGTATGTACAAAGGCCTTTCCTCTGTGACCATTCCTGCATCTGCAGAAGCAGTTTCCAGTGACCATACAGGTGTCCTGTTTGGGTACAGTGTGGTCAATTCTGCTGCAGGAATGGCCCCAGGACATCTTTGGGACGGCAGCATTGCCTGTCCATTGGTCTGTGCATAGCAGCAGCTGCCCAGGGGAGTCTGCAGGGCTGTTCAAACTCCCCTGGAGAGCAGCTGTCAAAACTGGTCAAATGCTTCATAGTGAAGGCAATATTTCAGCTGAGCGCTTTGTCACACATTAGTGCACTGAACCAAACCAGTCCTGTGCCTCATCTATGCTGGGGAGTCCCTGGAGCCCCCTGGGAACTGTGACTAAGCACACTGGGTGTGCACGCAGGCAAATCCCTGCTATCACTCAACTACAGTGCAAGATCCAGTTTCATTTTTTTATCAGGCTTACAAGTTAAATCCTCTAACTCTTGCTACTGTAAATATATTTGGTAACCAGAACTTCAAAATAAGGACTGAGATTTGTATTTGAGTCTTTTCTAAGACAGAGCCTACTAAATTACTGATGCAAAAGAAAATCAAACAAATATTTCACTGTTTTAATGACAATGTAAAATGCTATTTATTTCCCTGCATAGTAAAGTACTGCTTCTTCCCCCTTCAATTTTATTTGCCTGGTCTCTTTTGTTCTGTAGTTCATGCATAATTTCACACCTGCAAAATTTCTGAAGAACTAGGATTTTGCTTATAAATTTGAACAATAAAAGCAGAACACTCTGAGAAACATGCAGACAGCCTTTTCACAGGCTGAACTGAAGGTGCCTGGGCTACTTATGCCAGTGGAGATTTCCTTTTTGCAGCCAGCTGAGAAGCCTTGTGCTCTTAATAATAATGTTAAAAAACTCACAAAGCAAAACTCAAGTGTATAAAACCCCACAACAGATAAGAGGAAGAGTACAAGGGCTGTAGTTTGCTAGGGAAGCACATACTGTGAGCATGTTCTGTGATGAATACCTGGCAGTTTGAAGCAAATGGCTCTTCTTAGAAGGCCTCCAAGGGCAAGTATGATGTTTCCTCTAGCCAGGTCTGTGCACTCTGCAGAGGTGGTGCCCAGTCAGGCACAGCATGGGTTACATCCAAAGCTTCCTGATCAAATCCTACCAAGAAGCCTGGTAGCAGTTCTTCAGGTAGGCAGCCAACAGAGACAGGAAGACAAGCTCTCCCTGTGTTTCATGCCACTGGCAAGGAAGTCCTGGGGGACACCTAGTGATGCTGACAGGATATAGATAGTTGTCAAAGTGGAGGTTGAAGAGACGTCACTAACAGAGAATGATCAAGGCAGCCCTGCGATCTCTCTGAAGATTTAATACTACAGAGATAGGAAGTCAGATCTGTGCTGTTACCTCTCCTTTCAGAAATAAGGAATATGTTGCTAGAGCCAGGCTTTGCTCCAGACTGAATACAGGGTGCATCTGTGTGTCTCAGCTCTGGAAAATGGTGTTGCTGTTAGTCCTAGGTGACAAGGGGTCTGCAGCAGGAAAGTTATACTAGGAAGCAGGAAGAAAGGACACTGCAAAAAGCAGTTGTGCTCCCAGAGATTAGCTGACATTTGTCTAACAGCTTGTTGATATTATGCATTGTGTGCAAAACAGTTTCCTGCTGAGTATGTTTGATGCAGTGCTTCTTGGTTCTCCAAGGGCTTGTGTCATCTCTAAGAACTGCTTTTAGTCCCCCAGATTCAGGGCTATTGCCAAAAGGTGTTAAATATCTAAGCAGCTTTGGACAGAAAAGTGCAGCCTTTGTGATACTTTTCTGTCTATCAATCTTGTAAAGCTGTCTAGACTGTCCCAGGAGAGGGGGTGGAAGTGCAAATCAGATATATGTGTAAATCTAGAAGTGTAAATCAGATTCTATAAGCATGCCTTTGCAACAGGGTATAGGGAAAAAAATTGCCCAACATTCTCAAGATGACAACCCAAGGACACTCTTGAAGCTCTGGTAATAAATTAATCTCTCCTTCTCTGGAACTAAATGAATGGCCAAAATCTTCTAGGAGCTGTGCTCAACAGCTCCACACCTTTGATACAGTGCAGCTAATATTCTGCCGAAATAGGATCACGACATACAATAGCAGCAGAGCACACCACATGGGGGTGGGTCACAGGGCTGCAAAATAATTTATGTGAGCAGAAGCACTGGCTGGTACTGTGGAGGTAATTATGTTTATTATCTGTGAGCCCACGGTGACAGCAAATGTGCCCAGCAATAGCTATATCTCAGCAACACAGTAGTCACCCACACCGATAATGTAGTCACGGTCATTTTACGAATTAAAACAAAGTAATATCTGAGGAAAGTTATTAAACCTGCTAATGTAACAGTGCCTGGTACATGGTTTTAATATCCACTATTTATTATTTTAGTTCTTTGCAATAAAAAGCCTGAAACATCATTTCCCTTCCAGGGTTTCTGGCTGTGCCTGCATTTACTCTGGTCCCACGGGGAAGGACAATTAAATGTTCCAGTTTTAACAGCTGACAGACCTGAGTTCTGTACCCTGCCTTGAGACCACAGACTGGCTGCATTTTTTTGTGTTTGTTTTGTTGTTTTGGTATTTTTTTCAAAGATCCAGCGTCATCTTGCAGTTAAATTGGTGCAGAAAATATCCAGCAGAATTACAGGTCTGGATTATCGTGTCTTTTCATGTGCTTTCTAGAAAAATGAACTTGAACCTGCAGAGGCCCTTGCTACTAGCTTTCAGTGAAACCTGGTTTTTTTTGTGTGAGGCATTTTCTACTGAAAAAGAAGAAAGGTGTTGATGATAAACTATTAGATCAGGATTTTTATATAGAATGAGGACCAGACTAAGTGATACGGATTCTCTTGGGAAAGAACCAACGAGGATGTCAAACCATGTGCTGTCTTTGGGCTGTGTTCAAATCACCTGCTGCTGCAGCCACCCACCCAGCCAGGGCTGCTTCTCTACCTCCTGGCGATGAGCAAGCAATGAACAGGCAGGGTAAGGAATTGCAAACAGCCCAGATACCATTCCATAGCAGACAAATTCCCTGCTGGTCTATGGGAAAAGCTAGAGGGGAAAAATGTGTCCGTTCCCAAGGCACTGAAACTTCTGATACCTCTTGCTATATGTTAGGGAGTCAGTTTGTATTCTAGACCTTATTTTGCCATTAGGCAAATCCTGATCTTATTTTGCCATTGGGCAAATCAACTCTTTGGACAAGACTTGATGAAATGCTGCACTAAACTCTGCAGATTGCAAGCAAAGCCTCTAAACCGATTTCCTCCCTGGCACTTCCCAACCTGCAATGCCATTTTGAAAGCAGCCAGTTATGATGGGAATTCTGTTGCCTTTGTTTTCTCTTCACATACTGATGCCGTTTGTTCCTCAATGTTCTATTATCCATGAGGGCTCTTGGCATATTACAACCATATTTTTCACTGGCTGGAGCCACATCTGTTTTAATCTTATTCTCCAGTTCTTTCACTTCACCCAAGTAATTGCCCTGATCTCTTTTTTCAGTTCCTGGGTATGCCAAGAAACGAATCTTTGTATTTTCACCACAGTGAAAGTGAATTATCTATGGCAAACATTCTTCGTAGCAGAAATGGTCACCAATGTGCAAAACTGAAAAAAAAAAAAAAGCAGTTATGAGTCATGTTCAGCAAACAATCAGGAAACAAACACTTAATTAAAAATAACGTATATATTCCATGGAAGCTGCTACAAAGAAATTTGAAGAAAATTCAGCTCAACCAAATCAGGATCAAATACAGAAATGCAAAACTAAATTATGAACAGTTTTCTTTTTGAAATGGCAAATGAAGCTGCATTAAAAAATAATGAACCTGCACAAAAGATAAAAGCACATTTCACCAGGAGGACAGCATTCCCTGTCTTTGTCAGCCTCCCCATTACTTTTCCTCAGTCTGATGTGACTATGGAAAGTCTTTCTGTGGAACAGGGTTTTCTTCACTTACTGTCTGTACTTGTCTTTTTCACCTGCTTGCTTTCTTAACCTCTGCAGCAGATGCTATTAAAATAGCTTTGAATAGTTCTGTGTACTTGAACTTGAGTTAATTGGAGCCTTCTATCCTCCTTTTTTTCAGAACTGTTTTGTTTTCCTAGCCTTTACCTAAATATTTCCTTTTTACCACATTTCTTCTTCTAAGACCGTTTTCTTCTTGGTCCATTTCTTCATTTACACCACACCATCTACTGAGGCATGTGGGGAGGGAGTAGGAATTCAGACGCATGCCCAAAGTGAGTCATTTCACTCATCAATTCATTCCTGAGTGAGATCCCACATTTTTCAAAATTGAGTACATTGGATCCTAATTAAGGAATTAAGTTCCTAATGGTAGGGAGTGACATTGGAAATTGCAGCACACAGATGACAGGAGGAATGCATTTTCATTGCATTAATTATTTACGTAAGGGAAGAAAATGAGCAAGGGTACTGCTGTGAGTATGGCAGAGAAGTTCTCATGGGGCAGTGAGATGGGCAGTGAGCTGAGCTGCCTGCACTCTGTAACAACGGAGGTTGTAAAGAGTATCTTGCACTTTTCTATGTGTGAATAGTAGAGAAACCCACCACTGCTTTTTGCAGTGGCCTCTGAAAAGTAGTTCTTTAATCAAACAAATGCTATAGCATTAACCATTTATTAGAGAGGAGGGACAGTGGAGTGAGAAGTGGCTTTCAGGAAGAAGAGGTTTGGCTTCATCTCAGTGTTTATTTTAAATGACGGTTTTTGCACTCAGGAGGAGCAGCAGAGCAGAGTGCTGTCTGGGAGCAAGTGAGCCACCGGGCTGCCTCTGCTCCTCCTGCATTGCTCCTGTTGGCAACTGGCTATTTTTAAGATTCCACAAGCATTTTCTCTTGCAGGCATTGTTCTGCAAGGAAGTCGTGATGTCCTCCGGGATGGAGAGGCAGATCAGTGCTGCCAGGTGCTGCAAAGTCAAAATAGCCTTGGCATCACCTGTTTAGAAAAGTCAGCATGGCACCACTTCAGCACAGTGACGTGTGGGTCAGACCAGCACCCCGGTACAGTCTCCACCAGGAATGCCCTAGGTACAGGAGTACTATGGAAAAACCTCAAGTGTTTTTAATGATTTGTAGACAATGAATTTACTGATGAACTAGTCAAGCTTTTATAAATTATGCTAAAACTAAAAATGACATCCTTCTCTGACTACTTTATAATTGCCTCAAGAAAATGAGATTAAGACAATATTGATTTACCACACACTTCCAGTGTCACAGATCAGTTATACCACTGACATTTACATGAGCTCCTTTTGACCGGTAGCATGCAGCAAATTCTCAGTCAGGTAGTAATCTGTATTACACTTCTTGGATATAATAATCTGCTATACGCAATTAAAATTGATTAGGTCTTGATTTTCCAGAGTATCTGAGAAATTCACAGCTTTTTCTGAGACAGAGAAGAATTTTGCTTGATTCTAATACATAACAAATCTGAGCCTAAAGTGAAGAATAAGCCTTCTTTTTTCTACCAAATAATCTTCTCTTTATTGCAAGAAAAAATTGTCTTCCTCCCTTGGATGCCAGCACAGACATTAAGAGATAATTCTTTTCTCCTCATAAACTACACTCTTCAATGTTCAAACTAATTTTAAATTCACGCTTATCCTGAAATTCAAGATTATTGTTACTACTGATTTTGATGGGTTTGCAGCAGCAGATTTATATAATATAATGGTCTGCAATATTATTATTTCGTTATTTAAACAGAAGCTCAGAATCACATTGTGACAGATTTCTGAAGCTTTCTACTGGTGACAGCAGCACCTCTTTCCTCCTTTTGCCCTTAGCAAGTCCTACCCAGCTTATAGTACATGTCCTTCCACCTTCCATTTTTTCCTAGACTGCTATTTCAGATGGTTTTGTACTCATTTCAATTTGAGCTCAGTTCTAGATTCTAACTTAAGTCTGATTTCATGCATGTCAGGAAGTTCTCTTACGCACACTCCAGGGACCTCCCGGTCAGTTTCCTCTTGGCTGCATTGTATTTCCAGCAGGCAGATGAGAGAAAGATATGGCTCTCACTCTGAACTAGGCACTCTTGCCTCATTTGGCTATATTTCTGCTGTTGGAGAATCACAGACTATCCACAAGGATCACTGAGCCCTGCACAGGACACCCCAGGAATCACACCACGTGCCTGAGAGTGTTGTCCAAATGCTTCTGTGCTGTGACCACCTCCCGGGGGAGCCTGTTCCGGTGCCCAACCACCCTCTGGGTGAAGAACCTTTTCCTAATATTCAGCCTAAAACTCCTCTGACACAGCTTCAGGCCATTCCCTTGGGTCCTCTTGCTGGTCAAGAGAGAGAAGAAATCAGTGCCTGCCTCTGCTTCCTCTTGTGAGGGAGAGTACTTTCTCAATGCATTGAACATGCTTTAATGCTGCTGTGTGTTAGTGACAGAGCTGGAGAAATTCTGAGTCCATTTGGAGGAAGAGTCTATTAAGATTGTTGATTTTTAGCACAAGATGTCTTATTGGAATTCTGATAGCAAAGTGTTTAGTAACGCAAATGAAAAATCAAAATAACTTCTCTAACACTCTGGTGTCTTCAGACCTGAAAGAACTGGAAGTGTCAGAAACAGTACATGCGTCTGGGACACAAAGAGAGGTGAAAAGCAAAGCTAAGCATTTTGTCATATTTCATTATCCAGGGCAGCATTTCCCAAGGCAATGAAAGGAAAGGAAGAGTAAAGAAAGGAATATCTAACATTCAGTCCTAAAACTGGGGAGTTTTCATAGGTGTATTGGAACAAGGAATTAATATCAGTTACAAGCTGTATGACCTGCCCTGTAATGACTCCGGTGTGTGCCCACAGGTCTCTCTCTTACCTGACACACCACCAGGCCACTGCCACTGCAGAGGGACCATCTAAGGTTTATAAACTCAGGGCTGAGCAGCCACATCCTGCCACCCACAGGACTTTGTGACAGGGAATTGTAGATTGCCAGTTACACAATCAGGAGTCCTTCTGGCTGAAGAGCATTGCACTCAGCTCCCCATACTGCTGCAAAGTTCACAATATCACCATTTTCATGTGCAGCGTAATAACCTGTCAGCTCCAGACAGACAACTGAAATAAAAGCAGTATTTGTTCTTTCACTGCCACCATAGGACAAGCAGTCTAGCTGGATTTGTGCACTGTAGGATTATATTGATTTTTCTGAGAGCAATTACAATAAGGCATATTATACAAGACATAGCAGCCAGAGCAAAGGACGATTATTTGCAGAAATAACTGAGATGGGAGGAAAAATGCAAATTATACAATACTATGTCTATTTCCACAGGCTCCACTTCACATACACTGATAGAAGAAAGATCTGTGGTCTTGGTATGGTTAGCTAGTTTTTCCTTCAAGTAGTGTGATGTTTTTATCTGGGAAATCAATTATAAACTCAGCAACATGTAATTAATTCAGCTGCCTGAATGCATAGATGGCATATAAGAGGTCAATGTGGCATTGCTGAATATGGTCCAGGACCTACCAAAGGTCTTCAGCCTCGTAGAAGCTAGAGGGCAAACAAGGTGAACAAGGGCATTTCAAGTGCAGGAGAGGTCTGTGTTTAGGAAGCTGAACCAGGATGCCTTGTGGGAAAATTTCTATTTAACTTCCTTTCTCACATTTTTAAGAAAAGTTAGGAGTGCAGGCAATGGCTGAAGACCCTTCAGCAGTTCATTCTAGCCCCACATAAAATAAGAAAAACTGTTTTAAGGAAGATCACAACCTGGATCTGTCAAGAGATACACCAAATGGTAACTCAGCCTCCTCTGTCTCTTGGCTATTATATTAATCAGCATCACTTTGTACCTCCTTAGCCTACTGAGCAGGAAGAAATGTGAGTACTTTGAACATTTTTGATGCTATATTGTCTACCTAAAGACATACAATTATATCAGGCACACTTTATGTGTATGCCCTTTAAAGGATGCATGGTTCATTAGAGAAGAAGCAGGTTAATAAAATAATTACACTTCCCTTAGGCTTTACGTTGCTGCCAGTCACAAAAATATCCTGAATTTGAATAATCAGAGTTACACACAGTATTCCAGATATAATCACATAAGCACCTTATGCAATGCCACCGATATCTCCCTGTATCTATCAGAAACAGTTCTCTCGTTGTTACACTTGTCTTTTCCACATGACATTAGTGGGTATAATCATACACTTCTTGGTCAGTACCCTTCCATCTCTTTTTCTTCTACTGTCACTTCTAAATTATGAGTCTCCAGTTATTACAGGAATGCCTGCAATTAATCCTGGCAGACATTACTTATCCTTTCATCCTACCTCTATTTTATGTGGTCTGGAGGCTGCTCTATTCTTTGCTTCTTTCATTTGGCTTTGTTGTGTTGATAACAACTCCCTGTTTTGTGCCATCAACAGATGTAATTTCTTCGCCTCTGTGCTAAGGTCTTTAATGAAAATACTGAATCAAATCAGTCCTCAAGCTCAGCTTCTGTTCCACTAAGCCTTTGCATCTCACATATGCCAGTATCTTAGGAGGCCAGTGCAACAGAATTAAAGTATGGGATCTGCTCATACATACCGAGTGTGCAGACCTACAAGAATAGCTTCTTTGTTTAGTATATTTATCAATTTTCTCTGCCTCTGTACTGAAATCAAGGAGGAATATTACATGTGAGGAAACTTAAACAGTCCTTTCCACTTAAGTCTGTTACTGAAAATGTCTCAGATTTCATCCTGCAAGGTCTGTGGCCCCAGGTACTCAGGCAGAGTCAACACACAATGGAGTGGTTTTTTCCATCAAGATGATGAAAGCCCTCCAAGTCTTTCTTATAACACTGATCTTGGCCCATTGATGGGTCTTCTTTTATTGCCTTGATCCATACTTTCGGGTCTTTTCCTAGGCATAGGAAAAGTGCTGTGAAAGATTACAGGAACCTTGTTGGTGCTGAGACATTTCAGCAAAAATCTTCTTTTTTGATTTGTCTCCCAATGAAGACCACCTCTTTTCCCCCAGACCAGCTCTTATGTCCAGACTGCATGTTAACAGCAAGGTTCCAGTGCATTACACTATCTCCAGATGCTGTATGACTTTTACATTCTCTTCCCCCATTCCTCCTCCAGCCTGTAAATCATCCCGGACTCTCTTCTTCCAGTGTCTCCAATATCAAAATACAAACCCAGACTTTTTCTTGAAAGCTCCATCTACCCAGCAACTTGTCTGAAATGATATCCATAGGGAATGCTAGGCAAAGAGGGGATAAAAAAGTATTACAAGACCTCTGACTGGGACATGCTCCCAGATTCCTGCAAAAAAGGATTAGTGGCTTTCTGAGCTGACAATAGCATGCAGTTCAACATGTTTCAAATCAGTCAGTGAATCTACCCTCCATCAGTTTTCCTAATTGCTTCTATTTTAGTCTTTTAAATGTTCTGTTGGCAGTGAGAGCCACAATTTGATTACACACTCTAAGAAAAAAAAGTACTTTCTCTTGCATTACTTGTTTTTAATCTGCTGCCTGTAACCTCATTAAATGCCCTCTAATTCTGCCATTATAAGAAACACAGAATAATAATTTTCTATCCCTTTTCAACATAATATTCAGAGATTTTTATCATAGTCATGTCTTCTCAAACCTGAGCAATTCTTTCCCTTATAATTTCTGGAACATATGCAACAGCTTTCATAATTGTTGTCCTTGTCTGCACAGTTTTTTATTCCTATTATATATTTTTGTCCTGGAATTATCTTTCATGTACATGGGTGTTAAGCTGAAGGCATTTCTTATATTCCTTGCATTCATACAGTCACATAAAGGTACTTTATTGGAGAAAGTGAGATCTCAAAATGTAGTGTTGTATTCATAAAAGAGTGACATAGCTCATAAGTCTCTGAGAATTCTCTTTATCATAATTTCCTGGTTGACACACAGTATTCTCAAATATATTGTGGACAAGAACTGACTCCCACATTCAAATTGAAATTCCCATCTAAACATTTCAGAAAAATTTTCTGGAGTAATTTTCAAGACAGGAATAGGCAAATTATCATTTTCCTTCCTAGAAAATGTTCACCAGGCTTAAAGCCAGCTGTGGCAAGGGCAAAAATCCCTGAAATTTTAGGATAGATTAGACTTTCCTTAGCCAAGGACATTCAGAACAAAAATGTCAGAATCAACCCCCCGACAACATTTTGAATTAATTGAAATTCCATTTTCTCTCTTTCTTCCATTCCACAGAAAAATAGTGCAACCAATTCTAGTTAATGGTCTTCTGTAAAAAATAGCAGAGCAGAATGAGTCATTTTCTCTGTTGGGGATATAGAAGAGATTAAGAAGGAATGAAAAAGTGGGGAACATGAGCAGCATTTGTCAAGCTGACGACACGAGAGCATGCCAGCTTCCTTTGTTCCTGCATTGGTAGCAAGCAGCTAGTGCTGGGATTTCCCTGCAATTCACCTGTTCTCTCACTCTGTTCTCCAGGAAGGAAATCTGCTTCTGCTCTGTTGTTCTACAGAACCAAGAACTGAACAATCACTGAAAAGAAATCAGCTGTTGTAGTATCACCCACACCAGATATTTTCTTTCCAACAATCTGTTAAATTTCTTAAGAAGCTCTGCCTCAAAATGCCAGAAGTTCAGTCAAGAACAAAGACTTTAGTAAGGTTTTAGCATGGCCATGTCCATGAAAACCGAAGATTATATATCAAGGGATATACACAAAATGTAGTCAAGCATCTAGAATTTTGCCATTACATATTTTACTGGTCTATTTTTAAAAAATAAATTTGGATTTGGGATAAAAGGTGAGGTTTGACAAGTAGGAGTGAAAAAAAGTTCTTTTCCACAAATACCTTCACTGACTTCTTGGACTGCTTCCACTGAATTGGGTTTTAGTATATTTTAATTCTGCTCTCCATAGGTAAGCCGTAAACAGAAAAAAGAAAATTTCAATGATGCTTCATGACTTTTAATAGACTTTTGCATGATTTATTGATGTAAATATACTTCAAATAACTGGTTGGACATTAAAGGGCAAATGAAATGTTTTTTCTTTAACAGACAACTTGGAAATGAACAGTATAAATAGAACATAGTCATCACCACTTTATTTCATGTAATTCCAATCTACTATCAATTTCTTTTCATATACAAACTTTTTTGTAGTCTTGAATACCTAGAAAACTTGCATAATGAAACATGTTATTTACACTGTGTATGAGTCACAAATAATTACAAATAAAAAGTATACAAAATGGTTAAACTGTATCATTACACGAAAAGCAAGGAAGATATAGTAGATGTTCCGATTAATTATAAATGCTTACATATTTGTACATACATTTCTAATCTGATGATTTTGATCAGGAATACTAGTTCTTATGCTTGCACTACTGGAGAGGAAGCAGTATTTTCAGACATAATGAGCCACTTAAGAAACATTTATGGAATTGCACAGGATGA
This sequence comes from Daphoenositta chrysoptera, assembly GCA_013397915.1. NCBI lineage: Eukaryota > Metazoa > Chordata > Aves > Passeriformes > Daphoenositta > Daphoenositta chrysoptera. Next base: position 20,420 of record VZRO01000779.1, read on the forward strand.
AATGTATTTGTTTTAAAAAACAAAAATAAAATATTTGACATTGCAAAATATAAGCAATTTCACTCATGCCATACAGATACATTGTATATTAAACCAATACTGTAAGATGGCGTTGCAAATAAATCATAACAGAGCTATATAACATTTTAAAAATAAGCAATTCACATGGCATTTGTATCATAAAATAGCAGATGTACAATATTTACATTGCAAACCAAAGAGAGAATAACCCCATGAAACTGCAGCAAACGAACTGTTCGAAACATTGATCACAGACCTGATTCATAAAATAGGTGGGCGTGTGTGCAGGATGCGTGTGAGGAGTGGCCCTTGGACGCGTGCGGTGCTGCCCTGGACAGCGCTGCTCCCCCTGCGACCCCCGAAGAGCGCCCGCACAGGGCCCCGCCGGAGCGCCCCGGCTGAGGGCCCTGTGCCCTCTGCCACCCGAGCACCTGCAGGCCTGCAGCCCCAGGGGCCCACGGCACCAAGCTTTACATCCCAACAAAGCTCAGGGAGAAGCGCCACCGCGCTCCTGGATGGAATGCGCTACCCACCAACGGGCTGCACCGCGGTTCTGCCTACGGACTGAGCGGGATCCAGCTCATGGAACACTTGCAGAATCCAACCACTGATGGCTCTGCACAGCAAGGAGCGTAGGATACGGTTTCAGAGCTCTTTGCAGACTTCTAGCTCAAACAAGGACTCCTATTGTGTAAACCAGGAGCCACACAGTTTTGTTTTGCGAGGATTACCAGGAGGTGGGAAGCCTGCAATCGTTCAGAGCACGGCATTTCTGGGACGGCAATACTGACCAGGGTTTTACTGTGCTGCAACAACCTGCTTTATTTCTGAAGGCTTGGGACCACCACTGGTCAGTCCTGATTCACAATAACATTCAAAGTTCCTACCACAAAACCTTGCTGGAAACTGAACCCTACTTGCCAAGACCCAGCAGGGTGTTTGGGTATTGACCATTTCAGCAACCGATCTTTAAACAGTGGTTATTAAAAAGTCGAACACCTGTTTGAATAAAATACTGCCCTGTGGAAATATTATAGCTGCTCAGTATAAAATTTACCTATGGAAGCTGAGATGGAACTCCTGTGAGATGGCTGATCATTGTTGACCACTGTAATGGAATGATTTTAGTTCCACATCTGGAACACGAAATTTGATAAATGAGCTCTGCCCCACAATTGCCCTAATTTGTTTCTTTCTTCCTTTCCTTCTTATTTTCCTGTATTTCTAGATAGTTTTCATGACACGAGAGAGAGTAGGTGGTACAAATCATGTACCCTTGCTAACATCTGAAATTCCAATTGCTGCAAATACATTTTTCCTCAGGATTTTCCACACTGAATTGCATGACCATGTGTCTGCACTAGCTGAGCAACATGTCAACGTGTGTTGTGCCTTTACACATCAGCTCTACAGCATAAGGTAAGCCTGGTGAACTCGAAAAGTTGGTTTTCCCCTAGCAATAAACCTAAAATATCCATACAAAACTTCTCACCTGAGATACAGAATTGTTCTGCACGTATTTAGTGTGGCCTTTAATCCAGGATTTCCAGGCATTGAGCAGCCCCAAAAAATCTACTGACATGGTTGGAGAAATGTCAAAAATTTCCAGACAGAAAAAACAAAGGTACCACAATAGAGATAAACCATCTTCCCTGTCATGGGCAAGCAAGTCTGCAACATACTACCAGATGCAGCCTGCACACATGAGAACTCGAGTAACGCAGAGACACAGACTTAAGCTATTTCTTTTTTTCCTTTTTAAGCAATGGGAGAAGAATAATAAATACAGTCTGGGTGGTATCGTGAACAGCCAACAATGTAAACTGAAGTGGTGCATTTCATACTGTGTTATTACAGTGTTCAGAAGAAGAAGCTCTCTCGATGACTTCCAGTGAATTAGCTACCTTTGGGACTACTAAAGGCTGCATGGACTTGGTGTCTGGATTGCATTTGCTATGTAATTCCTACAAAGTCACCAAGTAACTTTTTTTGCTTTGGAGATCTTTTGGCTTCAGAAGCAAGTGAAAGAAGAAATAAATATTTTACAAACAGCTGTTATATGTATCAGCAAATTTTAATGAGGAAAAAATGAACTCAGTAACTTCCCTGCTGTAGCACTTTTTTAAACCATATACACAAAAATTTCTTCATTTGTCCTAATATTCTGTCTTCTTCCATCACCTCTTCAGTGACTTAGCTCTGAAATAGAGGCATCCTGGTCACAATCAGGAACAAAATGTTTTTCAGGTTTCTCCAGAGAAATATTTTTTATGGATATTGTGCTACTAATATGACAAGAATTAATTAAAGTGAGCTACCTACCAGAGGTCGAGGTCAAATAAAGTGGGAACTGTCTTCAAGAAAACTTTTAGGATTTTTTTTTAATCCAGATAATTTCTCCACTACAATACACCTCCACATATAACTGGAAGCAGAAATTAGAACAACTTTTATGAAGGTGCCAATGTCTATGGCAAAGGCTTCATCAAATATATCCATTATAATGACTCAAGAAACTGCAAAACTGAATAAGCAATGCAAGAAATTCAGAATTTTCTCAGCTGAACTTCAAAGGATTTTTGTTGTTTTGCTGATCACTAATAACTCATAAATGAAATTTTGGATCTATTTATCTTTATGAATCAGGTACTGTGCAAAGGTCATGCACTGAAATAGCTCATTGCTTTTGCCTTTCAATTGCACTAATGGGGAATCAGTAGGATAGAGCCCACCACAAGTAAACTAGAAGCATGAAAAAAAGAGTATTTGTTGACTAGAAATGTTACTGTTAGTATTTAGACAAGGAAAACTTTGCTTGGTCCTGTGAAGAACAAGAAAACCTGTATTTTTATTATAAACATTTATATGAATACTAGCCTAAAACCAGAGGCAATGAAATAGAAGATGTATAGTATATTGTATATTGCTTTTCTTATAGAGTGTACATTATGTTTCTAATATGATGACAAACGAGTAAAACCTTTTAGGACAAACTAAAAGGACCGCATTGCAACAAACACCATTTTAGCAGGTCACACTATGAAACCGAGATGTCAAGTCACAACACAGTGCAGGCACGCTGTTAAAAGACAGTCTGGGGTACTCTGAGAAGGCTGTTTCACCCTTCTGCTACCTGTTAACAACATACCTGCATGAGTTTTGTAAAGTTTTTTCTTCTTGTTTGAGGCCTTCAGTGGCTTTGAAAAAGGAAAGGTAGAAAAGGCAAACTGTTTGTCCTCAGTTACACTTTGGAAGAATCATATCACAAAAGCCTACTCAAAAGGAGGCAAAAAGATAAAATTAAGAAGTATCAATAGAAGTGGAACAGAACAAGGCTGGTTTTTTTCCTCTAAAGAAGGCCCAGGCTATTGGCACTGTTTGCATTTGCTAGAAAATAGTAGTGGCTTATCAGGAAGAGATTCAGGGAAGGCATTCACTGATCTCTCTAAGCCTGCAAGATTTACAAAGAGCATCTGCTTTTCCATTTCCCAGCAGCATGCGAAGAAAGACCCTTTGCTGTAGGCAGGTCTGTGTAAACAGTCAGACACAAAATAGTAATTTTAAAACAAGAAGAATAAACTTCAGATTACATTTTTTTTCAGAAGCTCATAGGATCAACAGCTATCAAGACATACATTCTGTTATAGGAAGAGCAGTACAAATGTTAAAGCTTTTAAGACCGTATATAGTTCACTGCACACACAATTTTCCCATGGCCTACACATATGGCACATCAAGTTTTTACATAGACTCGTGTTCCCGTGGAGGGATTAATACTGAATTCTGCTGTGGTATACTGGTGCTGCAGCCTTGAATAACTTGTTCAATGCTGCAGCACAGGCCTGGTTAGTACATACATCATGCATTTCAACTGCTCACAGTCAAAGACATAAATGACAGAACCAAACTTTACTGTTTTGTTTTTGTTTTTTTTTCAAGTAGGTAAGTCTTTGGTTAGTAATAAATTCAGTTGGTTCGGGGAAGCAATCATAACTGAAATAGCAACTTTCAACCAGAGGTACTTAACAGAACTTCCAGACCACTAAGTCTGCCAAACAAATCCCAATAAAAAAACTGAAATGCAGCATGTGATAGTTTGTAGGGACTCTACTTCTGTTGGCAGGTGGATTCCTTTGCTGAACAGCTAGTTACAGGACAAGTAATCAGATGCAATTTTGCAATTAATTCCTTGATTTCAGTGTGGGAAGATCTTGGCTTACATGCCTTCTGAGCTTTTCTGTTCATGCCATCTGACAGTAAAACCTGCCCCATCCCTTCCCAATAGATTGCAGGCTGATGTTTTAAAATAATGTTCAGATTTACAGAGTACTAAAATAATCTCTTAACCATTAAGTTCACAAAAATCTCTAGGGACGCTGCCTTACCTCCTCTGTGTGTTACTAAAATGGAAATACTGTCATGAATTAGATTATCCTTTGTCTGTAATAAATTTTATATGAACAGGTTCAGTTCACAAACGCCTCAGTGCTCTAAACCCTGATAGAGCTCTAGGATTCTTTAATGGCATCCAAGATTATTTTAATGCTAAGCAACCATTGTTGATAGTGCAAGGTTGTAATCTTGTTAGTGCAGAATAGTTGTACAAGTTTCTTCAGAGATGCTTTATAAGACAACACGAAAACTATTACAGAAGTACATAAAAAGCATTTGCACCCAGGTGATATTCAGCCATTTCCACAGGAGTGCAGACTTTGAGGTGGTCAATCTTCACATTTTAGGAGAACCAGCATCCAAAACAGAGAAGTTTGAAACAAGACAAGCAGCAATTCTCAGCATTCATAAAGCTGAGATTGAAGCTGCACTCTACTGAACAGGTCTGTCCCTTTGATCTGCTCTCAATAAATACACACCAGCAATGGGTGGCTCATAACTCTTCCTAAAATTCCCACTCCTAGAACTGGGCATCACAAACTCAGGTGAAAATCCATCTTCCTACAAAAATCCAAGTTATCTTCACATATGTCTGGTTCTCTTATTACAGATGTTTGTGACCACCTTAGATAGGAATTAGCCCTCAGATTTTACTTTGGCAACACTGAAATTAAAGGGAAAAGTTGAAAGATGCGACTCTAAGGCATCAAACTTAATTGTCCTCTAGCATTACCTTCAGAGGAAATGAAGATGACCTGAATAAATCACCAGTTAAATCACCAATTTCAGCTGGTTCCTAGAAAAATTGCTTAAACAAGTATCAGAAACTACTTTCCATTCACACTTGCTTGAATTTCATTACTCCTGATTAGATGGGAGATCCAGAATCACAGTCACAGACAACTGGAAAATTGTTATCACTTATTCTAGGCGAGATATTGCATGCAAAGTTCAATTTGTTCTCAAAAGCTTTGAGAAGAGACTGAACTGTGACTTGGTGGGCCCAGGCTGTGAATTTCATGCCAATAATACTAGCTTGTTTTGCAAAATGGCTTGTTTGCAAAAGTTTCTTCTTATTACAAATTTATCCCACTGAAATATATAAATATAAACCAGTAGATTATTTTGAGTAGCATTCAGTTCCTTCTCTAAGTTTGGCCATAGAAGCAGGGCAAAGTGGCAAAGAGAATAAGGGGATTATTTGTGGCTGTGAAATAATTGGTTGGACCCTCCAGGATGGTGATCTGAAAACGCCTTTATATTTATGTGTTGCACCTGTGAAGTGCACAAACAGAATACACATAGCATCTTCAAAATACTATGGGATCCTGCAAAGAAGAACTTTAGCAGGATTTTAGTAAACTGGGAAAGGTTAAATTCATATCAAGAAGGAATGCAAAGTCAGTCCTAACAGTGGAGCCCACCATATCCAGGAAAAAAACAAACAAACAAACAAACCAGTTACTATTCTCTTAAAATATTCTGCTGAAAAATACCTGTGTCATTAATCTCTGGGCTCTAAAGAAACTGAAGTTTAAACACTAAACGGATGAAGATGGCCATGCTTTTCACTGAAGTAAGGATGCATGCCAAAGGTGAATGATTTGGTTTAGAGTAATCCCAAGGGTAGGTGATAATATATCCATAATATCTCAAGACAGCTATCAGACAATGTCCACATATTTTATATTATTTATCCCTAACTACATTTCTACAAATTTAAGCAGTCACATCATGTTCTATAAAATACAAAGTATGTCATGGAATGTGTACATAACATGTAGGACGTGTGATGCAGATAACTGCTGGTGCTGCTTGTCCTAGCATTTCTGTTCCACCACTGAACCTTAACACCCTGGTAATAATGGTACACACTGACTGCCAGATAAACAGCATTGATGCTAATTAGATTCCAAAATCAAGATTACTCTTGACCTCTTTTACAATAAGCACTTCTGCAAGAACAAAAATTTGCAAAAAGAACTCTAGTTTATAAGACATCCAAAAGACAATGAGCATAAATCTTTTACAAGTATTTTTCACAGTGATTTAATTCGCTGACTTAAGTCATTATTTATACCCTACACTTGTCAGTGCCTCAGATCTGAAATGCAGACAGTTTATAACAGGTGTGTGGAAAAGACATATACTACAGAAAGGATTTCTAAAGGAAGTGGTGAAGGTTATTCCTGAGCTATGCATAGGTCCGCTTGCGAATACACGAGTAAAAAGAATTACTTAAGTCATAGTAGAAACTACATGCAACTACTGCTGGCCCCTGAGACCCAGCCTATGCTGTGCAGAATTTCTCAGATTGACCAAACAGGCTGAGGTTCCCTATCTGCAGTGGATTGATGCTCCTTCAGGGTCATACACAGTATGGTGGAATTGCTCTGCTCCAGAAAATAAGTAACTGAAGAAGAATGAAAAATAAAGAAGCGGTTTGTTTTGTTTAGTTTGTTCAATCCAAGCAAGTAGCAATAAGAACTTTCAAAATCATGGCACAGAAGAGAATTCTTTAAAATGCAAATGTCTGAGGCAATGGAAAATAATTACCCACTTTTTAGTAAAGATATGCTGAGGTTTGGAAATTTGCTTTCACTGTAGCTCTGTTATTAGATTTGGGTTTTGGGAGTTTAGTTTTTATTTTTCAGTTGAATAAATTCATCAATAAATTATCTCCCCCTCCCTCCTGCAAAGAAGATGGAAATGTCAAGCCAAAAACTTCATTTTCAGTATTTAAATAATGGCTTTAACATGACTTTCAGTGCCCAACTTGAAGTACTGAACTTTGAAGGGACTGTGGCTAAACGGAATCATCAGATAAAGCAGAAAATGCAAGGTGCATTTAGGTGAATAAAACAGAATTAAGACTAAACCTTGTCATTCTTCTTTGTGATTTCGATTATTTTTAATGTAATTTTATGGTTAACTTGCTTTCAGCTGAGCATTTTTTTGTTGCTTTTTCTCCAGATGTTATGATATTTTGATGTACCTTCACCTCTGTTACTGAATTCACCCTTCTCTGACAAGCCCATAGCGTCTATTTTTAGCTCCATGAGCTACTAATCCAGTTTCTCTGACAACTGCAATTTGTTGGAAGAAATGACTAGTGTTACGTTGTCTCAGAGCCCATTTGAGAAATCAGCTTTTTAGCTGACCTTTAAAGCAAGTGAGAATAATGTGCCTGCAATTCCATGGGGTTTGGATTTCATTATCACAGCAGTGTGTATGAGATGGGCTGGCCCTGCTGCACAACTCTGCCTCTCTGTTTTGTTTTCCTGGTAATTATAGAAACTGTTTACTGTACATGGAAAATCTGCAAGTTTTCTCAGCTCTTGAGGACAATACTATTTCTAATCCCTTTTCTCTGGAGAGCAGCAGTTCACAGTGTGGAGGACTGCATAGTATTGATTCTTCCCAAGAGGAACTTTCCCACGGACCATCACTGTGGTGAAAATCACCACAGATGTCTAAGGATCAGAATGGCAACTGCCAACAGAAGAGAGACATATGGGAGCAGTGTAGCCGAGTGGAAGCCCTGGTTCTTCCCACTCCTCTCTGGTAAAGAGCCTGACACAAGTTCCAGTCAGAGAATCCGGGTACTCTAAGTGCACCACAACACAGGTACAATTTAGGACAGGTCAGAGAGAAGCTTTAGTAATTATGATCATAGTGAGAGAATGTCCAGCCAGCACTTCACCCTCTGCACCCCTTTCTTTCCCAGGTGATGGTAGACATCGTTTATACAGTTTCAAGATAAAAAAAAATTGGTGAGGAAAAACTATTTCAATGTTAAAAAGAAAAAATACATCAATTTCTGAGATGGATGGATTTATTAAGCAGCTATGCCAAGAAGGAATCCAGCAGTAAATAACTGATGGTTAGGAGAGATGGCTCGTGGTGGATACATCAGATAATACACTAGTGCTATCTTAGAGAAAAAGTGGGGAGTTAGCAATAATCACAGATTTTTAGTTTTAAATTGAAAGGAATGTTCGTATAACTAGGATAAACCCCCTAGCCATACCTCTAAAATCTTAAATATTAATACTTTTACCCTCACAGCCCTTTGAATCCCTGGCTGAAGCCTGGCCCTTGCCCCAGTGCATTTGTCTCCATATGTATTTGATGTTCTATTCTTTCCATCCTCTCATTCTTACCAGCAGTGGAATTCATCTCACCTACAGCATGGCAGCTAACCTGAACTAGTCCTCCACCTCCACACAGTGGTCACTGGGGAGAAAAGAGAAGAGCACAACTAAGGCAGTGGTTTATCTCATCCCTAAGACTTCCTCCAGGAAAGCTCAATCTTTGAAATGCCAGTATCTCTGCACTGACTGTACAGGGAACTGACCTGACTAGCTCAAATCAGACATAAGTTTTAGATACCTAAATACAGATCAGCTGAATTTCACTCATATTTACAGCAATTCCCCAAACCCTTGGCTCTCTAGAGGATCCCAGTGTAATAATGCATCCCAGTGCAATTTGGGCACAGTGAGACAAAGGAATCATAAGGAATATTCTAGCATCAAAGACATTAATGGCTGCAACTTAGTGAAGTGCTAATTTTCCAGCAAGGCAGTATCTATGTCATGCATTAGGATGGGAATTTTGTCTAGAATAGGTTTTGTTTAGACTTCAGTAAAAGGCACAATGCTGTCCTGTCGGTAAGCACATTTAAAGCTTGGCTTTGGGATGCTCTGTATCTCTTAATAAGCTCTAAACAACTGCGTTAAATCTTAGCCTTACCCAAGATGATCTGCATGGCATTTTTGCAGAAGCTGCTGGGTGAAATGCTACTTCCTTGGAAATTTACTGCAGACAACTCTCTTGTTGAATGTGTATTTGAAAACTCCATATATAGGTCTGTTTCTGAAGGAATGGTGTGAACCATGGATTATCTCAGACTTTGTACCTTTTTATTATGATACAACACTATTCCAAGCTTTCTTTCTGTTAAGGTATTTCTAAACAATATTTACTTACAGAGCAAAGGAGTGTCCATTTTTTAAGAAGTGCTAGCATTTATCCCTATATACTTTTTAAAAGACATTCTTACTACCACCTCCAAATTTCCAGTTGGCAAAGTATCTCACTTGCCCTGTTTCACATCTACTTTTGCATTCAGTATTGAAACTCACGGAGGAATTCTTAGTACTACCTCCAGAAAAGCCAAATAATACAAAAAAGCAGGATGCTCTTTGCATTTTGCATTTAGACTTTCTAGACTTTCTTTTCCCCCCACAATTCTTCTCTGTAACTAGAGATTCAACTCTTATTTAAAATAAAAAACTCAAAAATCATGAATTTCTCCCGCAATTCAACAAAAACTTTAAGGATTATAGACTCTAAAATTCAACCTTATGCCTTCAGAGTTCATGACATCATGTACCACACTTTCTTGCATTTTGTATGAATAATCTCTGCGTCATCCAGCTTCCAAATAGATGAAAGCTAACATCAGCAGCACATCGATGTACAGCTGCCCTCTCCTACACATAGACTTCACTTTCTTCAGGTCTTTCTTATTTATACACTTGCAGGACCTACAAGAAGTTTCCAGAGAGGAATGTTTACACACTTAAACACTGACAAGCACATGGGACTTAACTTAGAGGGAGGATTTCTAACCCACATTTCCAAAACTTATTTAGGCATTTAAAATCTCAGGATCATTCAGCAAAGTAAGATTCAATGTTCAGAAAGAGGTTGGGTTTAAGGAGAGAAAATGGGATTGAGAAGTATGCCCCTTAAGGTGACTAAAAAAGTGTACCTCCTTCTTCTTAGCAAATGCAAATAATCTGAACTGGGAAGCCATGCTTTCAGTGTACAGTTTCAGAATTATTTCAATCAACCAGAAGTGCCATAGAAACTTCTAAAATAAATATACCTGTCAGTACCTCCTTTTTCTTTTCCATATGATTTGTTCTCTCATGCAATGGCCCACATCTAAAAAAATCTCTCCTTGATGGTTATTTGTTGCTAAGCTTGTTCTTTTGCAATAAGTTCAGAAACTGTGATATTGATTTAACGGTATGTTCCAATCTCATTAGGGAAGGAAAAAATAATACCTTAGAGATCTACTGGTAATAAACAAAGCCAAAATAGATTAAACAGTATTTGCCCTCTGTGGGTAATTATCAGGTTTAGCATCTATTTACTGTTGTGTGTAAAACAGAAGTCATCCATTCTGTACACCTGCCTGGTTTATCACTCCTATTTATCATTCCTGGGTATATCTTATATCTATTACCCATACTGTTGTTTCTAGGATGGGTGACCAGTCTTACTCAGTGGGCAGTCTTTTAAAATACTGTTTACATCCAAAACCCTTTTCTAATTCTGGTCTGTAGTTCTGATTTTGCTCTTCCTTATTTAAGTAAGTAGCAACATATACTTTTAGAAAACTAACAAAAAAAACCACCTCATAAAATCAAATTATTCCATTACATGCTCTTCTTCTCTGAGGAAGAGGATGGAAGGACAAATAGTACATGTCAGGGTGTTATTCTGCAATTTAATGTCCTGCTGAAAAGCAGTTTGTTAAGGTGATAGGTGTTGTACAGGAGCCTACACAGAAGAGATTAGCATGGCTTTATTTATTGCTTCAAGAGTAGTCATTACAGGGTATTGCTAAGGAATAATTGCCTAGAAAACAAGTAGCTCAATGTGAGACCTTCTGCTAATGGAAAGTTAATTTTGGGCCTACAAATTCACAAAAGCACAAAAAATGTGTGTTAATGATAACCTGGCAACTATCTCTCTGTTCTTCAGAATCCATATATGTTATTAACATCTTGACTATGGGATAAGGTTTATGCAGGCATTCTGGCACACGGTTCAGGGCAACGTGGCACAGAGGTTTTGCATAACTGGGCTAGGGGCTCAAAGCTCAAAACCTTTTCTAAATCACACTCCTAATGGCATCCCAGAGTTGTGATTGGCAGTGCTGGTATCATATGCAAAGGGTTCAGACACTAGGAGAGATTTGCAGAACTGCAGTAGTCCATGTTTGTGACAGTCACCATGGCTACACTGGTAACCCTTTATTTATCCTGGAATATGCTTATCTATCCCTCTAACACTTCGTTTGATTCAATTTATTTTGGCCAATGCAAAATGCTGAAAAGCAGCACACCAGAAGATCTGAGACACAGCTGAAAAGAATGTAATTCAGTGGGATCAGTCTCACTTATCTTGGCCATCTTAAAAAACAGATGTCTAGTCTAAGTTTGCCATCTGTGGTCACTGAGAAAATTAAGCACACTCAAGGATTTAGGCAGCCTCACACTCTGTCTAAAGCAGAGGGGACAAGTACCTGAGGTGCTTACCTATCCTCCAGTTTTCAAAAGAAACTTGATTGTTGGAATGCCAAAGAGAGCCAGACAGCTGAAGGCACTGCTGCAGCCAAGGTAATCAGTGTGTCCCTCTTGATTCACGTGAATTCCACTGCCTCCTTGCTAGCCAGAGAAGACACTTGTTTCTCTGAAATCCTCTCCTCTTTTTGTCCGAATTAAAGCACGTTCAGCCTCACTCTGCCTTTGGAAACTAAAATCCCTGGAGCAAACAGCTGGTTTAACATCTGCCTCCACTGAACCTTTTGTTAAGGCTGCCAGCAAAGTTGCCACTTTGCATCTCATGTTGTATTGGGCTCTCTAATGTGAACCCCAGCCCAGAGGGAAGCAGACTGAGATGCCTCATGCTGTTTTTAGAGGCCATTTTGTTGCTATAGTGACACTGTGATACTGACCTGGACCACACATAACTGGAGGTCAACCTTTCTAAGCCACAGGAACAAGTTAGCATCTGCAGAGGTGAATGATCTTTTGCCTGTGACTGAATTGTTGCATTCCTGAGTTTCACTGTTTCTCTTGCTTTCATGCATGATTAACAGCCAAGCCACAAAAGATCAATCATGTATATGAGGTTAAACACTTCACAGATTTTTGTTGTAAGCCTGCTCATGCATTGCAAATTAATAACATCATTAAGGAGTAACTCCTATCTGCACAGATAAATTTGGTGCTTGTGGAAGCTGAAAACATGCCATGGGCTGTTAATGCACTGACTTCACCCAAATCCATCAGTGATAACTTGCACTGAGGTTTTTTCCCTCTATAAGGATGTGCCTGCTGTGTCACTGTAGCAGTTTTGTCTTTGCTCCAAGAGTAAGATCAGCCCCTTAACCCCAGTTATTCTTTAGATATAAGCACCTGTGTCAACAATATGTGCTAATAAGAACAACAACAGGAATTACTCACTATGTCACATACAGCGTGCTAAGGGAAGGAAAGTGGAGTCTTTTGGAGAGCAGAACCCTGACCAAGAGGAGAGCATAGCACGCAAGATGATGGGAATTATTAGCGGTAGCAGAAGCTGATCAGTTGTTGAGCCTACCAAACACTCAGCATCTTCAATTTATCCACAGCCGCTCCTGTCACTGGCACCCTCAATCCTGTACAGCATTATGAATAATGTATTACCTTCAGGGAAAGGAACCAACTGTCTCTGAGTTTGACAAGCTTTTTTAAGCTTCTTGTTTTGTTGCTAATTTAAGCACATTGCTATTTCCAATACTACACATGCACAATTCTGCAAGAGATCACCAGATTCCAGAAACCAAGCCAGAAGCTCTAACACTGCATTAGGACAGGGAGCTAGCTCTTCTCAGTGATCTCTGAGCACTCAGCAAAGGTGAGGTAGTGAGCTGAGACTTGAAGAGGAAAAGTCAGAACATGTCCTAAGATGACAATGCTGCTGCTGGATTACAGACTCCTTGACAGGACCGTCTGCATGAATCATGCATGTGTGACAGCTTGTGGCAGCTGAAGAATTGGAAGGCTGTCCAGCAATTCAACTTGCCCCAACACCCAATGCAGGTTTCAGACTCATTTGCAATTCAACACGGCAGTTTTGGGTGCTATTCTTTTTCATTCATTTTTAAATTGCCTGAGAGAAGGATCTATTCAGAGCAAGAAATACACAATGTGAAATTGGTTATTAGAGGTTATGCCTTAGTGCAGTGTGGATACTTTTAAATGCGTGCAGCATGTCATGGTTTTGCACTGATTACTTCATAAAGGAAAAAAAAATGGAAGATGAATGTTAAATATGCCCAATCCTGCTGTTGGGCTTGGTAGGCAACACAGTAATCACAGGAGGAGACAGCACTGTGAAATGGCATGTGCACACACATGAACTGCCATGGATAGTTAAAGACTCAATCACTAGGATTTCTTCAAAACAGGCAATTCCCATACAAGATTTCCAAGGTTTTAAGAGCTTTGGTTTTCTGTTTGCAGAGGCATGTTTCCAGGCTTCAAAACAGACTCAGATCTGAAACTGTATGTGGGAATGAGCAGAGAAGCCAAAACCACAATCACAGTTAATGACTATTGGCTCTCTGGAATTAAAAATGAAATATCCTTTGGGATCCTGCAAGAAAACCACACTTTGAGAGTCCTTGCTTAGCAGCAATTCTCCCATGCAGAGGCTTTTGTCTTTGAATGGCAAATTTTACCAGAGGGATGCAGAACAAAATTTATCCACCACCCTACCATTCATCACTATTTTCTTTTTGCTCTGACTTCATGACCTCTATGCACTGCGTCACAGTAAAGCCTGTGTGATGGGGAGCTTCAAGCAGATGGAAAAATCTGACACAAGATCTGTAAAAAGTGTTCTGGGGAAATGACTCTCTTTACTTTGGCCTTGGGATTTTTTTACAAGAAACCAACCACAAAGAGGCCGATGAACCCAGCTTGGGGGTGGTCCTCACATCACCTCCCCTTTGCCTTGTACAGGCAATATGAAATAGATCTCCTCCCTTGCCCTTCAGAGAGGGTGGATTTGCTTCACACAGAAACTCAAGATAGAAGATGTGGCTACTTGCAGCTATGTGACGAAACACAAGCATGTAAATTCTTACCCACAGGAACAAAAGATCATCTATTTTATAGGAAGGAAAAAGTTGAAAGAAAATTCCAACTAGAGTATATGATTCCTGCAACCATTTCAGCACCTCTATCCTCTCCACCTCATCATCTCAAGGTATAAAATTCTGAGAACCTTTTTATTTATGAAGACAATGCCAGGCAAATGAGAACCTTTTCCCTATCACTAAAAGTAAGTGTTGTTGAAGAAATGTTGAGTCTGACTACCACCTAATCGACAAGACAACATAAATCGTGATAATAAATTTCATTTAACTTTGTAAAGGTGTCCAACAAAATAAGCTTGCAACCTAATATGAAAGGCAGCAGATGCAACTACTAATTTAGAAAGTGCTGAGAATTTGTTTTACACTTTCCTCACACTGACACAGAAAAATGTCCCCAGAGAGCCCACACTTATTAACTTCCCTCGTCATAACACAAATAACACAATACTTAGCATCTCTGCTGAAGTTCTAGATATGTTACCTTTACACAAGCTTATAAAAAACAAATATAATTTTATACAGTCAGCCTACTCTAATTTGGGGAGCTAGATGATTTATTTGCAAACACTATCAATGTATTCACAGTGATACTGATACCAATTTTCAGTTCTCACACTGATCTCTCTGATTTTAAATTTCCTTATACAACAGTCTCCAAAAGGATGAGGATGGTAATACAAACTGGTTTTGACTGCTTCTCCAATTTGCTAGTAGAAATAGCATTTATCCATCATTTGCTATGAAAATGTTTCCATTGATCAAGATGAGGTGCAGAATTAACCTAGACATTTCTTATTGGTAACTGTAACAGACAAGTTGTTGAACTACAAGCTTTTGGTCTAAACCTCTATATTTGTACTCTTCACATAGGACTGTGGGTGGTGAGAAGAGAAAGATAGCTTGGCCAGAGAAGCTGGTACTTTGACATCAGCACCTACTGAACAATGAGGATGTGGCAGAGAAGTCAGACTGAAATCTAAGTCCACGAATGGCTATTTGAAAAAATTTCACTCTAGGGAACAAAGTAATGACATCAGAACCATGGATTTATTAACTGGGAAGTGTCATTCCTCTTTCAGTGGTGAAACATGAACTTTGATCCATTTATGACTCTAAGACATCTCACCAGTGTTCCCAGGGTAAAAAATGCATGCTACATCCTGTGTATGTGCAAACTACTATAGGCTAAAACTTGTCATCCTGTGCAGGAAATTCTCACATCTGTAACTTGGACAGAAATTCTGCAACCTCAAGCTTGAACAGTTTTTGTAAGTCATTTTTCAGATAGGCCATAGAACTCCATATGCTGTTTATCAAGGTAGACAAAAAAATAACTCCTCTAATCCCAAGAATGCTGTAATACCAATGGAAGAAATCTTTAACAACAGTATTCTACTAGAAAGTGAGGGAATTAGCATAAAAATAGATTTTTGGGCTAATTCCCATGCATCTACCCTCCTCAGGCAGGGAAAAAATCACCCCTGCACAGTAAGTTCAGATGTCCTCTATATGCTGAAGTCTGTAAAGGTTCAAGACAGTCCTTTCCCATCCAGAAAGGCTTCAAGGAAAGAAAGCCTGAAACATATTCAGCACAAGCTTGCAGTGCCATGCTGACTTAATTCCATACTCACAGGGGCTGCTGGTCAAAGGGGAGGAACACAGAACTGTCATTCTCTTCACAGAAAGATCCAACTGGATAATCTCAAAATGTGGTGAAAATTATTTACTTATTTTGAAGAGGTGCCTCAGGTTATGACTACTAAATCCATGAGCAAACTCATTTCTGTTCTGGATTAGAGAAATGCAGAGTTTTTCATGCTTCCTAGTTGCTGCTGAGTCTTATATTTGATTAGAGGCCCACGTACAGCTAAGACACTTTGGAATCATGGCACAGATTTAAACTAACAATCGGCAAGCTCAGAACAACATCACCCACTCCAGTATGATCCAGAGGCAGCACACCCGCACAGGAAAACTGACCACCATCACTTTTGAACAGGAAAACCTGAGAAATAAACAATGCCTGAAAATGTGCCAGATACACATCTTGCTTGAACTGGATTAATTTAAGACAATAGTTCTATATTAATTTTCAACAGCAAAGAATTGGCCTTTTTTTCTTTTTTTTTTTTTTTTTTTAATTGTCTTGGACTAACAAAAAATCTTGGACTGCCATTTGCATTAAACCTGGAAGAGTACTGACTTCCCCTTTTTGGTGTTTTTTTGATCTTCATTAGATAAAGCAGGGGACCTACAGCCAATCCAATAATAGAGGAAGTTTCCAAATGAGCAATCATTATTAAAAGAATGGATTTTCAATAATCAGTCTGGACTAGGAGCACAAGTCCTATCAAAAAATGTGGAAAACCACCATCCAGAGAGCTTCCAGTGTCCGCTGGAATTCCTAAGAATAATTTTCCACAAGACCAAATTTTTAGAAAAGTTCAGGGCTTCTACCGAAAATCAGTTTGGCTGATAGTTTAGAGGGAAAACAAGTCCCACTGAAAAGAACTTTTCTGTTTGCCCACACATTGATCTTCTGCACATTTTTTGCATTGTCCTGGAAGGACTGGACATATAACACTGTAGGACAAATGCTGAACATTATTTTATATAAGAAGACAGTGCTCATCTAAAGCTTTAGCACACAAATCAGATAAAGTGATTTACCAAGGTGGGGTTTTTATTCTGTAAATATTGATATCTTTGTTGCCAAAAAAGTCAAGAAATGCCTTCTTCCCACTTGTATAACAATAAGGTTTGATAGGTAGAATGTATTAAATATACAGTAACGTCTTCTGAAAAGCTATCTGAGCTCACTCAGCTTACAGTATGTGGAATGTAATTATCCAGAAAGTGAAATATGTATAAAAATAGGTAAAATTCCTACAATATTTGTATTGAGTCATAATTCCTCCTGCCAGGAAGGTTACAATAGCTCTACAGTATATGTATGAAATGCTTGTTCATAAAGTTAAAAAACATCATTGCCTTACTGAGGAACACATTAAATGTAGGAATGCATAATCAGAACTGACTCTCAATTCTGCTTAGCTGGTGCAAATCTACAGAGAACCATCATTCTTTCTGCACAAAACAAGACCAACCTCTAATTTGAGTGCTGGGGTTTTGTTTTGTTGTTTTGTTTGCCATAGAGGGGCCAGACTGAAGCTTATGAAAGAAATTCCTCTGGAAGTATATACTGTTTACTATTTTTACCCTATCTCCACTTTGTTTACTGACAGCAGTTACCCACCTTTAAAATGATTATTGCCTGACATTACATGGAGCTTTTTACTGCCTGTTCAGAAGATGGCAGTGAAATACAAAGAACCTCCAACTCCCCTGTCATGACCCAGTTCTGGGCTTGTGCTTTTTTGACGAGTCTTTGATCTGCAGCAGGCCTCATAGGCTGGTCTCCCGGAGGAACATGGTGCCGATGTTGTAGGACACCTTTCTCACTCTGGCAGATGTGATGGAGGGTTTTGGCGGCTTCTGACCACTTCTGACCTCCAGGAAGTAACAGATCCCAGGAATTTCCTTTGGAAAGTTTTCTGGAAGCTCTTCACGGGAACGAGGGATAAAAATAAAATTTTCTTCCTTTTTCAAAAGCCTAGAGAAAAACAAAACAGAAGGATATAAAACACTGTAAAACACATTCCAGAAATGTCTCTTGGGAAGAGGTGGATCCTATGTGCAACCAAGTGAAAAATGAGTTAACACTATTACGTAACATCTAAAGAAATTCTAAGTCAGGATCCTCAGCTGATATATATGAACCTACCATCATTAACTTCAAGGAGCTCTGTTGACTGAGATCAGCTAAAGTGATGGCTCAAAAAAGCATTCTCCGAAAATCAGTGTCAGTATTCAGAAAGTAATGTACCAGAAAGAGAACCAAATTTGTAACAATCATTGTCCAGAACATATCATTTGGCTTAATTAAAACACTTCAGTCTGGTCAATTGGGCGAAAATTAACATTTCAGAGTGATGGCTACTATCAGGTTTCCTGCTGGAAGGCAGGTATGAAGGGAGCAGTGCTTGGGGGCTCTCACAGATAAAAGCAAGGAGGTCAGTTTGTGCCCTTCTCACACTCAGTTGCACTGCATTTCATAAATTGGGTTCAAACACAGCAAATCCAGCTTCAACACCAGAATCAAATCTGACACTATTCATCAAAAGTACCCATGGGTTTAATCTAGGCTATTTGGTTGGATCAGAAAGGGATCCAGGTTCCCTGGAGCCATGAAGCCACCTCCTGGCATGCCTACTCAGGTGGAACAACAACAAAGGGCTGACTATACTGCCTTATGTCATTTGCCATCTTAGCCATGGTGGAGAAATCTCTGTCTGGTTAGACATGAACATTTAGGGTATCTTTATCAAGTATCTTCCCTAGAACTAGCTGAACTTGTAAAATAAAGGAAATAACTCTATATATTTTCTTTTCGTTTCCAATTAATTTTGTAAATTAACTTAGTGGTACTCAATTCCTTGCAGCGTTGAAAAGAGCAGTTTTGAGACAATGGTAAATTCTGAGCACAGGTGGATATACTAAAGCATTCTTCCTCTTTTCCCTCCAAAGATATTTAGTTCTCAATCAGTTTGAAGCTCAAAAACATAGCTGGGAAGATATTTATAAGTTTCAGTGGAATTTTGTAATAGGTAGTTTATTTAATGTTTGTAAGTTTGATTTCTGGAAAGTAAATGAATGAATGAATCCCGTTGCCAGGAGAATTTTCCAGGATTATCAGTATATGCAATGACACTTCCTTAACTGAGTATTTTTCATGGGTTTTGCATGAGAAAATCTGTGTGAGCTCATTGAAATAGAAAGGCATTTTCTTTCCAGCTTTTAAATAATCACTTGATTATAAATCTAATAAAGTTTTTGCCTTTGAACTTCTGTAGAGATCTTTATTTAGTGTGTGGTTTGAAGGTCCAGATTGTCAATTTTATTATCAAAATACTGCAATCTTTTCTAAATTGCATGAATATTTGTGGAGGCCTCTACAGAGAAGCTTCTCTCTTTTTATCTTTGCAATGTTTGCAGTAAATATTTTGTATTTCCAAACTACAGCCTTAGTATACTGAAATAACTCTTCACAGCTTCCCAGACTAGATTTCTGAACATTAACAGCTGAAATCTTAGAACTTTCTGAGCTAAATCTGTAATCTTTCACTGTAGCCACTCTTCCCCACACTGACTATTCACTATGGAGCATTCAGCCTTCCTAAAAAGCAGTGATTTCCTTATCAGAGTCTAACATCATGTAATTTTAATGACAGTTACACAAATACAAAACTGTAAAATATATCATATTCTTTGATTCAGGTCAGGGCTGGCACTAAGATTTGTTGATATTTTACACTATTTCCTCATAGAAAAGAAGTGCAATACATTAATTACCCATCTTATTTTCACTTGTTTTTTGAATTGTAACTTGTTTACAATGAAATGCTCCAGGACTGATAGACAATTACCCTTCTGAAGATTCCACCAGTGCAGTGGCTTATGATAGACTCCACATCCCTGTATTAGATGCACTGCTTGAATCAGCCTCTCACCCTCAGAAATTGTCCAGCTGACCTTTATTGGGATAACATTTCAGCTCTCAAGCAAGCATGGCAGGAAACCCTCATTACCAAATGCTAATGGAAGTTACTTACGATTCTGTTCTATCCTACTTACTTTACACTTTTAAATAAAAAAAAAGAAATTTTTTGCTCATGAAATAATACTATTAGAAACATTTTAATCATGATGAAAATGCCCTATTGTTAGCTTTCTCCTAAAGAACAGGTTCTTCAAATTCCTTAAATAATATGTTGGTCCTGACACTTGGCTTCCCAGACTGAGGATAAGATCATAATTCAGAAATTGCCTATGATTTCTTATATCTTTGAGTATATACTATAGAAACAAGTTATCTGCATAAATACATCCATATATATATCCTCAGTGAGGACATTCTTCTGCAGAAATCTTCCCTCTGATTTTAGGCCACTTGTGATACTAAAAAGAAAACATCAGCAACTGATGGCCATGGCCATTTCAAAGTTCCTTGAACTCCTTTTCATGGGTACAAAGAACCCCAAAAGATCTTTGTGCCAAACAGGTGAATGAACAGTGCAGATCCCCAGGGATGTGCACTGAGCCACCCTGTGGTGGGCTGACCTTGGCTGGACAGCAGGTGCCCACCCAGCCACTCTATCCCATGCAATCCATTTTTTGCAATCCCCTCTGGCTCTGGAGAAGATCCAGTGTAAAACCTTCTGCTCTGGAACACTTCCTGGGTGGTGGCACACAGTTCTGGTTGGTAGGTGAGGCTCACCTCATGGACCATTCTCAGAGCACTCCCTTGTGAGCAAGTCAGACCGCCTCTTGTGAAAGCCTGAAAGAGCAATCTACCCTGAGAGCACAGTCTTATCCTTCACCTTCAGGAAATTATGTTGCAGCTTAAACTGTATAAAACACGTCCCCAGATTGTCCCATATTCAGAGAGCTCAAGCTGAAGTTACACAACCTCCACAGTTCAAGAGTATGCATATAACAACTAGTCTGAAAATATCCCAAAGCATTTGTCTTAGCTATATTTTCTGAATCACTTCTGTGAATTTCCCTTCAGGGCACTATTGCAAAGGGTATTTTTATAGTAGGTTTTTCACAGGTTCAAAATTCTGGGTTCCAATCAAGTGGTTGGATACACAATTTACAATTCAGAGCTCAAATTGTGAGGGTCAGGGCACTCAGGCATTCTTATAAATTGTCTGGAATTAGGTCTGCCCTCAGCTTGTCTTCTTTGTCGATGTTTCGGGGGAGGAAGGATTTCTTAAACATTGATTTGCAGTTGATTAACTTTGACACCCTCTCCTCCTAAACCTGAAATCTTCCAAAGCTTTTAAAATCCTTGTTCTGTTGCTACCTTGGTGAAAATGCTCTTGCTTTCAGACAAAAAGAGACAGTATCTGAGAATTATCCTTTTTTTTTTTGTTTTGTCTTTTCAGTTCCTTCATTTAAGAAAAAACCTCAGGAGATCTGTGTGTGAATGAAAATTGGGATCATACTTGGGAACCTTGAAGAAGCTTTTAAAAGCTGGAGCTCTTTCTTCACGTAGATGAAATGATAGGGTAATTGTATTTCGAGCTGTCTTGGCAAGAAACAGCCACATCTTCATCAGAGTTTCTATATTCAGAAAACCACAGAATCATAGAATATGCTGATTTGGAAGGGACCCATCCTGATCATCGAGTCCAACTCCCAGCCCTGCACAGGACACCCCAAGAGTCACACCATGTCCCTCAGAGTGCTGTCCAAATGCTCCTTGAGCTCTGTGCTGTGACCACTTCTCTGGGGAGCCTGTTCCAGTGCCCAACCACTGGAAAGGGTGAAGAACCTTTTCCTGATACCCAACCTAAACCTCCCATGACTCAGCTTCATGCCTTTTTTTTGACTCCTGTCCCAGGCCACAAGACTGAAGAGAGGAGTCTGCCCCTCCTCTTCCTCTCGTGAGGAAGCTGTAGACTGCAATGAGGTCTCATCTCTGTCTCCTCCAGGCTGAATACACCAAGTGACTTCAGCCACTTCTAATACGACTTCTCCTCCAGACCCTTCACCCTCCTTTGGACACTCTCCAATAGTTCAATGTCTTTCTTGCACTGTGGCACCCAAGCTGCCCCCAGCACTGGAGGCGAGGCCGCCCCAGCTCAGAGCAGAGCAGGACAATCCCCTCCCTTGCCCCGCTGGCCGTGCTGTGCCTGAGGCCCCCCAGGACACGCTGGGCCCTCCTGGCTGCCAGGGCACTGCTGGCTCGTGTCCAACTCGCCTCCCTGACCAGGACCCCAGGTCCCTTTCCACAGTGATTCTCTCCAGCATCTCATTCTCCAGTCTACACTTACAAGCAGGGTTGCCCTGTCCCAGGTGCAGAATCTGGCATTTGCCCTTATTAAACTTCCTATGTTTCATATGGCCCAGCCCTCAAATCTGAACTAAGAAATGGTGATTGCTCATCTCTCCAGTTTGAACTAAGAGAGTCTGGCTATTGCTTCTTGCAAAGCCCTCTATATTGAGTGCATGTTTCCCATGATGATTCTTACTCCCTCCATGCCCACTCTTTATCTCTCCATCTCTCAGAGATGTCAGACTTTTGTACTTTTCACTGGGTTGCTGAAACAGAGCACAAAAGCACCCACTCAGAACTAAACTTCAATGTGAACTTTTCTTTAGGAAAATTGGTCTGTATAGACCAAAATTGGAACAAAACTTCTAAGAGAAATACAATGCTCTGCAACAAAGGAGACTATACACTGCATTCCTAAACATAGTACGCACCAAGAAAAGCACATTGGCCAGGTCAATCTTCCATAAATGCTATCTTTCACAGGGAGAGATATCAACAAAAGAAAAAGGTTCTTTCTGCCCTAACTCTAAAAGTAGTGTAAAAACCTTTAGTTAACCTTGTTCACATCACCCCATTAATTGATTTAATTAGGCAAGTTTATTTAATGGCTTTCCAAACAGGCTGTGAGAAGACTGTCTACTGTTGGACTGTTGCTCCCTTCCTCCGTGGCAACAAGTGTTTCTTGCTTCACCAGCTGGGCATCTGCTTCATAACATAAACCAGCTCATTTGTTTCCATATGATTACAGATAATAAATTATTATGACATTCATTAGAAATATTGGAAGGCTGCTCTTAAAATACTCTGTATAAAGATATGAATTTGCTATTGTAATGCCAAATATTAGTGCACTTTGTTCTGACCTTTAGTGGGATTGAATTTCTCCCTCAGTTTCTATGCATGCTATAAACATCAGGAGACTGGAAAAGAACCCCTGACTACTTCTATATACCTAATTATTTGCACATTGCATTTTTTACTTTTAAACTACAGAAGGTAATGTATTGGCATTTCTTTTTCGCTGTGTTAAGGCTATGAGAGGACCAGTCATGATTTTTTTTGGAATATATTGCTTACCACATGCAGCTCAGCGTGGTGAGTGTCTATCTCTGACCTTTAACACTTTTCTTTCTCACCCGCCTGAGCAAAAGGAATACCATGTGTCTGCCCTCTGTTTGGGACATTAGAGGCTCAGTGCACAAGTTTGCATCCTCACTGCTAAAAGGCCTCAGGCTTTACACTGATGTAACAGTGCTGGACTCAGGACCTGCCTGAAGTTCTCCAGGCTTGAGCTTTTTGTAGTTTTAGCAGTTGTGTAGCCAACAGATGACTTTTGCCTAGACATGTTTTAGTTTTAGATTAGCTGTGAGAAATTCTAGGGTAACATACACTGTTAACTACTGAACAGTGATCTAGCACACTTATCCTGTGTAGAGTAAACCTTGAATAAAAGTGAATCTTGAATAAAAATACAGTGTCACAAAGCACAAGCACAGCCAGACAGCAGAGGCCCAAGGACCTCAATCACAAATCACAGTGACTGTAGGGGTGCAGCCTTACAGAAGCAGGCAACACTGGGAGCAGAAACAAAAAAAAAAAACCCAGTACATTTTGACTATGCTTCTAAAATTAAGACTACCAATAATTATTTGTGGCCATAAATAAGCTGTATTCCCATTCTATCCGTAAGTAACTTGCCTGTCCACCAACATCTCTTGAGAACATACCTAGTGAATTAACCAATATAAAAACAAACAGTTTTTTAAAGGATGCTGAGAAATAAAATCTAAAATAATTTGAAAAGGCTCTTGGAGAGCCAGCCTGTTGGTTTGAATATATGAGGCAGAAAAATACAGATGTAGATATAGCTATAACCTGTAGGAGAAATCATACATATAAATAGATATAACCTGTAGGAAAAAGAATTTGATAAAAATAAAGATCTATAAGGAGTTTATAGAAAAGCCTAATTTTAAATTAAAATCCCTGTAAAGGGAGAAGTATGGAAATACTTCTTAATTACCTATAACTTCTTTCATACAACTTTCTGTGAAAGAACTGTGAAAAACCTATTATCGGTTTTAATCAATTTTAAAGGCCGAGAAGCAATTTATGCATGTGAACACACAATGACCTCACCCAGCTCAATAAGGAGGTACGCCTGGGTTGCCCTCTCTCCTAAATCAAGATAAAGATGTGGGATAGAGGCTGTTCATCTTTGCCTAAGCTCAGGTCCCAGATGTATCACCCAGCATGTGATAATGGAAACTATCTGTACCCAACACTGTGAGCCAGAAGCACATTTTCCACAAGGGAAATACATGCTGCAAAAGAACAGAGGTAGAAAGAAGAAGAAATAAAAAAATTCATTTTTTAAATAGGATTTACTTGACAAACAGGAACTACTATGTTTATCTGCTTTTGATAACTGCTTAGAAATCCCAAAGCATTACATTGCAACACTATTAGAAAAACAAGACAAATGTAGGTATATTATATTAATACCTCATAAAAATCATTATTAAAGGCTGACACAAAAAATTAAAAAATATTTAATCTCTTTTCTGTGCTGAAAAGTCTCATAAATCTTATTGTGTTTCCTTCCTGACTATGGAAAATAGGGTCATTCTATTCAATTTAAGATAATGTAGATGAATTAAATAAACTTTGAGCCAATTCTTTTCCTATTCCTTCCTGTCCATATGTTTAAACAGGGACCAGTCTGGGATGCTGAACTTCCTCTCCAGTTTCCACATTTTTCACTGGAAGTTTAACCAGTGCTATTCCAGTGATTTAATTTCACAATGCTTAGTGATTCAAAGGAAATAGGGCTCTGTGATCCTTCTGTAAAAAGACCTGTATGAGTCAAGAGAACAAGATATTTCAAACATAAGTGACGTTTCAGATTCAAAAGATGCAAAGGCCACCTTTGTAAAAGGTGTTGTTTCACACATAGGCAGGTGTAAATGGAGCAAGGCTGCCCCAGGCTCACTGCTGCTGCTAAGCAACAAACATCACACCTTGTACTTACAATTTTAGACTCTGATTCTTACTTAGGCAGATTATAAGCTTGAAGGGAAGTGTCTGTAACCAATAATAGGTATTCTGAAGTGTGGTTATTATTTGAGTGCTAATGACACTTTTTGATGCATAATCTTTGCTCTAAAATGAAAGCTGGTAAGTGCTGGACATGTTTCCAGTATCTGCACACTTTATAAGCACAAAACTTTATCACAACTTCCATCATGGGCCAAAATTCATGATGATAAATGATGATAAATGCCAGTAGTTTCATTTAATCGAAAATTCAGTTGTTTTCATACGGACTGCAATCCGTATCTACTTTGGAAAACACTGATTCTTAGATAATAGAAATATTAACAGCAGTATTAACAGAGTGCACAGCAGCACAGTATGATCAAATAGAACCATTTAATAGAATATCAAGTCAAATGCAAATACATTTCAGTTTGTGATGAATCACTTTATTTATACACAATAAATATATACTCATACAAATTATATTTAAGGAAAGTTATATATGGATGTATCAGACCACTACTTGCTTATTTGGGTACCACCAGGATATTATGTTAAATCTCATGGATCGCTTTCAGAAACTCTGAATAATTCTGCCCCATTGACTATTTTGTAATTGCAGTCTCTTCTGGCCACTGTGTAAACAGTGTCATTTCTTGACTTCTTCCCTGTTTGTTTTCAAGCTTTCAACTATGCCAGAAGGTATGGTTTGAAATCAACTTTTCAAGTTGCCCCATGCACATTCATTTTATCTTTTCACATCACTTCTGAAGCCTGTAATATAAAATTGTTCCTAGCCTGATCATCACTACTTCTAGCCATTCGTCTTGAATGATAACGGCATCTCATTCAAACATATATTTTCTTGCCCTTTCTACTTCCTTTACCTGTAACTATGTGTTTAGCCTGTTACTTCCACTGAAAGTTCTCTGAATCAAGAACTGAATTTGTTCAGCACATTAAAAGCAGATTGTTTACTGAGTACAATGACACAGATTAAAAAATACCAATAATTCTGTATTTTGTTGTGCATTATTTTGCAATTTTATGTCACAGCATTACCACATCATCAGTCACTTTTCTACCATCTTTCCTTTTTGAAGAAACAGTCTACATTGATAACTTTCTGGAAAGTAAGTACAGACATGATGGTCATAAAAGGTGAAAGTTTGGCCATCTTGAAAAAAAATGGTCCTATTCATATTGGATTTCTAGGATTAAAGGAAAGTGAAAAAAAACTGTAGACCCATTTTTGATACAACCTGAAAGATATGCAGGGTGAGAAGATCTGACTCACGTTTTGGTGCCTAGGACTCCAAGGTGACTCAACTTTGACCTGCCATGGTACGACAGGACCAGAGGCAGCCAGGCAGAGATGAGGCACAGGTGAAGAGAAGCTGTCTTCTCTGTGCCACAATGTACTAGGGAGTCAGATAAAGGGCAGCACAAACCCACGGATTTCTAACAAGACGCATACACAGGCCCTCAAACTAACTTTCAGAACAGTGTTTTTACCAGCAGTGTGATGGAAAGAAAATACAGTCACAGAACCACAGAATCAATGGGGTTGGAAGGGACCTTTAAAGCCCTTCCAGTCCAAGCCCCTTGCAATAAGCAGAAACATCTTCAGCTAGATCAGGTTCTTCAACAATGACCATAAATCTGTGTCTCACAGAGGAGCTGCCATGTCACTCATAACCAAATTCAACACAACTGGCACTGTCCATTGGTACACAGAAGTGACTTTGGCTCCAGCATGAAGAGAGTTTTGTGGACCACAGTTCCCACAAATACTCACTAGTTATATTTCCATAAAGCTGTCTAGCTCACCAGTTTCTGCTCTCAGGGACACAAACATGAGCCAGCAACACCATAGCCCCAAGTGAAATCACTCCCCTGAACCACATTTGTGAAGCACTAAGATCTCTCTTCTGAAAAAGGATGGACTGCACTTTCAGAATATCTTGAAGACTATCTCAGGTTGGAGAACAGGCCTTTATAAGAACTGATCCTGTTCAAGAAAGGTCCAGCTCCCTGTCATAGGGCCTTGGCCACCTTTTGCCAGACCACAAACAGCATACCAAAGGCCCTGCTACTGTGTCATTTTTGTTACTGGAGTGCAAATGATAAACAAAATTATGGTGATTATTCAAACAAGGTTTTAGAGGGTTCCTCCTTTCCCACAGTGGATGAGCAAGAGCCAAAGGCTGTAGAACACTGTGTGTGGAAGGTCCCAAAGACAATTTCTTTTCAAATGATACCAAGCTCCAAACAGAAATTTCCCATATATTTATTGAATTTATTTTTATTTAAATGAAAATGTTTTCTGTGAACAACAATAGATTGGATTTGGAATTGGATAGATATAGAGAATAATAGATTATCTTTCTCTTGCATGTTACCAGACAACTGTATGAATCTATTTCTGTTCATTTTATGATACAAAGCCTATTCAGTTATTCTACCTCTTGTTCAATTTGTTACACTTGCTACATTCTCAAAATCTGATCTCAAGTGAATGGGCTCTTCAGAAGAAAGTCACTTTATGCACTACTTTAATTACTTTTAACTTTAATTTCTGACTGATTCATATTTTAGCACAGCAGGACACTTCAATACTTGGATGAAGAAATGCCATTTAAAATTTTTATTTACATAGATAGATAGCTATGGGGGAAAAAATTGAGATACACAGTTCTGGATAGGAAAAAAAAAAAAAAGAAAGAAAAGAAATACTGTTTGAGCATCTGTATACAGATTTACCACACAATCTCAAAACCTTACTTCAGAAAATTACTTCAGATACAGAACACTGGAAGACTGAGATCTCCTGCCAAAAAAAGAAGTGAGTGCATCAGCTGTAATCCAAGCAGTAGAAATTCTAATAGTCAAACTGTCAAATTTGAACAATAAGGAACACCTTTTTTATTTAGGAACTGTTCCTCATACCAGATGTAATCAAGCCTTCTCTCCATTTGCATAATTTCTTCAAAACAGTAGGGATAATGCTTTGCCATTTACAATCTTTTTTCCTACATTAAGAGAAAGCTTCTATCAAGTGTGTCTTTACAGTGCTAAATAAGAAATTCTGTCTTTAGGAAAGCATAAAATCTCTTTGTAAGCATGGTCTTACTTGCAAAATCAGACTTCCTTTTCAGGCAATGGGAGTGTGCTTTCTTTCATGAACCATGTTTAGCAGGTGGAACCCAAATCCTTAGTCAAAAGCTGTAATAGGACATAAAACTACGTTGCTTTGAGAGGTATCTCCACTTTTTCTGTTACATGTTATTTTAGGCAGGAATGGCTGGCCTTTCTGTGCCTCCTTGCTTCCACTGCCTGACTTCTTTGCACATTCTGATACAAACCTGCAAACGAAACACCAACATCCCCAAGCAACACCTCTTTCCAGCTGTCCTGGTGCCCCGCCAACCTTCTGTTGAAGTTCATTGTTGAGGACAGAGCGTGTTACAAGACAGAACTGAAAACAGGCAGAAATAAAAACAACAGGGAAGGATTAAGAGGACTTACTGGTAGGTGGTGGGACTGACATTGATGCGGCGTGGGTGACTTCCTGACTCGAACTTGCTTGCGAGGGTGACGTTGTTCCCGAAGAGACAATAGCGTGGCATTCTCACACCAACAACGCCGGCCAGCACCGAACCTGAGTGGATGCCTATCCTCATCTGGAACAAACACGAGACCCACGTCAGGCTGCCTCTCCTGTGCCACCAGTGGGAATGTCATTAGCACTTATTTACAAGCAATTCTTTCAAATAAAGAATAAACCGAGGAAGAAACAGTGAAGAAAACAGCCTCGTCTGTCCCACTAGCTTAATTCAGATGCAGTTAAAAGAAAGAAGAACAATAACATGGTTATTTTTTTACTAAAACTATTTTCTTCTTCTGTGTATATTTGCTGGAGACTGTGACAATAAAAACAGAAATAATGAACAGAATAGGATGGGATCACCCAGAGTTACTGCAATATCAGCCATCTAATTACACAAATAAATACATTACAGAGGGTTATTTTTGCCAATTTTAACACAGGCTTCAAAGTAAGGCCCAATTTTTCTCAAACTGGCAGGAACAGTAGTTCAGTGGAGTGAATGAGTAAGTTACTTTTATCTCCTTCATATTTTTCTTCTAAACACTTCAAGGTTTAAGGTCTTTCTCACTTTGTCAGACTAAGAGATATTGCAGTGGTGAGAATGCTGAAGACTGAGGCACCTCTGATTTTAAAAGTAATTGCTTCCTCCTCAAAATAAGGAGGAAGAAATCCCCAGCAAATTAAAAAACCCCGTGTGACTATTCTAGCAATCATCCCCTGTAACTGTCTGAGATATGGCAATTGCACAGACCTGTAAAGCTCAGAGTCACCATCCAAGCTTCTTTCAGAGTGAATAACCAAAGAGAGATTTATTCTACATACTTTTTAGCTAACAATTGTGTTTGCCAAGAAAATAATTTTTACAGATAGGGAAGTCTTTTTCTCATGATAACTTTATAACAGTAAAAAATTGAAAAGAAGATATTTATATCTTCTGAGGATACTCTTGTTCATAGCAACTGGAGTGCTGCAAAACATAAGGGAAGGAAATAAATAGCAGCTGCTAAAAAGGTCTGATGGGGTATGAAGGAGTGACTTACCTAGGACTATACTCAATATGGTCCTTTCACTTACTTAATTCACAGTTATTGCACTGTGCTTTTGTCCATCAGTCCTTATTTTTTTAAATAAGAAAATACATGTGGTTTAAAATACAAATTAAAAAATCACTGTTACTCCTTTTTTGTGTAAAGAAAATGCCAGCATTTAATAAGATTGGTACCCATGAAGTTTTAAGAACATGTGGGACCCCACATTATTTCTCTGACTATGGTTCTTCCCACATGCCCAAGACTTTTACCATGCAGCTAAGCACTCTTTTAATTTTGTTCCTCTCTTACACGTCACAGATAATGGGTTTAGAATTGTATCTGCTATACAGTAAGCTCATGCATAACCTAAGAACATGTTCTGCATTCAATGTGATACTATTTACAACATTCTCACAGGCAGCCTAAACCTCTCAATCTTCACAACAATGCTGTTAGTTACAGACTAGGTTGTTTGG
>VZRO01000779.1:50906-69822 GCA_013397915.1 Daphoenositta chrysoptera
ATCTGTGAATAAGTATCACTCACTTTAATTGAACTTTCAAACCTCTATTATAGTTTGGAAGGCAGCCACTGAAATCCTTAAAATATTCTATTCCATAGAGGCGGGACGCATACACAAACTTGGTTTGCCTGCTAACATCTGTGCAAATTCATACCCCTTACATTATTTTGGTCATATATTGGGGCAATAATATTTCCTACTTTTCCTACAACACACATTTAAACTCCACTGATCATTACCAGTGAAACGCAGTCATGAAGTGAGCAAACAGCCCTTTTCCATATAGGTGAGGTCAGCACCTGCCCTTAGTGAAGGACTCTGAGCAGGAAGTCTTGCTCACACAACAGCGAGCATGCTGTCAGCTTTCAATAAATTATAAACAACCTATTTACAATGTCTTGTTCTTGTGAGATGGGAGGTGAATTAGTCATTTTGCATACAATTTTAAGAACAGAGCTAAGGAAACCTATTTTTTCCACTGCTACTCTGTGTATTTATTTAAAAATCACAAATTAACTGTGTGCTGTGACCTCTTCTAGGGTACATTCATTCGCATATGAAGGCCAGATTGAAACTGTAAGAAAAAGTATTAGCTTTGTTTTCCTCTAAAAACATAGGGATAAGAGTATATATTAGAGTGGAAGGAAAATACGATAGCAAAAAATGTACTTAGAAAATAAAATTTGCTTTTGCAATATATGCAGTGAAAGCTGAAGTTATTGTTGGGGTTTTTTTTACTTTCATTCTTTCCTTTTCATTGCTTCCTTTTACATGGCCACATAGTTTTTTTATTACTCAGTGCTTCAGTGACAGAGGTGAGGGTTCTTCTGTACTATCATAAGAGCTTTTTAAAACACACATGCTCCTACAATAAAAAAAGGTAGATATATTCTCACAAACACAGGTTAAACTGCATAGAGAGTGTCAAAACCTGAAACTTTCATTGGGTGGAAGAAAG
Source organism: Daphoenositta chrysoptera (assembly GCA_013397915.1). NCBI lineage: Eukaryota > Metazoa > Chordata > Aves > Passeriformes > Daphoenositta > Daphoenositta chrysoptera. Next base: position 51,865 of record VZRO01000779.1, read on the forward strand.
TTGATTTAGGCTTTCTCATTCAACCATAGAGAAAAATTACACAAAGAATGGCTAACAATAAAACTCCACTTCTGCTTTATTACATAGCTCTCTACAAGAAAAGAGCCTGCAAACACTGACGCTATTGCCATGAAGTATTCTTTAGTGTGCCTTCTTATACCAAGAATAACAATTACATTGGTCATATAGTACTTTTTAGTGAAATATGTTTACTTAAAAATGTCGTTTCAAGATTTTACTTCATTTACAAATACATTGTTTTGGCTTTTTCCTCATTGAGTTGAAAAGTCTTGTGTTAACAGCTTAAGGCTCTTTTTTTACAAAGGAAGAAAATGTGTGATCAAATTATTAACAAGAAGCCACTTACTGGGATGCATCAACCTTTCACATTACCTTTGCAGGAACAGAAAATCTGCCTAGACCACATAACTTAAAAAAATAATAACAACAGTTATACATAGTTACAGTTCCCAAGCTATATTGTATATGTAGCCCCTATCAGTGTCTTCCCAGAACAGTCACCATTAAATATTAATAATAGCACAGAAACCGAAAATTAGGTGACAACACTAGGATGCATTATTTGTCTATCATAACTCCTTTTACTCCTATAAATAAATGTGTAATGCAAATTATACATTTATTAATTGTCAGAAATGGAGCATTTTTAATAAAAATGCATGCTTTTCATCTGTACCAACTGCTCCTTTGTATGTCCCTCATTATTTGGCTAAAGATAAAAGGGCAGTATGTAACTGAACCTGAAAGTTCAGAGGCATCATGCATACAAATGGAAACTATCTTTGGAAACTATCACAAATAGGAGACAGCCATGAAAAAAACAACCAGTAAATACCACTCCTCCAGTAGTTAAGGAACAGAGACTGACAAAAGCCAAAGACATTTCTAAAGCATGACATTGGAAGGCACAACGGTAAAAGAAACATGAACAGGTGGGAAAAATAGTTGGAGAATTGTGAGAAGTCTTTTAGATAAAGAGGGACAACTTGAACTGAGTACAATGGAAAGATTCAGAATGGAAAATGAGAAAAAAAAGATTAACAAATCTGATCTTTGCAAGAACTGTGGTAATAGTAAAGTGGAGAAAAGCTGATGAGTCAGAGGTGTAAAAGAAAAGCAGCCTGCATTGATCAATGTAGTATGAGAGGAAGGACTTGGCTATGTGCAAAGCTAAAGAAGCTTCCAAAACTTGTATAGAGAAAGAAGCAGTATTTGGATATTTCTTACAGGATAAGGCACGGAAAGCAGAAATGGCTAATACTTGAGTGACAGGAAGGATAGCGATTTTGTTTAATAGTGATAAGGAAGATTCTTAAGGAAATTTGAGGAGTACTGGAGCTAGGGTCATCATCTACCAGGGAAATGTGCCAGAAGAGGTATCAATGAGAACTGATAGTCCAGACTGGACTGCAAGAGGAGAGTAAAGAACAAAAAGGAGCAAGGGTGAACAATACAAAAATATTTGTTCTTCTTCTGAACTGAACGTTCTGTTACTGAATTTTTCTGATGTCCTAAATCTTAGAAAAATTGTATGTTAATTCTTTACGCCTCCTTGCTTAGTTTTGTTTCTCTTATCTGCTGTGCAATTTCAATTACTTGCAATAGCCTGAATGCCTTCTTAGGCACCATACTGAAAACTGCACTATTCCATCAAAATAAAGTGTATTCCAACTGAGATGAGAGTAAATGCAACACTGAAAATTCACAGCCCATCTACAACTGACTGTATGGGGAAGAGGCAAAAATATTTTAATAACAGAAAAGGAATGCAGTGGCTGCCTGAAGTAAATTTCATCATTGCTAATTTGTTTCTTAATAGCTTTTTCTGTTAATCAGTGTTCTCACAATTTAAAAAAAAAAAATCCAGTCATTTTCCTTATGGTCAAAGTTCTTGAGCTTTCTCTTTTGAAACCTTGTTGAAAAATGTATTCTTCTTTCTCTTTCCTCATTTCTCCACATAATCTTCAAGGCAAAAATTAGAATGCAAGTGGAAAGACAGTCTGAGAAATAGCATTTGTCTACTCAAGAACATTTTATAAAACTTCCTCAAATCTAATATTTTTTGACCTATATATGTTTGCATATTGATAGCCAAAAGAACACATTAACCTTTTTTCCCTTCAGACAAAACTGAGCTATTGCATTACAAGAATTAAAAATAATTCCTTTATTAATTGGACTATAGAAAAATGGTTCAAGCTGTAATGATTCCTGAAAGGAAAATTAACTGGGTTTTTAATTATTCCTCAAGCTTCTTATGCACATGGTGCTGTGCAAAAATATTTGCAGTCTTGGTTATGGGCTTACAAATCTATTTTAAAAAGCATAACTCATCCTTTATTCAGAAGAAAAGAGAGTAATAGGCAACAGCATGAAGAATTGCATAAGGGTGTGACTGTGAAGAATGATTTCTCAGTTGCAAAGAAAAGGACTGCAAATGTTTTTGCACAGTATCATGTGCATGAGAAGCTTGAGTTAATTTTCCTTTCAGGAATCATTACAGCTTGAACCAGTTTTCTGTAGTCTAATTAATAAAGGAATTATTGAAATAAACAGAAAGGCAGAGTAGGAAGAAGAAAAGTCTGTGGGTACCTTTCTTTTTGTCTTCCAGTAAATAGTAGTCGGTACTAAAATATGCAAGCAGACTTTCCAACTCAAACCAAAGGTAACCATGTAACCTGCCTTCTGATAAGCACAGGGCAAAAATACATGCTCATTTCTGAAGTTCTCTCTCTGCAACCAGCAATTTTTAGTTCAGGGATTTCCTGAGCCAAAAGAAATTCTTTTTGTAGAGAAAAGGTGTTTGATGTTCACAGTTTCTCCTCAAATATGAACTACGGTAACATTTCAGCACGCATTCTTTCTTCCCACCACACACACGGAAAGAAGGATCTTAATAAACAGTTCTCACACTTTGAAAAACACACTCCCATGCTAGAGAGAAGTCTCAGATTGCCTCACAGGTCAGCTGCATCCAGGACACAAAATTCATTTTCACAGAACAGTCTTTCTTACACAGACACAGATGAAGGAGAGAGGGCAGGCTGGGAAGTAGGTGACACAGTTTGGAGAGCATCCACAGCCAGAAGTGATCCCCCACTCAGCCACCTTGGAGCTTTTCAAGCCTCAATAATGTGACTGACTGACTGACAGCTGCTCTGAACTTCGTGCTGAGCTGGTAGCAGAGCTCAGGGCTGGTACAAGGCAGTAGCTGTATGAAAATAGTTCCAGGCACATGGATGTCCCAAGCCAGGAAAGCATTTAAATACAAGAGGAAGCATTTTGCTGGATCAGGACTTTTGATATCAGCTTCAATAATGTACATTGGTTTCTGTACAGTAACATTTCTTAGACAAAAGCACTCCTGACTTTCTGCCCTAACATACTGTGTGATACTCTGTGTTTCAGTATGGACCTTCTCCCTTCTGTCCTTGCAGTGTCCTTCAGAAAGGAAAAAGCCACCTGTCGCAGAGTGTCTCAGCCATTAGTCCATGACACACAGACAGATCCTTTCAAACAGAATCTGCCAAAATCTGTAAGATGTTTTCTGCTCTAATATTTTCTAGTACATTCTACAACAGTTCTATCTCTAAATCTCAGCATATGCCTTATACAGGGACATTTACTTGGAAAATGTCTTAATGTAAAATAGACTCTCCAGAGCTCAGAGGTCTAAAATCAGGGCCACACACTGGTGAGTCAATGCGCCTTTCTGCTCCTCCAAAGGACTGCAAGTTGATAGGACTGACAGCTATGTCCTGACATATGCTTTAGTGTGTGGGTTATCTGTATTCTTAGATAGATTTATAAATATCACAGTGCCTTTCTGGAAAGGGACATATGACAGTACAGCTCACTACAGAATTGTTGCCAAGGAACAGACCTGCTCAGAGGAAAATTTAGATCACTTGAATTTCACAAGGTGTTCTATAGAACAAAACTACAGGATATACTTCCCCCCTGTTTGAACAACATTTGGAGAAATAAACACTTAATGTTTTTCTAATCAAAATTTCCTAGATTTCTTACTCATAAAATTATTCAACCCATCTGAAGCAAAACACACAGCAAATTATACAAGGACAATGAAAAATACAGTAATAAACTAATAAAAAGGGAATGCCTCAGGATCAATAAATCCATTTTAAATAGTTATTGGGTAAAGCAAACACGTGGTTTGTGCAAAAGAGATGCAATTAAATTATAACCAATGTGATGCACATTACATATGTACATCCCTGGGCTATGGTCTTGGCATACAGTGATTTCTACTGAATGTGGAAAAGGAGCTATGAAGCATTTCTACATAAAGAAGCCCCAGACTTGAAGGGTGAAGTTATTTTTCTCTTTCCCTTGAAGTTCTTCTACTATGATCTAAACTAGCCCTGCTTTGAATGGTGGTTGCATTAGTTGACCTCCAGAGGTTCCTTGCAGCTTCCTTTATTTTGCAACTCTGTATTTCATAACGTGTGTTGAAAAATTACACACTTGTGAGTCTCCATCAGCAGTATGAAGTAGAATTAGATGAAGTAAAAACAAAGACTCAGACTAGTTTTGGGAGCTCATTAGTTCTAGCATCAAAAGGAAGTTTACACTGCTGCAAGGTTTTTTTTTTGAGCCAAATGGCATCATGTGAATTCACTATGGCACTGCTCAGCATCTAGGTTAGAAGAGGATTTGGGTCATCTGTAAGGAAACTTCTGACCTGAAATTATTTACTGGAGGGGCTTGTGGGTGGAGAGGTGGGTGTTAAATGATGTCAATGAGAATTTTTTTTTAGAGTTGCTAAACAGAAAAATAAAACCTATATCCTTCCCTTAAGATTCTAAAGAAGAAACATTAAAGTTAATGTGCTTCTTCATGAGCTGCTTCTCACTCACCAATAAAACCTTGCATTTCATTGCTGATGGGGCATTTAATCAAAACCACCTTTTATTGTTTTCTTTAAATAGTAATTTCCACAGTAGAAATTTAATTACTATGTGAACCTGTGTGTTAAGGCACTTTAAAAAGAGCTAATCACTCACACAAGCCCACATAACAGTGGAGGATTTTTCCCAGCCTCCTCTCCTCTGACACCCAAAAAAGAAAAAAAATCATCAGAAAGTTCTCTTTGATCCCTGGTGTAGGAGGACATCTTTGTCTCACAGTGCCATCATATGACATATACTGAATGGATTGGGTGATACTTTAACAAGGATAAATGACACACACTCAAAATATTTAAGGGAACAAAAAAACTGAAAAAAAAAAAAAAGTTTGACCTAAGCGTTTTAACCTTAAGAAACAACATTCGATACTTTTGCTAATTTAGTGATTTAAGGTAAATTTCACCTGATTTCAGCCACCTAGACGTTAGCCAGCTCATGTAGGTTAGATTTCTAGACTCCTGCTAAACACACGAGGTAAATAACATCATGGCTGCAATTCTTCACATTCCAAAATTGGCACACAGGAGAGGCTGAATCAGTCACTCCCAAAGCTGTCTAACTCTCCTGGTGGAACAGAGAGGGACATTCAATGGTAAGTTTAACCTGGACACCTCATAAACAGACAGCTAAAAAAAGGTGAGATCAATCCAACTCTCAGCCTGGCAAACACACTTTTACCTTTCCTTAAAATAAGCTACAATCTCGTGCATAAATCATCAAAAATAATGGTGTTGATGGATAGGATCAGAAGGTCATTCTATTTGTAAAACTGCAAGAATTTCTTCAGATTTTTTAATATAATGGTCTTTGAATCTAGCCTGCAATCTCTGAAACTGTAAAATTAAATGACCTTTCAATGGCAGAGTCATGCTTCATCTTTTGACCACAGTGCATGTTCTCATACATAGATGAAAGGCAGATTGATCTGCTTTGGGAAGAGCTTGGAACCAATTCACAAGGATCCACAGCATAGCAGCTTTTAAATAGAACCACTGATCTATAACAATCTTACAGTTCTGCTACTAGAAACAACCTTATCTAGCCTCTACAATAGCGATGTATCAGTCTTCCCATAGGCTTCCACACTATTAATGAAACCTAAATTGTTGCTGATGTCATTTAAACCTCTACCACTGCAAGGTATTTTAGTACTTTTTGCAAGAAGAGGAGACACATTTTAAGTGTGTGGTTTCTACGGGATCCCCTAGCGTCTTGCAATCAGCACCAAGGCAGACATAATCAAAATAAAAAATTACTAAACTCCCTGCTCCAGATGGACACTGTAGACATGACAAAAAAAATCATTGGGTTAGGTTTTGAAAATATACTTGTTCTTAAGTTTGGAAAAATGGAGAGACTACTTTCAGCACTTCTCAGTCTAACAAACAATATAGCCAATTAAATTGTTCAAGAAATTATTGGATGTGGCACTTAGTGCTATGTTCTCGTCAACAAGGTGGTGATCAGTCAGGGGTTGGTTGGACTCAACAATACAGGAGATCTTTTCCAACATAAACTATCCTGTTTGATTCTGTGACTCTGTGATACACACAAATACCTGAAACAAGTCAATATATGGCCTCTTTTGAAACAATAAATCAGGGAATGACCACATGAAAGATAAAAGGCTAAAAAACCCCAAGCTGTGTATAAAGAATTGAAGAATTGAAGGCTATAATAGCTAAAAAATAGTTTGCTTCCTTGTGAAGAAACTTAGGGCATTGCTACCATCATAGAAAGTTGAATACTAAATGTGCAACGTGACAACTTTTTCTCATGCTCAACTGAAGGATAAATTAGCTTGTAGAGAAAATAAAGTTTCCTTGTTACAGCTGGGACATACAGATACTTTATACCTTATATGTTCCAGTGTTTGAACAGCTCACTGTATTAGATAATCCTTAAACACCTTGCTCTAAAATGATAACATTGCTGTGTTCCTTTGCTTGTTCACCAGTTTGTTCTTAAGAACTGCAATTTCTATAGACTGAACATAAGACAATGTAAGATGATGATTATTTTTGCAGAATTTTCACGACCCTTATGCCTTGAGCAAGTCTCCACAGCTGGCAGTGGTGATTGCATACAAAGGGAAATGAGGCACTGTGACTGCATGGATCCTATAAACAAGGGACTGAAAGACTTCACCTTGCCTATAATTGGGAAGGGGTTTATTAATACTCCTTATCAGCCTCTGTGCTTCACCATCACAAAGCCGCAAATCTTTGCAGAGAAAGTGAATTTCCTCCTCAGTGAGTTCAAAATACACATTCATATAAAATGATTTTTCTGAAGTCTTTCAGACAGGCAAATCCACACAGCTGAGAGTAACTACTTCAGACAACAAAGGGAATTAGCACAAAAAGAAAGGTAGCCGGTTTGCACTGAACTGAGGATTTTAGCAAATTATCTAAGCATTTAGTGAGTCTCCTGATTCCTTTATAGACAGCACTTCAGCAAGTCAATCAAACTTTCTTGACACCACAAAACAAATCATAACAAAAGTTAGGATAAGAACTCAGAGAGTATTCTGTATAGCTCTATTGCCTTCACTGAAAATCTAGGTTAAAAAAAAGGAAATTTGTAAATAAAATGGGTAATGAAATGAATGAAAAATCACTCTGTAACTCACACAACACATAGCATTTTGTATTCCTAGAATTAATGTGGAAATCTACAAGAAATATTGTTATTGAACATCAAATGTACTGCAAACACAAATGTTTGTTTAAATTGCTTCAGAGAAAATTGTTAACTGCACTACAATTTTAAGAAGATGATTCAGGATAAATTTGAATGTTCTGGTGTTTTCATGACTAGAAAGATTCTGATCTTATTTTCAAAAAATTGGCAAATGAAGGCCTGATGATGTGAAGGATATGACAAAATCCAAACAGAGACAAATTGCTCTCAGATGAAGGTGAATCACTTATGGGAAGAAAAGATTTCAATGTTAAGGCTAATGACTTTCCTTTATTTCATTCAGTGATCTCTCCCACTGTGTCTTACACTCATCCCTCTCTCAGAGACACGCCGGCAAAGAACGGCAACACTTACAGTTGTTTTTGGCTTGTAAATTTTGTAAAACGAAGCAATCTTAATGCATATATTATAATAAATCCTTTTATGTAGGTTATGCATTTTGCAATTGCAAAAATTCAAATGTTAATATGCTTAGTTAAGATTATCTTTGCCCATCTTCACCAGTTTTTATCAACTAATTTATATTTCTATAATCCAAAAACATATAGCAAAAAATTTAAGTGTACTTATGCTATTATTTGTGTGAGTGAGAAAGACCAAAAAAAGAAAGACCAAAAATCACAATTATCCTTGTATGTTCTTTTTAAAATGGAACACTAATCTCGTTTGGGAGGCAGTAGAAGATGACAGTATGGCATATCTATAACTTCCTTGTTTGTCACTGCTGCCCAGTCAACCTTTAATGACACTAATTGGGTGCATTTGGCTGCTAAGGGGCACAGACACCCAGCCCTGGATTTTGCTTATCCAGCATTCTTATTGCTTGCTTCTTTCCTGCTGTTGCTCTTGGCAGATTATGCTTTATTTGAAACTTTTCCAGTCAAATTCTTCAACCAAGAAGTGGGTGAAGACTCTCTCTTGGTGCAACCTTTGCTGACAAGTCCTTTAGCTCTTAGTCCCACTCTTTACTTCTTTCCTCCCAAATGCATGCAAGATGTGTTTTCATGGAAAGAGTCCCTTTATTTTCTGGCGCTTTGTTCTTTATCAGTGTGTCTCCAAGAGGAAGATGAGTGTGAAGATTAAATTGTGACAATTTGATAATTTGTATTTAACTTGAGTTGAAATTTGTGGATAAATGAAAGGAAGTAGATGAAATCTCACTCATACTTGTGTGTAATAAATAAAATTCAGCATAACTTATTTTTATTTACTGTGTTTGTTAATGATCCGCAATAAACAATACACAATGCAAATCAACGGATCACGCAAACTGAATGCATCTAGAAATATACTCTGAACTAAAAATACACAGTTCAAGAGAGAAAGCTGGGAAATTCTGAGTGAAGACCAAAATGAACTAAAGCTAGCATGCAATCTGGCCACGTGAAAAAGTAATCTGGGGTTATGAATATCATCTGACACCTACAGTTCCTTCCTACAGAATTCTAGTCAACCTCACCAAGCCTATTAAGTTAAAACCTAGGTACTGTCAACAGGTGTGGTTTCTGCAAAGATCAAGAATCTCTCCAGAAAGGATTTGATTAGAAGGAAACTAAAAATCTGTAAATACTCACAGCTTGGCTAATTATTACTCAACAGGGGAAGCGTGATAATCATCTACAAGTATGTGCAAAATGCTAATATCAAAGAGGGACATATGGGGACACAAGTAGAAATTATACAGTTTAATGAAGACATAGGTGAATATCCAGCTTACCTAGGCCTGAACAGGCTGTACTGTAGTGACAGTGACAGGTTCCTGAGGTAAGTGTGCTAAGTTACACCATTTCATTATGGCACTATTGAAACACTTGAAAACACATTGTGAGGATGTTGACAGGAAGATGGACAGGATGCATTAACATATGTGTGTATTTTTTAACTCTAACATCATACTGCATTGAAGGACAACTAATTAAAAAGTGGTGTTACATTTGAGGGTTTCAAATGACTGCTGCAAAGTCTGTTTTCCCGTCATCCTTAAGAACAGATGGGGTGGGAGAAATATTTTTTAATGTCCTGAAACCACTTAAAGAAACAGAATTTTGAATTTCAGTTCTAAATTAAGTGTAACTTGGTTCACATTGTCTTTAGAATTTCACTAAAACTAAAAAAAGAATAGTACAGCAACTATGTTGAACCAACATTACTTACACTATGAACTCAGATTTTTAACTTCTTTTCTTTTAAGAATCACATGATGATCTATGTCAACAATGTACTTTGCAGTATCAAGCACACACCATGAGTAGCAAGACAGTGTAAGCTTGACAGAAAACTTAAGTCTTTAGACAGTCATCTTCTTGTGATAGACTGTCAGTTCTGTTACTACACTGCAATCATACCTAGTCATGATATTTTGGCATTGGTCTGTTCCTCATCAGAGATGATCACAGCTAAGCTTCCTGTGGATAACTATCAAAACAAACCCTTTCACAGGAAATACTCTGGCAGTTGTACATTCATCCTCCATGAAAATGACAGAAAGAATCACCTCACTAAAGGGCAGCAACCTATAAAGTACAACATAGCTACATTCTATGTGGTTTTGAAGCAAATGCCCCAACTGTCCCTATTTACTCTACATTGCTTCACTTTACAAAACGGTTTGTTCTGCATGAATTAGGACTGGTAGAGGAAATTAAAGCAGTAGCTCTTCTCAAGATGTACACCAAAGTTACAACAAAGTCTTATGGGCATATCAGGATGTAAATCAACATTTGATCTTTGAGATCCGTGGAGACATTGAGTATGGTAGAGGCACTTAGTATGAGGAACAAAATCAGTCCAAGTAAAAATCTCAAAACACATTAAATATAGATGCAAGGGCCTCAGCACAAACTCCATCAATCCGCCCATCCTTTTCTGTTGTACTGATCTACTTGAAGAGCTGGCACACTTATTGTGTCATGAGTGACAGAGGCAACAGAGCAAAAATAGCCACATTACATTGGCCTTTCAAACCTGTGATCATGATTTAAAAAATTCAGTTGCTAAAATTCTAATCAGTGACTGACATTCTATAACAATAAATACATTACCAAGTAAAAAAGTTATGGCTCTATTAGAAATGTTCAGGACTGAAATGTAAAATGAAAACAAAGCCATCTTTAATTAGAGTGGTAAGGCTCATAAAATTAGGAGATTCACTTACACAAAAATGCTGTAGATGATCCTTGAACGAAACTAGTCAAAACATATTTAAGATTTCTCATTGCAAAAGTGTTTTAATCCCAGAAGCTTCCCACATTAAGAGTTTGGCTTCATACACTCCAAAGCTGTAGCACGTTAAATTCTAATTACTTCATAGAAGGTAGGCAGTGTGTGTACAAAAGATACTTGCAACAAAAGACTGCATTATGGTGTGTCTCAAAGCTCATTATAAAGCAGCTACTACAGTGGACCGTGACTGATAAATCACCAAAATTTTTCTTCATTTAGTGTTACTTAGAAATTGATCTTGGTTTGTAAGCAAATTTAGAGAATCCTAATTTACTACTCAGTAATCCCCATGGGAAAGATGAATAATGTTCAGACTACATGTTCCACAGACACCATTCCCTATTGTAGAATTGTGGGAAGAGTAATGAAAACTCTTTTCCTTTTCTCTGAAATAAATTAATTATTTTCTATAAAAACAAATAGGAGCTTTCTTCAAATCAGCAACCATCCAAATTCAGGCAGCTGAATTTAATATGCAAATTTGAGCAAAGAGAAGCAGATCTTCTCCTTTAAAATGTACATTTTATTAATGTCTGTCTAAATCATAGAACAGTGTATCTCAAAAGGCATGCAGAATTTTTTTACCAATTATGCTTATGTGCGAAGACCCTGCTAACAAGGAAGTACACTTTCACATTAATCATGAGGAAATCTTGCCAAGCAAACACAAATTCTTTGTTTCTCTAATTTCTGCCACAATAAGAAAGGCTATTTTTAAATTTAGAGCTATTACCTGCACTGTACATTTCAGAGAGGCATACAGACTCCAAGCTGTGTTAAGATAAGCTTGTTCAGATCTGACCCAACACAGCCATAGAAACACAGCACTGCTGCTGGGTCAGCCCAAGGAGCCACAAGGACTGTCCTGACACAAACCATGGCAGTGGTCAACACCCATAAAACGTTGTCAGAACACGACAAATGAAGAGTAATAGCTTTCCAGCTCCCCTTGCTTCCAACCAGCTCTGACTCTGAGTCTTCTGAGGTAAAAATGTATCACCTTCTGCTGAGTTCCATGTTTTGTGATGCCCTCAGTAGATTGCTATGGCTACTCAAACTAACTGCACAAGCCTGAACAGGTAACTCTGATATTTGCCTCTCCCTTAGTTCCAGCGTATTTCTGGTCATCTTTCTTTGCAGCAGATTTTTTAAAGCTATGCAGTGAGTTCATTCCTCAAATGTTCACGGGAGGACTGAAGGGAGGCTTTGTTGTAACCTTCAGGCACTAATTAATGGCAGCTTACTTGACTGCAGCTCCTTTTTCCTCGGTCTGTCCTGGCTGTAAGTACAAGGCAATGATAAACCTGACCTCCAACTCCACAGTAAGACTCATTTTGTCCCCTCTACATATCCTCGACTTCATTTGAATGAAGTAATTCATTACATACATACATTAGCATACAATGAACTTTTAAATATTCTTCCTAAGAAGGGAATCAGTTCTGCTCAGCCTGGAGACATCTGGAAACCTTTCCCAAAAATGATTTCTAAAAGTAACGGTTTTAAAAATGTGGCATTTCTGTGGAGGTCACAAGCGGTGCTTCTGACGTCACCTCAGTGCAGTCCTAGAGAGTTTAAAACAGAAGGTAGCATCAAAGCACATGATTTAGCTCACTGCTTTTCCACCCAGTTAGCCCTGTGCTGACACCCACAGCTGACAGCACCCTGCAGCAGATCTGGATTACACACAGAGCAGTGTTCAAACCCTGTTAGTGAACTCTCACTGACTCAAAAGATGCCTGGAAAAGGATTTGGGTCAAAGGCAGTGTAGGACAGCAGAGGGCAATGCAAGCTGGTGAGTGGACAGTGTGCTGTGGGATGCTTAGGATGCCTGGGTTTAAGGAGAACAATTGGGAAGGAAAGAGGAATCTGTGGCAGTTAAGTGTGTGACACAAGATCAAACACAGGCCTCCTTCAAGGCATTCATGGGAAGGACAACAATACATGTTTATCCAAACTAAGTCATGGTGGTTTTTAATGCTATAGCTACCAAATCCTACAGACCATAACCAATATGCCTGAGCATAACCATATGGAGTAAAAGAGAATCTCCCTTATAGAAAATGACTTAAAAGCAAAATTCAAGACAAGATGAAAGGAGCAAGAGAGGAGGAGTATGAAGCAAGGAGACCAGTGACAATTAAGTTTTGGTATGCTAAGCCCATAGTGTAACATGGCAGGAACAGAAAAAGATGCACATCTGTTTTTCATGTACCAGTAAGAATTCCAGATGTTCCACAGTATCCATGGGAAAACTATAATTCCTCTAATAGTACTGAGTTATAAAGGTATCAACTTCTGTTAATCCAAACTAATGAGAGAACACAAGTCACAATGTCATTTTGGAACATTGTCCAACTAAATTGTCATTATGCTCAGGAAGTATTTGTATCTGGATTATTCATAATAGTCTAAAACACATCCAGAGCTGGACTTAGAAAAGTTTGCAGAGTGAATTCAAATGAATGCTTTACATAGATGGCAACCCCTCCTTCCATATTCACATATGCATAGACCCACATCCTTCCAAGGAACCCACAATTCCAGTCACAGATTTGCTCTTTGCTGGTGTTCTTGGAAAGACAGCAACAGAAAAACTGGTATCACAGACCTCTTAAAAATTTCTACAAATTTAAGTGTTTTCTACAGCCTGTAAACCTGCTATTCAGTTCTTATGCATGCAGATTTGCTGTTCAGAGGTGTTTTTCCTATTCGCTTTTTGCTCCTTTTCCATTTTTATGGAGGAGAGAGGGAATGTATACACAGGAGAACTTTCAGGAAGCCATCAGGGTTCCATATTTCTTTCTGGTCTTCAGAAGACCAAACTAAAAGCAGTCATCTGGTACAATTTGGTCATAGCTCCAGAGGCATTCATAATGTAATTTTTTGGGGTTCAGATGCCCACTAAGCATACAAGAAATTCTAAAACATGTATTTATTTCTCACTTTACAATTTCTTGAAAAATACTTTCTGATTCTTCTTGCAAAACATTGTTTAAAGCTTAGATTTCATTTTAATATTAGTGTTATGTGGGCTGTGCAACGATGATTCTCACTGTTAGAGTTAGCAAGAAAAACATTCAGTTTTGTACACACTGCATTTTTAAATATCTTTTCTAAGAAACAAAACTGAAATGACAAAACAATGACAGGCTCAAGAACAGCCATTATCCTATTTGGGACTTAATGGTACTACCTCATATGGAGTGTAGGATGTTCACCTTTTTCTAATGTAAGCCAGAGAGGCTAAGCTTGGTTTTCCTCACTCCCCTTAAACACTGGGTGCTCTTAAGAACTTCTTGTCTTACTGGAAATGCCACCCTAATCTATTAAAAAAACATTAAAATTAATGCATTTTACAGTAAAGCTTGGTTTAATATGAGCAAAATATTTTGCCAAAAACAAATAAAAAAAGAAACCTCGGTGGCTCTTCTAACAGAACTGTCAAAACCAGCAACAAGCATGACATACACCTAACTCAAACGTCTAAGTGAAGGGAAGTGGAGCCCCACACTACCACTATCCAGGATGCAATGGTCAGCCACACTGAAAACCAGACTGGAAACTCCTATAGACTGTACTTTGTAGAGTGTGGCTGCCTAAGTTTGTGAAGACATAACTGGAGAGACAGCTCTATTAAGAGAGCAGCCTTTCTCCATTCGGCAAAAGGTACATTTGCAAACGATCACTTTGTTTCTGAATGGCTGTTCATTTCTTTTTAGTCATCAATAATCAGACCAAAAAACTTACTCAATGTGTTCACAGGGGAACAGATCTTAGCAAAATTAATCTCATCTCCTGTAAACAATAGCCTTCGTGTGTGAACAAGAACAGGCTTTATTATTTAGCTATTTGCCATTCATTCTCATGCCTCAAAAGCTTTTCTTCTGTCCAGAGAGCAAGAACATCACATAATTTAGGTAACCAATACATACAATGCAACAAATGGCAAACATCAAGGAAGAGCTCATGAAAAACAAAAAGGCTAAAAATTCTTTGGCAGATGCTCAAAAACAATGAAAGCTCTGAGAACAGAAGAAGGCTGTTATAGTGTCCTCAATATGTTTATGAATAGCAATTTCATGAGCTTCCTATGAGTCTGTTGAGGAGGAAATGGCAGTGTATAAACAAACCATGAAGACATGGTCTAGTGATGGACTTGGCAGTGCTGGGTTAATGGTTGGACTTGATGATCTTAAAGGCCTTTCCCAACCTAAACGATTCCATAATTCTATGATTCTGTTCTATAAAAATCTGTAGGGTAACCACAGTGAAATACATACCATGATCTCAGTCATAGCAGACAGACTTTTTGTTGTTTTTGTTATCTGAACTATCCTAGCTATTAAGTATGTCATTCCTTCAGAAAAAAGAGTTGACATTTAGCTGCAGAGATC
The DNA here is from genome assembly GCA_013397915.1 of Daphoenositta chrysoptera. Taxonomy (NCBI): domain Eukaryota; kingdom Metazoa; phylum Chordata; class Aves; order Passeriformes; genus Daphoenositta; species Daphoenositta chrysoptera. Next base: position 67,139 of record VZRO01000779.1, read on the forward strand.
TGTGACTAGGAACAGGCAATAAATTAGATACGAATGTAGGAACAACTGTACTGAATCAGAACAAAAAACCATCCAGTCCGGTACTGTGGCCTTGGAAGCAGACATAACAGAGAGCCCAGTATGCAACAGATGGTACCCTGGAGACAAATGGGGTTAAATGAAGGACTCACTGAACCCTGTGAAGATTTTTCTAGTTATGATAGAGCAAAAGTTCCAGGGAGTGCCAAACAGGATGTAATCATGCTTTGTTCTCATCGAAGGTTAAGAAAACTGAGACTGCAAATTTGAACATCAAACAGCTTCCTAAGAGATGTAAAGTTTTGTGATACACACATACAGGAATAAAACCCCTAAATTTGAATTCCATGTCATCTTTAATTTTTACCTTCGGATAAATTATTATTCACAATGAAAAGGAAACTGATACTTTGGAGTTCGAAATAATGTAACTGTCTTCATCCTACATAAATACCTTGTCCATACTAAAATTAGCATGTATTGAAATTAAACTAATTAGTGTTTCAGAGTTTATCTAGGAAAAGGGTCACTAATTTTCATGTTGTCTTGGTGAACATAAGCTAAGAATAACCACCCTGAGCAAACTGTTGAAGACAAATGGACTTGTAATATAGAGAAGAAACTGTTCAGTCTTTCTACATATATACATCCCTCTCTGTATCTATAAACTGATGGTCAGAAATGACAGTTTCACCTCAGAAAATCCATGTCTGAACAAAGGCAGCTAAATGCAAAAGATTTTCAACTCAAGTAAAAGGACTTGAGTTCAGCTCCCAAACCACTTACATGTACAAAGGTATAGTTAGCTAACCAGGTTTGAAATTATCTATAAACGCCAGTCTGTATTTGGTTAAATAAATAGGCATTTTGGTCGAAAAGACATCTGAATAATGGAGATGTTCTCTAAGTTCAAGCAACCAGTGTGCTGTGAGATGATCACATTTTCAAAACATTATAAGGAAGGTGCAGTAACCAAGTAGTGAAGATGGCCTATGCAACCAGGTCTGTAAACTGGGAAAGATAAAAAAACATACACAGATGCAAACTGAAATCACAGATAAATAAAATATCGAAGTCCTATGACCAGGGACTATACATACAACTTTCTGAGTATACTATCTGCTTGAAAGTTTGAAGTGTGTAGTGGTTTTCGTTGTTCTACTTGAGATGCCCCCCAGATGCCTGATTTTCAGACCACAAAGCTCAATTATTTTCTGACTTTTATGACTGATCATAACACCTTGAGATCACAGCATTTATTAAAAAAACCCCCAACATAAACTTATTGGAATAATGTGTCATTTTGTATTATGTATTTGTTGCCGCTGTCATACATCAGTCAAGAAAAAGAAAAGATTTCTTCAAGTTAAGGCTTTGTAGCAACAAACTTCTTTTAAGTAAATCATATTGATGGTCCCAAGGGAAACAATACCTCTAATTCTGCGAAGTGTTGTTTGTGGCTACAGAGTGGGCGCCACTATGCAGAAATGACAGCAGTAAAGCAGTAACAAAAGCAGTTAGTCCCTTTCCCATAGAACTGTATGGCAGTTTAAAAATGTCCCTATTTTTAGGATTCTTTTTCTTCTGGTAAAGGTTTTTACTAATTTTTTTTCATCCATTTTTTAAAATGCAGCACAAATGGACCTACTACAAAGTAAGCTGTCACAGAAAGAAAAGCAGGTATTCTACAGAGAGATGATAGAAAAGATAAATTTTTTAAAAGGCACACGGGGATTTAATTATTCGCTTTCCGTTAAATTTTTGTAAAAGGTGTCACTACTTCTACAGAAAAGTGAAAATATGCGCTGTTGTAAAGACCATGTTATGTCTCCCAGATGAACATCAAAGTTTAACAATATAAATATATCATCACATTACCTGGGTCAGAATAACTAAAGAGCTCAGAGTAAAGTCTGGATCTGCGTGGCTGGGAAGCAGCCCTGCTGAAAGGGATCTGGGGGGCCTGGTGGAGAAGCTGGCAGGGTCAGCAGGGCACTGCTGCAGCAACAAAGGCACACTGGATCCTGGGCTGCACCTGCAGGACCACCACTGGCAGAGATGGAGGTGTCATCATCCCACTCTGCTCAGCCTTTGTCAGGCTGCACCAGAGCACCGTGCCCAGTGCTGGCCCCCACTGCTCAGGAAAGACACAAATAAACTGGAGTGTCCAAAGAAAAGACATGAAGATGATCACAGGGCTGGAGAACCTGCCCTGTCGGGGAAGCCTGAAGGAGTTAGGCCTTTTCTGCCTCGGAAGAGACACCTAAGGGAGGAAACTCATCACAGTATTCCAGTACTTAAAGGGCAGCTACAAACAAGACAGAGACTTGTGGCAGGACATCTACCACCGCCCCCCTCCCGGCTCTGTGTATCACAATAGCTGGTGCATAAAAAGATAGCCTGAGGGCAGAAAGGCCCAGCAGGGGTTATCTCTGGTGCCAAAGGTGATTCACACCCACCTAAGAATTAACATCTTAGTCTGGCGAGCCGCTGGGGTAGAGATAAGAAATATTTCTGACTTAAGAGACACCATTTTACAACTATAAAAGATACACGAGTCATCACTGAGGCTAGAAGTCCCTTACATCCCGAAAATGTTGGAGACTTCTCCCCGAAGCTTGGACGCAGCTTCATGGTTACTTCCCCAGGGATTGAGTGAAAGGATC
>VZRO01000779.1:69843-178941 GCA_013397915.1 Daphoenositta chrysoptera
ATTAAAGAACTTGTGGATAGAGTGGATTTTTGGGGTGCTGGTCACTTCAATACCCCTCCTGCCTGCTGTCATAGGCCTGGGCAAAGACAGGAGCTGAACTAAATTCACAAAATCCATTCATGACAAGACTCTTGGAGGACACAAGGACATGACAAGGGGTGACAGGTACAACTTGCACCAGGAGAGGTTTCATCTCAACATAAGAAAGAATTTTTTTACAGTGAGAACAATCAGTCACTGGAACAACATCCCTTGGGATGTGGTGAAGTCCCCATCAGTGGAGGTGTTCAAGCTGCCATTGGATAGGGCACTCAACAATGTCATCTGGGCACAAAAAGTTCGACCAGCTGATCTTCTGAGATCCTTTCCAACCTCAAAGGTTGTTCTATGGTTTTGTGACTTTTGATAACTCTGTTCTAATCAGTTTTTGTAATTTTAAATATTAAAATAATGGTGAAAGGTTTAACCATTATTAGAATATTTAGCTAAAAGTCAAGAATCATCTTACTCATCTAGGAAAACTGTATCTCAGCAAGAAACTTCCAGGGCCTTTTGCTTTATGGCATGAAGATTTTGCAGGAGGGAAAAATGGGATCTCAGAAATTCATGTCTTCCCATCTTCCTCCTCAGGGTTGATTCTCTTTCCTGGAACGAAGCTCCAAAGTAAGCAAAAATCAGGCCTTTCTTCAGAAAATGATCACCTCAACCCCTCCAGGTTCTGCCAGGTGGAGAAATGCCTGTACATTCTAATCCACTTTTAATTAAACCACTTTCCCTTTTCTTTTTATTGATGCAATCAAATAGGCCACATGGTAGGACTGAGCATCCTCAGATTATTTGTGCCTTTTTTTCCCCTCCTCCTCCATTCAAAACTAATGTTTTTGCCTCTCCTCTCTTCTCTTTTTAAAATACTCAAGCAAAATCACAATCCAATATAAATATGGAAATTGTTTTGTTAAAAGAAAAGTTCAGATTATTCAGAAAGTTCAGACTATTCAATATAAAGTCTCTGAAGAGGATTATTTGCATTGAATTACTTTTACCCTAGTTTAGATTAAAGGAGGTATTTGAACAGAAAAGGCTGTCGCAAATTCCTCTGAAGTATTGGTATTTTTCCAAAATACTCTATGTCTCATACGAAAGGAAGCTGAAATACCATGAAACAGTTAGTTTATGGATTTATTTATGACAGGAAATGCATTCTTCCTTAGGGAACTAAACTATTCTGAAACTGTTGAACAATGTTGCTGAACTTGTCAGCTTCAAACAGAAGGCCAAGTATAATCCTCCAGCATCCACCCCCCATCTGAACTGTTCCCTCAAATATAGCCCAGTGTAATGACTCACTGTTTAGCTCAGAATAATGACAACAGTTATGCCACAGAGTTTTTAAACTGGTGCTTAAAACTGCAGACTCTGACTTTTCTTCTCCGAACTGTGCATGTTGGAGAGAATGGGGGAAGCCAAGTAGTGAACTGCCATTAACAAATGCACTTTCTTCTTCTTAAACAGAGCAGATGCTGGCAGCTGCTTCTAAAAATGCTGTAACTGTGGATGCCAGAGTATTAAGCCAGATCTGCATAAAGGTTAACATTTCTACAGGATTACCCAGGGGGGTTGAGAAAGACACTGATCTCCATGGGACAAGCCACGGACAGCTCCTCTGGGACTCAATGCAAGGCTCTGCTTGCCATCCAGGGTCAGGAAAGACAAGGACAACTGAGGTGCTCTTCACTACATCTCGAAAAACCTTTGTATCTTTCCTCCAGTGAGCATAATCCTCCCAGAAAGATTATATTAAAGGGACAAGACAACTAATAGGTTGTGGAGAGGAGAACTATGCCCTTCAAATGTGTAGTGGAAGTCATACAGTATAAAACAGTGCAGGCAGCTCAGCTCTATGTTTTTTTGCTTTTTGTATTTCCAGTTGCACCTTATTCAAAACTACTCATGCAGTAGCAGACAAGGGAGAGGGGAGAAGGAGTAGAAGGGATGAGGCTCTTTCATGAATCTTTTTCTCCAGACTGCATCTGGATGAAAGAAGGAGCTATGTTAGCACTGTCACCTAACCCATGGGTGCCCAAGCTGCATTATCTGGGATATATATATATGTGTGTTACTTTAGCACACTGCAGGTGTAATACCATCTCTTTCTTCTAGGGGAGGGTCAAACCAAAGGACAAGGTAGATATGCCCTACTCACTGCCAAAACCTACAATTAATGGTACACTGTGACTCCAGATAAAGTAAACCATTTGTATTAGGTGACTAAACTGGACCCTTGGAAGAGAGGCAGAAACTGGGTATCAGTGATTTAATGGTAGTTCCAAAACAACAATATCATCCAGTTTAGAAAAGACAATGTACATAACTGAGATTATAACAGTAAAAAATATCACTACCACTGGACAGAATAGGCTTCTTTATTTTCAAGTAGGCAGACCACAAAGCAGGTGCTGACAGCTCAGTCACTGATGGGAAAAGCAGATGCTGTGGCAATGCAGCACAGGGCAGCAGCCACCTGAAAGCATCTCAGCAGCTGGAAATACAGCCACTGACATAGCAACCACCTCTACAGCTTCAAAGGGCATGGCATTTTCATCTCTGCATCTCCTTCTGAGGCCTCTGGGATCACCTGTGCCTATTAACCCAGTGAAGTAGTTATTCAAGCCTAGTATTTTCTGGTCATGCTTACTGCATAAAAGCCAATCAAGCACTATTTTTATGCATATTCCGTGCTTGTTTCTCAGTGTATTACTGCTTATCTTATGTGAGTCCCTGTAGGTTTGTGTATTCTCATATCACTACTTTTTTCAATTTTTGTGCAATGTTTTTAATCTCTTTTCCATCGCAGGATATAAGAAAAAATACTCTTGTAGAAGAGTGGAAACCTGACTTTTTAATTTTTATATGACAGGAAGGCATACCAATGGAAGAAGAGAACATGCATTTAGGGCTTAGGAGAAATAAAATTTTGGAACTCAGCTACCCTGGATCCCCTAGTCCAAATCTTCAAATATTTATTAATTATTTCAAATTACATGGTTTTATGTCTCTATTATATGTAAACATATAACATCATTATATGCTGCAATTCTAACTTTAGATTTTTGTCCCTTCTTCCCTTCATAAAGATGCAACAATATCAACCTTCTGAAATACTGTATACACCACAGATTTAATTATTTATTCACCTGGTGGGTTGTGTTTCTATTGTTATTATTGCTTATTTTTTGTCTGAATAAAGAGTCAATGTACAATAACAACAACAGAAAATTTTAGCTTCAGCATGGGAGTCCTGTACTGACTGTAACAGTCAAAGCCAGAACGTGAAGTTCTGGCTGCTGCAAAAAATGTCCCAAGTCAAGTCCAGGGGCAAAACAGTATCATAGGATATCTTCCATCCTAGATAAATGAGAATGCAGGGGTATTTTTCTTCATAAAGAACACAAGTTCAATGCTTTACTCTCTTTGAAGTTCTGGGAGTTTTTTCCCCCCAGGTCATTGTCCCAGTAACTATTGGCATTTAGTACTCTGAAGTGAATTTTGATAGGTAATTTAACAAAATCTGGTAGATATGCCTGATGATTTGTTTTTTATCATAAAGCGTTCTCAGCCAAAAAGCGTTTTCTATGGAAAATTCCCAACCAGTTCTACTACTAGCCAGACATCTGGAGTATTAGTTGGAGGCGTTTGTGTCTGGAATGAATGCTGAACCGTGAGAGATGTCACACCGTGACCTTAAAGCTAACCCCACCACCCAGCTGCACATCCTGTGGCCCCTGCAGGGACCTAAACCTTGAAATCCTTGCTGGTTTTCCCTGTGCATCACGTATTTATAGCACCTAGAGAAGGAAATGAAAGTATCTGCTCACTGTGAGGCACCCGGACAAAGTTACAAGCTAGGTGCTGCCATCATAGCAAGGTTTAGTCTCTCTGAAGGAACGGAAATATGACTGAATTACAGAGGCGTTTCCATATGCAGCTAAATCTACATACCATGAGTCACAAAGAGCTGTGAACGTGCAGTAATCACTGTGAGCTAATAAATAGTGGCTGAGTTCACAAGGTGCCCTGGGTAAGTACCCTGCTTTCCACAAGTATGCTTTTTATCTCTGCCACAGGGACAAGTATAGATGGAATGGCACTTGTGCTTCCTCGTGCCAGAGAGGAAATGTCAGAGAACACACGGCATGAGTGGAAAACAGCCAGGTCTAATAGCAAAACCTCTTCTCAGCTGATCCTCACGTAATTAATTAGCTCCCTGCTCGTCTTTCAGGTCTCTTTCTCCTAGCAGTCAGAAAAAAAAAGATCTTCATAGCTTTCTAGTTTACTCGAGTTGGGCTTGCACTGGGTTGCCAATCCCAGTATCACACCTCTGCCTGGGCAGGCAGATCCTTATGTTGTGCAGAATCAAGCCCTAGTAGCTTTGAAGATCTACCTTTATCATCCTCTGCAGACTTTACCTAAGAACTGAAATGTGTGCCCTCTGAAAGAATGACCAACCCTTTGGGAAACTTCCTTCTTCAGCAGACTAAGTGCCAGTCTAATTTTTCAGACTAGATTCTTACACAAAGCTGCTGCTGTGCACCCACTAGTCCTATAAACCCCACTTTGCCTTGTAACTGCAACACATGCAGTAATGCTGTCCTACAGTGGGTATAACATATGACTGTATATGACAAAGTCCCTTCAAAAGAAAAGAATTTGCAAATAATGGGCGTGGTTTGGGGTTTTTAAAGATCATTATTAAAATCACACAAAAGGAAGCAGCTGAGTGAAAGTGACTGGAGGGCTGAGGAAAGTGAATTTTCCCTAGAGTAGTGGAACAAAACTTGCAATTTCCCACACGCCTTGGGAAATGTGCTTCAATCAGCTCCTCTCATTTTGCATTTCCAAATGCACTGGGCCAAAGTGAGGAAGTGCAATCATGAACTATCCCAGGTCCAGGGAATCGTCACCAGGGCTGAATTTGCCTCACCATCTCCCAAGCATGCTGTCAAGAAAAAGTACCAAGCCTCCCTGACATGCAGCTCTGAATGCTCCCCAAAGCTGTTGTGATGCTCTAATACTGGTAAACCCGTGAAACTAAAAGCTCTTCAGAGTCTCTTAATGCAAAGGTTTCTTTTGTGGAACTGTTCCTGATTTTTTCTTTTAACACAAGGATATTTCTAATTTCAAGTTCTGCAGGCTGCAGTAGGATATTATATACCTTCTAGAGTCTGATGTAGACATTAGGTACAAGGCGAAGTTGCTAGGAGACCACGGATGGAGCAAGGAGCATTGCAGTTACGCAGCAGCTTTTCACACGGGGCTGATGAGAACGCCTGCATCAGCAGTCAGCCCTTCACAACTTAAACCAGACAACCTTTTGCTGCTTACGTAAAGATGCACATTTGGTGAGGACCATTAAATTGCTATAAAACTAGCACACCCCAACCTGAATAATAAGCAAGGCAAGAAACACTGAAAAGGATTACACAGGAAACACTTGCTACTCTCCCTCATTGTTTTTGGGAATGGCCCCTTCACTTAGAAAGTAAAAATTCCATTTACACAAACAAATGTTGGCACTTTGTGTCCTGGACCCAAGTAGCATATCACTGAAATGCAAAGGGGAATACTTAATGAACCAGCAGAAGATGCTGTGCACTCTAAAATTCATTGCCCATTTCCATGTTATTTAGAATAGTGTGTCACTCACTGTGGCCGTAAGCTATTACAATCCCCAGAGCCCTTTTGACTCTTCTGTGCCCTTACTCAAGAGTAAGAGTTCATGCTAATTAAAATTTACCACCTGGCAAGCAGAGATTAGAGGTTTATCAAACTCTTTTCATTGTTCCAGTCATCATGATCACAGGTATTGAAATAGACAACATAAACCTAAACTAATGCAGCTGCATGGCTGTAAGGTCACACATCTTAGACACACTAAACTAATGGTTCTACCCATAAAGCATTATTTGTCACCTATATATGGAAAGTTGAAGTATAGAAATTCTGGATCACATCTAAAATTCAAACGGAAAAGCTGTGACTGAACACAGTTGAGAAACTGTGTTTCAGTTCAGCTCCTTCCAGTGGGATCATCCATCCAGAGAGGTCATTAACCTGTTCACTGTTGAGGTAAGACTTACCTGACAAATATTAATTCATATATTTCATTATAAAGTAGACACTGAAAGCATGTCAGATGAATATAGGCTAAATTTACTCTCTTCATTTAAGAGGGGGCTACAGTAACAAGTTTAGCTGTACCTGTTCACACTGTCAGTGTTTGAAATTAGATTATGTAAATCACCTTCACTGTTTGAGTGCAGCTTAGAAATCCAATAATAAAATAACTTTGGCAATGCACATCTGAAAGGTAGAAGCTTCAAGTGTGTCAAGTACTCCATCTTGATAATAAAGAAACAACTAAGCCGAGTACCAGATTATGTGGCATGCAAATACAAGGTCCCATCTACCTCACCTGAGAATGAATTAATCAAATTGAAGCTAGTATCAGCTAGAAATTTTCTTCACTACTCTATTTAGAGTATTTCACAAACTAGTCATTAGGAAGTGAGCAAAAAGAAAGGTGAGGGTATGTATTTGCTTCAGTTTGTGATTACAGTATTTACAGGTCTAATTCTCATGTTGTGGTAACCTAAATATTTTCAAAGAGACATGACATTTTTCTGCTGCAGGAAAACATTTTACAACGTGTTTTGAATTGCTATGGTAGGGCTCAACCTTTATGTCTTAGACAAGAACACCTGCACACAACTTATCTAGATAATTGCAGTTAATTTCAGAAGCTTCATGTCAATGGTTTCCTTTCCCCTGTGAGTTCCCAGTTCTTATCTCTTCATGACCCCATTACACACACCTTCATACACCACAAAAATAAGCAGATAATTTTCTCTCGGGAAATCTCATTAGTCAAAATGAGGTATGTTCTGCTACAGCAGCCCTTTTAACAAAAAAATGAAAAGGAGGTCTTTCTCTTTCTTTGGGATATACATTGCACATTGATTAATTAGGTAACATTTGAAGCATGATAAAGTTATACCAGCAATAATATTCTACAGGAATTTTCTTTCTGCATTGCAACCTTTCACTGAAGGTCAATGCCCTGGAGAATTCTTCTTACAGTATTATCTCTAGCTATTAAAATTAATGTAATTCCACTTCATCTAAAAAAAAAAATTTAGTAAAATATGAAGCACATCCCAAACTCAAGTAACACTCAGTTAAATGTAGGAGGCAATTTTAAATCAATATTTTCAGACTAAAGTCATAAAGCACTACATATAATTACCTGTACAAAATGTAAATCAAAGAGTGCTTCCGGACTAAAATTCTATGCTGAAAGGATAAAAATATATATAATATTCTACACACAGTGTCTGCAGCAAAAGTCCCTCTTTTGTACTACGGCATTAGCTCATTCTAAAGTAATGGGATTTTTGTTTCTAGCAGAACTGATTTTAAAAAAATCACACAGGGACCTGAAGCCTTCTCCATCACTCACGGGGGAATGATCAGCCCATTTTCTGTGACAAATATTTCTTTCTAGGAGGGCAGGCTGTGTTACAACACTGATGATAGGATTTGTGTGTGCTGCTATAATACAGCTCGCTCTCTCTTTCTGCAAAACAACAGTTTCTCATTACCCTTCAAGTCAGAGGCTTTTCACCCAGGTATAAGGAGTGCAGGCACAGAGATTCCACCCTGCTCCTGCATCTGTGCTGCCTCTGGCTCTGCTGGAAGTACCGAATGCCTGAGTATGTGTTGGCTGCACAGCATGGTGCTCCCATCAGCGTGCTATGAGCTCTGACCCAGAGCAGGGAGCATCATCTGGGTATAAACCAGACCTGCTTCATTCACCTGGCCACCATCCTGAGGCCCATCACTGCTTACTGCCCACACTAGCATTGCTCTAAGGGGCAGATTTTTCATAAAGTGCACATGGTTGTACAAACATGTTAATGATGTGATCACTACAATGAATACCTTCATATGATAACTGTGTACCCAGATAACAAGCCTCGTTTGATCATCTGCTAATGCACTTTATAGGAGAAAATCTTATCCTAAATTCCTGTCTATGTGATATGGTATTTTTTAATTTACTGATTTACTTTTTCATCCTAACTTTTTGAGACTTTAAGTGTCACTTAGTAAGATATCCACTGCTATCACAGGGATGAACATTTCAAGAACTACAAAAGTAAATCCTTTCATTCTGGTGAATTCAGCCTCGAGATGACAACAAAATATATCCACCAAAGTAATTGAGAAAATACATATATTCCATAAACCATAATCATAAACCTAGACATATCAAACTGAGAAACCGTCAGTAATGGAACATAAGAGTGTTGTTTACTCCTGAGATCAGAAGGTAGGGACCTCCTATTTGTAGGAATTGTGTTTCGAAAAATTGCCTCAGACTTACTGAAGCACTTGTCTGACTTTTTCAAAACGGCTTTTAGACTGCTCTGAAGAATAAAGTCAGAATTTAGTCACAGCAAATCATGAAAGATGTCAAAGTTATTAAATGTTCGGCATGAGAAAAGCTGCCCTTTGATTTCAGGTTCTTTTCAAATACCCAAATACTGACGTAGTTTTTTTGGTATAACAAAACAAAATCTGCATTAGGATTTTTTTATCCAACACACTTGTCAAGGACTCCAAAAATGTGAGTTGTACTTGTTACCATGAATCACAGATAAGAATTAAGGTCAAAATACAGTCAAAGCCCTGCATTAGTTTTGCCGACTGTACCAACAGGACCAGCTCAAAGTACACACAATATAGTACAATTTAATTTTTGTTTAAAAGTCAGACCACATACATATACAAATATCGTATAGACTACATTGTGTACTTTGTTTTTAATGCTAATGAATATTTATATATTTTAATGACAGGGCTTAATTGCAAAGGCTGTCATGAGTAAGTCTCCTATTGAAGGTGCTGAGCTAAGTCCATAGTAATTTTTACAGATACTTAGGGGTTCCTTGAACTTCAGGTAAGTCCAACTCCTGGCTTCACACAGGGCAACCTAAAAGTTAATCCATATATGAAGAGCATTTTCCAAGAGCTTAAACACATACAGGCTTGGGGCCATGACCACTTCCCTGCAGAGCTCGTTCGAGCACTTGACCACATTTTCCTTATATCCAATCTGAACTTCCCCTGATGCTGCTTTAAGACATTTTTATGTTCATGAAATATTTGCTAATAGAAATCTGTGGCACAATGGGCCCTTCAGGTTTTTTTTAAGTGAAAAACTGCCAACTAACAAAAATAGGGGTCACTCTAGCCAATTTAACGTTGTCTGGAAGGCAAAAGTCTTGTCAACTGAATTTTGAAATAATGAGTATGTTTTTAACTGTGATGATCATTGACATAGCCACTAGGAAAAACTATGCATTCCTTGCCATTTGTAGGAGGACTCATGTGACAGAGTGTAGAAGCTCACAGCATAGACATCCACATTTAGGTTAAGTCCATAGATTTCCCTTACAGACAACTGAAAAAGCACACATTTTTAGGGTGTGATTCATCTCATCCTAGAGTAGACAACTAAACTAGGACAAACTAAAGTAGACTTCTCTGAAAGCCCTCAGTGCAATAGTTTACAGGGCAAATATGTTCATGTGAGAGGAATCCTAATCTTAATATATTTTAAAACAAATCAGAATACGTCGTTATGAAAGATAAGCCCTATTTTTAAGCACAACTTTTAGGTTACGTACAAAGGTCACAACATTCTACAATATCACCATCCCTCCTGCCCTGAAATCTATTACACCTAAAGCTGAAGACAGGACAATTGAGAAATGATGATGAGCTTCTCAGTACCTCTACTTTCAGTTTAAGTATGATGAACTGACTTTTTTCTTCTGAATTCTAAAGGAAGTTTATTAGCAACTTTTGAAAATATTTGGTTATTCCCAGCATTTTATTCTATACATTTTTCCTCTGCAATGTCTTTATAGTCTTCATTTTACAGGTTTTCTTATGCAGACAGTGAAAATATGAGGACTTTTCTGAAAAGTAATGAGTGGTAATGAAAACAGTCACAAAAAGCGAGTCTCAGAGTAAAACATAAACCTTCAAAATTTCCCTACAGCTGCAGCAATGACTCAAAAGAAAGTGAAAATATGAAGAGGCTCTGGAAGAGAGCTCTCCCAGCATGTACCAGTGTAGTTAGCACATATTAATTAGCTATAGTTATTGGAAATATAAATAAAAGCAAACAAAAAATACATATTTTAGTAGGATTAAATTAGTACCTGTTTGAAATAGTCTTACATCAAAACTGAAAATGCTGTCTTATGGTATCTTCAGGCAACCTTTGTCTTTTAATGTTTATTTTGTGTTCAGTGAATGTTCACATGAAGCTTTAAAAGAATTTTCTTCAAGATCCATAGTCCAACATATTTTTTCAGAACAATATTCTTTTGAATATGTTGGTATAGGATCTAAAGAAGCAAAACAGCAGAGGAACTTTAAAATGTTACAAAAAGACATCTGTTTTTCCCTGTCCTGCTACCTCCTGTACCAAACTAGGGGAAGGAAATGGCATAGCATGGGAAGGAAGCACATTAACAGTGAGAAAGAGCAGGCAGTCTACAGATCCTTCTTTTATACAGGTTTACACTGACTTGGAAAAGAGGCATGTGGCCCATTAGAGCTGCAGACATACTGATGCAACTGTAAATTCTCTAGCAATAAGCAGATTTCTACTGACAGAACACAATGAAGTTAATCAGGTCCATGTATCAGTGACTAGCTGGGAATAAAGAGCAAAGGGGTTACCTTAATAGGGCTTCCATCTGGAGTGAGAACCTCTTCTGAAAGCTCCATCATCTTCAGTGCCATCAGGGCAATGGCTTTGGCATGGCTAAGGCTTTTCTTATGGAGCCCTGCTGCAACACAGTAGGCATCACCTATTGTTTCCACCTGCAGCAATCAGAGAAACCCCATGTCACAGTATGATAATGAGAGGGGAACCCTGCCATTAGGGCTGCAATCAAATAGTGTTGCTTAAAACATGTGAGCAAAACACCCATAAATAAGCAATTAGACAAAAGAGCATAATTACCTGAGTCTGCAAACAGGTGCAGTCAAAACCCGATATGCAACAGCACAGTGCTTTATCACCATTAACCAGAGAAGATCATCTAGAACAGTGTATGGCATCAGCTGAGATATGACATTTTCCCACAGCAGTAACACAGAAAATTGCATTTTCCTAAATAAGAAATTGCTTGCAACATATATTCATACTATCCTGGCTGAGTTTGCTGCCGGGTAAGAATAATGCTGCATAATTGTAATTCATAATTAGTATTTTATATGCTAGAAAATTACATCAGGAAGAGAATTAGAAAAAGCAAAACATCGCCATAAAAAACAGTGAAGACTATCTAACTTCTCATTAGTGGGTAGCTTTTCCTGGTATAATTTACAAACAGATGCTACTGCTGCAGACTTCTGACTGCACCTTTCTCCCTTATTTTCAAATAAGAATTGGTGTCTCTCTCTACTATGCAGGCTATCTTACTCTGCATTCCCTACTTGCAGGCATGAAGTTCAGCAGACTGATCCCTCTGGTCTCTTCAGGCAGGCCTTACTGCTCTCTTATCCTGATTTTCTTTAAAAAGACCTGGCCCCCAGGAGAAGTGGGAGCAAAACGAATTGCAGAAGCCCTCTGGCTCTGGATAAAGGCAGCCTGAGAAACACTGCAGCCCTCAAGGTCTGCAGCTTTATTTACAGCATTGTGTTTTGCAGTCTGTTTGCTCACGCATCTGTAACATTCGCACAAAATCCATTAACACGGGCCCAAACAGACCTCAAGGATTAGTTTAGGTTTTGTGACATAACTAATCTGGCTTTCACCCTGCACACAACACTACAGGAATGCCAGAAAATGCTTCAGCAAAGACTAGGGTGAGAAGAAAGCAAGCACTGAGAAAGGAGTTATTCAGAGAATAAATATAGCTGATTCTTCTCTCTGCAGAGAATCTGCAAAGTACTAGACCTGGACCTTCCCAGATTAATTTCCAGTCTTGATAAATTGGAAATAGTATCTACATACAAATAGTACCTGAAAAAGTAAGCATTACATGTAAATTTACCCAGGCCATGAACCTAGAAGTATGAGCTAATACTTCCCACGACCAAACTTAATCTGCTGCAAGCCCACTGTGAAGTTTGCCACCTTAACCTTTCTGCCTGATTGTGCAGGAGGATGTAAATATAGATAAGAAGATGAGGGTTTCTCATGAACTGAGGCAGCCATTAGAGCTCCTTCGACACCTTTGAAAGCTCCTAATTTAACTTATATATAGAGCAAAACATAGGAGCAATCACTATTGCTGTCTGCCTGCCTGTTTTACACAAGCCATATCTCAGGTTGTCTGTCCACAAGAAGCAGAGACTAACAATGCCCTGCAGTTTATGAGGTTGTTTTTCCAAAGATAAATGGATGGGCAAGTATATTGCAGTGGCTAGTGAAAATTGTAGAAACTCAGCAAAAAAATAAACAAACACAGTGAGAAGAAGTATCAGAAGTTAAAAAGACAGTCTGGAAGAAACAGATAGTAAAAAATTCTCTAAATTGGAAGGAAGAATTAGCAGAAATCCAGTGTCATTCTTGAAAATCATGAATAAACATCAGTAGGAATAGACTCAAAGGGGTTACTATAGAAAGAGCTGAGTCCATGATGTCAAATACAAAAATTAAATATAAATTCTGCTCCTTGTTGAATGACCTAATTCCAGAATGACTTTTCCACTAAAGTTGGTTGAATAGATCTGGGGATCATATACTGTTATGGCAGTGTTCAGACAGAACTCCTTATTTTGTTAGCGTCTTTCCCTTTGGAAATTTCCATAGCTGTAGTTTAACAGCTAAATTCCTCACACTGAATGTACTGTACTACCAGAAAAATGGGACTGAAGCTGCCTCATGTTAATCTTTATATAAAAATAAAAATTATAATAATGCCACTACTCTTTAAAGTGCTTGTCCCTATGGAGTTCATCTGACAGCAGTACTGGAGAACCAGGGGAAGGACTAGGACTGCTTAGACTGACCTAGTAGTTTAAACTGGATGTGATGAGTACTGACAGGGCTGTACCATTCTGCGACTCTGTTTTCACTTCTAAGATTTTCTCCAGCTAAGCATTTAAGCTGAAATTTTCATTTTGAGTATCTCCACCCAACTTCAACCTTGGCTCCATCCTTCTTCAAAATCAGATTTGAATAATCTTCCAAAAGTTCCAGGAGTTCTTGTAATTTGGATTGTTCATGGCATTTTCATTTGGTCCACTTGTATGGAGTCATAAAACCATGGAATGGTTTTGGTTGGGACATTTCAAGATTATCTAGTTTCAGCTCCCCTGCCATGGACAGGGACACCTTCCACCAGACTTGGCTGCACAAAGCCCTGTCCAGTCTGGGCTTGAACACTTCCAGGGATGGAGCATCCACGGCTTCTCTGGGCAACCTGTGCCAGTGTCTCAACACCTTCATTGTGAAGAATTCTTCCTTATACCAAATACAGTCACTTTTGGCTCCTAACCAATGACTGTTGTCCTGTAACTATAGGCCTTGTTAAAATGTCTCTCTCCATCTTCCATATAAGCCCCATCTATACATCAAAGGTCACAACAAGATATTTTCTTTTCTAAGCTGAACAACCCAACTCTCAGCCTGTCTTCAAAGGAGAGGTGCTCCAGCCCTCTGCTCATTTTCATGGCCTCCTCTGGACTCGCTCCAAAAGGTCCATGTCCTTTTTGTGCTTAGGACCCCAGAGCTGGATGCAGCACTGCAGGGGGGNNNNAGGAACCACCTGCCTGCCTTGACTTGCCCAGTTTTTTTTTTTTTTATGCATCCTGGAGTATGGTTGGCTGTCTGGGCTGCAAGTGCACGTTGCTGGCTCACGTCTAATTTTTCATCTACCAATATTCCCAAGTCTTTCTCAATCCCCCAGTCTGTATTAATACTGCATTAATACCCTGACCCAGATGCAGAATATTCATTTGGCCTTACTGAACTTCACAAGGGTATGTGAGGACAGTAAAATAGAGACTGCAACAAGACTGATACATTGCATTTCAGAATTTCAGGCTGGGCCCCTGAGTGAGTCAGATGCACACAGGGAGGAAGGGAATTTCTCGTCTCAGCTGAGGAGTAGCAATTGGACTAGAAATACAAAGCACCGCTTATAGCTTGCTCCAAAGTGTCCTCTGGGTAGATCCTGAAACTGCACACCAGAGAGCATCCTACTCCATAAATATTCAAGTAAATGTCAATAGGTTTAAAAGAAAAGGCAGGCACTACTCAAAGTGTCTAAAAATTGCTGCACTCAGATCTATTTGATATTCTTCAAGATGATGATATACAGCAATAAAACTCCAGAGGAAATCTCTGCCATGTGATAAACTAGATTCTGAGTTTTTGACTTTGTAATGTGACTATTAAGATGCATTAGTAGTAGTATATTTGATTTTTATATCCTTCCTAGATACATATGCAGGAAAAGATATTTTATTTTCAATCTCGTAAGACTGGAATGCCTTATCCCGCTTCTTTTAAAAAATTAAATATATTCTGTTCTGAATATTAAAGCCATTTTTGCATATGACTGACAGTTTACCATTGATAAGATTTAGTATATTTTTTTTCTAATTAAATGATAGTTTCTTACTTCTCCTAATATTTCTAGCTACTCACTGATTGCCTGGCCCACTGTCACCAACTTTTCATCCCTTTTCACTGATTTACACTTACCATAGCCAGCTTCACTGGAGTTTCCATTAATTGGGAATTAATACACAGCACCATAGAAGAGAAATTGAACTTGGATTTCAAAATTAGACCAATCCCTAAAAACTGCATGATAGAATTTTTATTTTTAACTAACAAATGAAGAATCCAGGAAACATTGCAGCTACTTATACTGCTATACAAAAGCCTCCTCTAAAGCCTTCTGTAACTCCCAAGTCACTTGAAATGTCCAAATGTTTTCCAGTCAGGCCCTCAACGTTTCCCATATTAAAGTGAATAATTATTTGAAGTGGTTGTGTGTCCTCTACAGTTCAGGAAAACTTACTAGACAATTATCCCAACACTGCTGAATACTGAAGAGTGATAATGTGTAACACTTGCAGCAGGAAGTAAATATCTTCTGCTTTTGAGAAGTCATTTTCTTTATACCCAGCTTCTGTTAGCCCTCGGCAGATACTGTACACCTGCTTTAGATGTGAACAGTAATTTTTACAGAAGGTGAACCCTATAGTAATTCTCTTACAGTCACTTATTCTTAGTTCATAACCGTTTGAACTGGAATTTTGAGATGGAATTGAACTTGCAGATCAATTTGGTAGCATAGAAGTCAGAATGTAATTTCTCCAATACTAATGTGTCCAGAGAACCGAGATTAATAACCTGATCCCTGGGCAGCTCCAACAGGTCTCTTCAAACCACCAGTACATAAACCTCGTGTTGTCTTACATTATTAAACTGAGAAGCTGGAAGTTTTAGCCAAATTATGTTCCATGGGTATAAAGTCAGGGTGTTGTTTCAGTGACAGTTTTTAAGGGAAAAGGTGGCGCACTAAAGAAACATCCCTGCTTTGCATCCTTCCTCATGAATTCATGAGTATGCACCAGCTATTACGTTTGTGAACTTCTAGAAGTAATGAAGGAACTGAACTGTCACACTTCATTTTACAGAGTGACATACATGGGGCAGAGATACCATTTTGTAAGTGAAACCTGAGATGGCAGGCTAAAGATTTTTCATCTAAAATATTCAGGAATTCAAAAAGTCTAATGAGTCTTACTTAGAACCTTTTTCAAAGCACAGCTTGGAAATAAACATAAAAAAAATAATTGCAGGGGTCACTCTGTGGCAATTCTAATCTGAAATTCCTACTGCAATCAGAAATATTAAATACATTGAAAGAAATAGCTGGAGGGAGAATTTGGTCTAGTTTTAGTCCTGTCTCTCTCAGCATGTTTCCTGTGAAAGCCTAATATATAATTTGTATTAGAACTATTACAATAGAGTATTCATTACTATTTTTTTTCATGTAAGAGACATAAATAAGTCTATGTGCAGTTTGTGTGTGTTTTTATTGGGTTAAATTATACTCATATCAATAAGGCTTCTTTGTTTACAATCAAAATTAAATACACACCAAAAATGGGTCTGAAAATTCAAAAGTTGCTGTCTTTTTTCAGGAAGAAAACCTACCTTTAACAGTATGTCTTTTATAGATCCTTCACCTTCCTCTGAAGGATACTTGTGTACTATTGTTTTCATCTCCAAAATACTCACAGGGCTGCATAGGTATTTATTATCTCACTCGTAAGGGCTGTAATATTTAGTAGCCATTTAAACTAAAATAATTTATGTCACTGTCCCTTATAGCCTCTTCAACGGTGTTTTTTTCAAAGTAAATTGGAAATAAAAAGTTAGACTGCCTTCTAAAACAGGATAAAGAACTACAGGATACTCCTGTTACACACAGATGACCAGAATATAGGATTACTTTGGAAAGCAAATATTAAGAACTGCATATCAAATGTTTGTTTAAGGCTTCTCTTCCTCAAGAAAAAGTTCACATTTGAGGAAAAATATATTATACTGCTCCGTTTTTTTTTGGTGTGTGTTTTCTATTGACATATACGGATAATCTATATAAGTGTATCATACACGTAAAGTTTATATAGAATAACCAGACTAAGATATTCTTCAGCCATGTCTTGATTTCTTACTCTTCTTTTTATAGAGTAACAGATGTTTCTTCCAATTGAATTGAGTTTCCATATGCATCAAATCCTGCTTGTGGTCTCCCCCTTTCTGTTATTTTAATCACCAGAAATATTTCTTTTTGCTTAAGTAAGTATGTGTTCATAATCACTGTAATTTTAAGTTGGCAAGAAAACTTGGAATATTAAACAATTTCTCTATGCTCCACACCCTGTTTGCAGACACATTGTACAAAGTGTATATGCTATACTTAGCTGGAGAGAAGATCATTACTAAATTGTTTCTTATCACATATGAGTAATCTGCCAATAGCCTGAAACTCTCCTACTGCTGGGAGATACTCTATAAAACTTTGTTTTATAAAATTGAGATAATAACAAACAGCAGTTGTAATTATATCAGTTTCTTCCTAAAGAGCTTGAGAGTGAAGAAAACAGAAATAATGAGCAGGGAAGAGGGTAATGGTTTAGCTAATTGCAGTTTTAATGCTCTTCTGTTTATCACTTAACTATTCTCTCTGAGAAAACCAAGTCTTCTAGTTTGTTTGTGGGTCCTTTTTTCTTACCTGCACTGAAGAGCATTATTCTCCATCTTAACCTGCCTGTCCTTTTGCCTGTTGTCTATGCATGTTTACCATCTCCCACCCAAATACAGACACAGCATAAAGTGTGTACTGAGTAGTTAACAGTGTTCAAAACACAGTATGTTAAAAAAAAAATCTAGAATTTTAAAATATATCTGTCTTTTATAACAAAATCTGTGGGGTGTTTTTCCTGATAATAATATTATTTTATTTGCACCTGCATCAACCTACAGTTGATGCCAAACTGGGGGGACACGTCAATTGTCAATTTGCTCTAGGGCAGGGCTGCCCTCCTGAGTGACGCGTACAGGCAGGATGAATTGGAAGCTTATGAAATTCAGGAAGGACATGTGCGAAGTCCTGTTCCTGGGAAAGAATTCCTCTGGAACTGATACAGCCAACTCCCTGAAGAGCAGCTCTTTGAGAGAGGCCCTGGGGGTCTTGCTGGGCAGTGAGCAGCACATGGGCCAGCAATGAGTCCTGGGAACAAGGACAGCCAGTGACAGCCGGGATGTATGAACAGAGACCAGGGGAAGTGCCCACCACCCCCTGCTCGCTAGACCCAGACACCACATCCACTCTGGGGCTCCTCAGTACAAGACAGAGATTAATAAACCAGATCCAGCAAGATGGTGAGGGCTGCAGCACCTGGGAAAAGGGGCTGGGAGAGCTGAGCCTGTCCAGGCTGCAGCAGACATGGTTTCATGGCACTTGAGGGAATAGCGGTGGGCTCTCCACAGCGGTGGAGGGTGAGAGAGCAAGAGACAAAAATAACATGAGCATCCCTATGAAATAGGAAACAGGGAAACCTGTGAAACTTACTGACAGCAAGGTCTTACTCAGATAAAAAGAAGCTCTTTAAAGCAATCAAACCTCTGCAGACAGTGAAGATTTTCATAGATGCTTCAGCAAATATGGGGATAAGGAACCTAATCTTTGTATTTTAAGGCATAAATCTCAAAATGAAAATTCTGGAAAGAAGTTTGCTGTATATACCTGGCATTTCATAAGTAGCTCACGAGGCATCTTGTACTTCTTCAAGCAGCCACATTCAGTACTATCAAGCATGGCCCATCATAATGCACTGGTTTGGCAGATTCTGCTGTAATCCAAGCTTAAGATATATGGTATGCCCTGTTCCCAAATATAGCTATTAGTTATCTTACTAATCGTTTCAATGGGAGTGAGCAATGATGAGGTGTTTTGACAACAATCATCACATCCATTTGTGTAATTTCTAGAAAGTCAAGCTTTGAATTAATCGGTAAAGTATTGTAAGAGACCCTATTGAAAGACAACAGAATATCTGTGCTCAGTGGTGATGGGAGTTACTCCAGTGGCACCACAACAAAAAGCAAAGAAAGTAGGAATTAACAACTAGGGCTGATGCTGATTGTATGAGAGAAATTTAAATGCAGTGAAAATTCCTTTCGCTCAGTTAGAATACACTCTGTGCATTAACCATAACATAGCATCAAACTACAACATGATTAAACAACTATAAAGGACATGAAAAGTAGATGACGACAGCAGGGAAGAAGCAGTATTTCAGCGATACAGACTGAAAATTGCTAAGATGTAGCAGCTGTAATCTACACAGGTGAGATTCAGTTCACCTAACCAGAAATATGTCTAATATAGCAATTTGAATTTGAATTATTCACTCTCAATTCTCTTAATAATCAATGAACTGAATGGGAACTCCTGCAGTCATCTGACCTGTGCTAAGAATCTCCCTCAGAAAAGAATAAATCTCACACTTAAAAAATTCACACCCTGTAAAATCCAACTTTCCTCTGTTCACTGTGAGGATAAGGATGAGCCTAATGTCGTGGGTTGGAGCTAAATTGATTGATAGTTTACCGATCCAATTATGCTTTTTGAATTCGCATATTTAAACCTGAGAGAGGTGCGGGAACTTCCTCTTTGAATCCAGCTCCTGCGGGAAGGGGGGGCAGGGAATGGCTCCGGGCCCAGCCCTGGGGAGCTGGGCTGAGCTCCCCTCCCCCAGTGCCAGGGCAGGGGTCCCTGGCATGCTGCGGGGGGCCCCTCCCCTCAAAGCTGTGGGCAGCTAAAGAGCAATCGGGGGCTGCAAGGCCAAGATCGCCTGAGCGGCTTCCAAGATCCGGGCGGGGCTTCCCCTCCCCCACTCCACGTGGCCCCGCACAAACCCCGTGGGGGCCAATTTTTAGTTTTCTCAGACTGAAGAAACTATTAAGCAACTGACAGCATCGAAGGAGAAGGGCTTTTCCTTCAACGTAAGCTGTTCACCACAGCATTAAAGTCGGAGGGAGAAGGAAAAAGTGAGTTATGCAAGATGGAATGAAAGATGGTGGCGGAAAGAAGAGGGTGGAGTCGTGAGCCATGCGAAGCTTAAATTGACCCTTTGCAACCGTGGTAAAAACTGTGATACCATAAACTGTTCTTTTATACATTTAAAATACATGAGGGGATTGAGAACACCCCATGTTTGGATGTTCAGTGCAATGGACTGTTTCCGAGCGGGCAGGACTGTTGCAGGTGGCAGTTTGGAAACCACGTCGGAGCGGAGAGGAGACCTCTTGTTTTTTCCTTGAATTTGGAGAAGCTTTTTAAGAACTTTAATACTGACCAGAAATTTCATCTTTTTTATCGTCCTTGCTCTCCTGGGCAGCCTGCACAGAGGCTGCGTGCCCCAGTGTGATGGGGAAGAGGGGGGGTTGCTGTCAAAGAAAGGAATGGTTTTTTCTTTACTTTCTTAGTGTTTCTTTTTCTTTTAATCTTAGTACTAATAAACTTTCTTTATACTCTTTAACGTTTTTAAGCCTGCTTTGCATTTCTTTTAATTCGTATCTCACAAAAGCAAATAAGTGAACTAAACCACTACACAAATTGGTGTTTCTGCCTGGTTACCGAACTAAACCCGCTACACCTAAATTACTAACCCTATGCTATAATTAGCATAGTTTCACCTCTACCTCAGAATCATAGAAAAGAAAGAATTAACAAGACAATGTGAAGTGGCAAAAGGGCAGATTGAACTTAGAAGATCACAGAGGCACGTCAGTTTTAGAAGAAGGACATGGAAAGTCCTGGGAAATCAAATAGTCCTTTAGGAAAGCTGATCCCTACATTGTCTGATGAATTAGTGGAAAGCCTTTCTACACTTAACAGATAAGTTTCCATTCCCATCTTTGAGATTAATCCAGAACAGCATTTATCGTAGGTATGACCCTTAAGTGATTCTTATGATGACCTTAACAACAAAATCAATGCCTTCTAGTATATTAATTTTTATTTGAAGACCTGGATTTAGTTTCTTAAGGAACAAAGTCAGACTAAGGTCTATATGTACTCCTCAGCCTACACTTACTGGAGCACGTCTTAGCTTCCTGCACACCCAGGCTGCATTTCCATGGTAGCATAAAAATATAAGAGGACATGGTTTTGTAAGTTTCATCCCAGCATGAAGCCAAAATGCAGGATGTGAATGGACGTGGCACTGGAAATTATCAGGAACTACAGTGAAAACCTACATCTTCACAAAATGTTCATTATCCTGTTTATCCATATTTCATTCCATCTGCAAGACTGAACTATACAGTACCTCAAAACTATGTATTTCTTTCATGAAAGCTGTAATGTCTCCCCTCTAAAGGAAAACAGTGAAATTCAGCCTTAAGATGAAATTCTTGCAAGTATAACTGTAAAGAAAACCTTTGAAGTTATTAGTATCTCCCAAAGGACTTTTATTTCATCTGTTTTCTGCCCTAAGTTGTACAGCAGGAGGATAAGGAAAAGGCCATGGTATATAGCAAAGGGGTGCTTCAGGCTTATCATTTGAGCTTCATTATTCCTGTCCATGACTTCTAGTCCAGCAACAAACAGGACACTTTTTCAACTGGTATGGGACAAAGACTGAAGAAAATGGAGATTCTCTCCATTTTAGTTTTAAGTCAGCAATCTCAACACTCATCACAGGAACAATTTATTTGATATCCATATTCTACCTCAAGATGTCATCGACATTTCCCATATTTCCTTCTACCCAAATCTCTTCTTCCTTCTCCCTATATCTCTTCTGATCAGTAATTACCTTACAACATTCTCACTCACGATGAAACTCACATTATCAAGCGGCAGTCACACAAAAATGAAGTTTCAATTAAATCTACTCATCTATACTCTTTCTATAGCAACTGAAGAGAAAAATTAATTTCCAGGGCATGACGTATTCCATCCTCTTAAACCTCTGTAAACCTCTTTTTTCCCCATTTAGTACAGCAGGATGCAAATGTGTGTATCTTTGCTTAATTGCCTGCTTCCATGCCCAGACTGTCATTTGATATGCAAGACCCTCCCATGTTGTCATCAGCATGCTTTTCTGGGTATTGGCTGAAAAACAGAATTTATGTGGGCCACAGGCTTAGTTTGTGAAACTCTCAGAAGACTCTAGCGGAGCTCTGTGCCTTTGAAAGTGCACCACAGTGGGCATGTTCCTGCTTCCATAAAGTACCCCAAGCCAGGAAAAGGACTGCATGAGTGTGCTGACTGCTAGTGCTACGATACCATTTGTCAGCACAACAGTAAGATCCTGCTTAGCTCAAAAAGTTCTGGATCTTGGCATGCATATTTCGGCACGCAGGTCAGGGGATGTTATTAATCACTAAGTGGAGGGAGAGCAGATGTGAAGTATTTTGGGCAGCTTATGGTACAGGGACTTAAACAAGTCATTTAATCTAAAATACAGATTCTAAGGAAAGCAAAAACAAATAAACATGGTGGAGAGAAACCAGATTAAGGTTATTTGCCTGAGAGATTAAGTGTGTGTGCTCTTTCTCTGGAGGTGGTGTAAGTGCAGTTCAGAAAAGTCTCCTCTGAGCTTGGCCTAGTGATTCTTGATCCTGAGGTAGCTCTAGATCCACCTTTCTGTCTACATAGCAAAGAGTGAATACTGTCCTTTTTCACATTAATCAAAACCTGTTTGGTTTTTAGCTATTGTGTGAATACAAATTAAGGCCTAATTCTGTTTACATTTTGAAGTTTTCTCTGTTTTTTCTACTGCAAAGATTTTTCAGAAAAGTTTTGAACAGTTGAGTTTTGCAACACTGTGAAGCTTAACAATATTAGTCAGCAGTAAAGCACTATTTATATATTTACAAATCTCTGGTATATTATAAAAAACTTTCTGCTTTGGAAAGGATTTTAAAGTTTTCAAGACAGAATTTGAGACGCCCTTGTTCTCAAAGAATGTCCTTCAGTTCCTACTTAGTGTTTCACTCTCTTAGGTTCTGTCTCTAATGTTTTCAAAATCAAATCCTAGGCAGTGAAATCTTGTGCCCAAGTTTCAAGGTAACTTCGCAACACTTTCATGACATGACATTCTGGTTTTGGAAATACTTCAGGAAAACTCCTCCCATGTGAGAACAGGATGGATTACAGGTGTCCACCTATGAAGTTCAGAACTCTGTTCTTGTAAAGCTCATTTTTTAAAAGAAGTGACTTCCTATAAAACCAAGCTTCTTTCCCAGGAGCCTAATTAAGAAGCAATTGCTCTTACCAGGCCTGAGGGCGTCTTACTTTTAGTGAGTTTAATGATGTTACATTCTGGCAAGTTCAGGAGCATTTTGCAGGAAGAGCTGTGTTTGAACTCTGTCTATAGCACCTACTTAGCAGTCTTAAGCACAGATCTTTCAGTATGCAATATATGGAGGAACTCTTTGATCTACACTGTAATTCAGAGTGCTACTTCCTTTCCAGAAGAAAAAAGACAAATAGTACTTGCCGTGTAGAATTACTACCGAGTATTTTAAAAGAGGGGTTTTTTCACTAGTTAAAAGAGTCATGACAGAAGACTTGCAGTCTACATGACATCCACATCAGGTTTACACACAACAGCCACTGAATACAAAAGTCATAGTGCATAAATTATTTCTCTCTTCTGTAGACAAATATGAAATTGCAAAAATCAGACCAGTTATCTCTGACAAACAGAAAAGTCCTGGCTGGCATTCTGCCTTATTGCAATGTCAAAGTACAGAACTGTTCAACAAAATACGAAAATATTAAAATAATCATGTATGACCTAAACCACACATTTCAGTTTAATGTGACTGCCCTTCTCGAGATACAAGAGCGGTCTTAATTTGCTATAGGTATCCCCAGTATTTAAACTCCTAGTGAACCACAGCATCTTCTTCCTCAAGGTTACACAAGCTTTAATTTATGTGTCCTGAAATTCCTATGTTATCTAGTTTCTATTAGCTTGCTTAAGTATCCTCCATGTTGACTTAAATAATTTAATAAATTAAGGTACAGTTATGAATGCTATTTGCATGAATGAAAATCTTGCATCTTGGTATATGAAAGTCCAGCCATATGTTTTCACGGTTGTGCTATGTATCCTCTAGATCTAGCACAACACCAGACTGCTTAAAAATGAAAAGAGCCAAAGCAGAGGGAAAGTGAAATTGGTTTTCTCCAGTCCCTCAGAGGTTCTAAAACTTAGAAGGTAAAAAACCTTGACAGAATAAAACAAAGGACATAGCATCAGGGAGACCTGTGTGCTGCAAGAGGGAATGCCCTTGGTTCCTGTCCCACATTATCTGGGCTTGCTCCTCAATATGAAGTGGGGGGGACACCCTTCTTGGCCCTATTCAAGTTAAAGTTCATCTTACAGCCAGCCTTTGCAAACTGACAACTTGGAAAGAGCTCCCAGGACCTGTAAGTTGGACATAGGCTCTAAGGTTCCCATGCAACTTGAGAGAAACGGACCAGGGCAGTTACAAACAAACATGTGCTTTCCAGATGAGAGAAAAGTGAAAGGAGACAGACAGGAAAAAAAAAAAAAAATGGAATTATATACAAGTGTGGTATTCCTGAAGAAGTAGAGAAGTAGTTATATACAGAAAAAAAAGTCCTAGGCTCTTTAGAGGATTCTTGGGTGATATATTGCAGGAGAACACGCACAGATGTTTTAGTGCTTTGTGCAGGGCTGTATGTTTATAAAGCAAAGAATAACTCTTCTGGAGCCTGAGTGTCTGTTTGCTTCATTTGCAGATCTCCCTAAAGACAGAAAGTGCAAATTGCCCACAAGGCTGGAAAAAAATACATGCTTAAAGTAATGGGAAGTCTTAAAATATTCCTGAATTCTTGGGTGGTGTGTTACACCAGATCTGCAGGGAAAATCCATGGAACCTTTTGCGGGGTTTTTTTTTTTTGTTTTTTGGGGTTTTTTTTAGGTTTTTTGTTGTTTGTTTTTGTTTTTTTTTTCCCTTAACCCAAGAACATTTCTGAGTTCCCCAAAGAGATAGCTTGCCCAGCTTTGCTCTAACTTCATATTGGAGTGAGGTGCCAGTGTGCCATCAAGTCCACATATGGGCAAAGAGTCCAAGGAGGAGAAAGTGTCACTGCCTTCTCTAAGACAGAAGAAAGAAGGTTAAGGAACCCTCTGTGGTGGGACCCAAACAGAGCAGTGTGCTGAAGGCAGCTCTGACAGGCTGGGGGGCACCACGGAGAGAGCAAGATTCTGGGCAATGGAAATTTTTTCTATTACCCATTTTCATCTGTTACACATTCAAAACCCAATGACTTTAACTATCAGGAAGAAGCAACACCTAGTGCACTGATAATCCTCAGAACTGCACCACTCCATTTAAAAAAAAAGGTATCTTGCAGTATTTTATGTGTATCATATTGCTCATGTAAGAGTATCACTATCATTTTATATATCTTAATTGCATTTCCTGCATTTTGCCTAAGCTGAAGTTTAGAATTTCAAAACTTCTCAAAATGGCCGTGTATTTGTACTGAACTTAAAAGGTTAAAACTGGATGAAAAGATGGCAAAAATAGTGGCCATATATTTTACAGGGAAAACTTTGGGACTATGTTTTTTAACTTATGAAACATAAAGCCTGGAAAACTTCGGAATAGTCTGAAGCTCATGACCCTGCTTATTGAAGTATTCTTTAGTCATTATAGCACTGACAGTATGGTTGAGAACATGTATTTGAATGCAAGATGTATTAGTCCTCAAGAGGGGATAGTCATGACACTGAGAATGTCTTGGTATTTTCTGTAAAATGAATACAGATCCCTGCAACTTTAACTACCATTGCAAAAATGTAAAGCGATATTCTTAGAAAATGGGAGTTTAAAATAAGGTTCCTAAAAGCTTTATATCACAACCTAAATATAAACACAACTGGTGAGTATCAGTCTTGAATGATTGCAGGACAGTCCAGATTTGCCATCATTTTTTAGTCTTGGGTCTTAACAATGAGCAAACATTATGGCTGTAGACAGTGCTATGCATATGAAATCAGAAAATAAAGATCTAACATACTAAGTGTATCGTGTTGCCAGGAATAAAAGCCCAAAGAAGCTGTGTGTGGTACCACTCAGAGAGAGTGCCAGTTTAGCCAAATAATGAAACCAAAAAGAAAGCAGAAATTCATATTAGAAAGTTGTGGATTCTGACTGTAAAATTAATGTATGTAATTATATTGTCTTATATAAATACTCAATAATCTTTCAATTAAAATCTTTACAATAAAGATGTATAGCAAAGAAATTCTGGCAGCTGACCACAGTTCATTTTCAAAAAACATTTAGAAGTCTCTGCTTAGACATGGAAAGTAGGACTTAGCACTTCACAGAAAGTGAAGTACAGCATCAGGGATAATCTGCAATGTCTTCAAGGACAAATGCTGCCCTGTTTAGAGAAAGGACAAAGAAATTAACACCTACAGGATCAGGCCTGATTCTGCTTTGTTTGGCTTGACATTACACAGCCAACATATATAGCCACACAGTCACTGCACACACAGCCAAAGAAACATGCACAGTAAATGCTGCCTTTACACAGTAGTTAAAGGCTGCAAAAAATAAACGTTTCAGAAAGGAAACTGAGGGGAAAAGAGCTGAGAAAGCAGGCTTACAAAGGCAGAAGAGCTCAACAAGGAACAAATATTTTAAATGAGCCAGGGTCAAATATGTATTACATGAAGGAGAAACAGACGGTGTGGGAATCTTAAGCGGGGAAGATTTCAGACTGCAGGGTTAAGTTTTAAATTCCAGCAGACATGGCTGCAGCATATCTAAATAGCTTATTTGATAAGGAGATGGCTTAACTGAAGCATCATTTCCCAGTACTTGGCTGATAAACAACAGGAACTCAAATGCAGAGAAAAACAGGTCAAAACAGTCAGGCCAACAAGTACATATTTTACCCAAAGCCATAGCTTTCAAAATTTACTGAGATATCTCTTCCATGACTTTGGCTCCTGGAGTCCATGTTTTTACTTGCATGTCCACAAACACCAGCTTGCCAAGCATCTGCAGCTACACTGCTCTGAACTGCACACCCTGCTTGACAGCATCTTTTTCTTCCATTCCTCAACTCCTAGTCAAATATAATTAGTTCTGAGAGTCAGCAGCACCAGTTTCCAAATGCATCACCAGGTCTCAGGTCTTTCACCTTCTTGACCTTCAGTGATTATCACGAACATGTCCCTCCTAATCTTTTCACCAAGGCTGTATGTCAGCAGATTCTTCCCCAGGTTTCACTCTCTAAAACACAGATTCTCTAGATTGCTAAAACTGTCACCCAGGCTCTTAACACTGCATCTCAATTATGGCAATGTTCTCCCTCAGCCTGGACAAATGTGATCTGTCATCGTTGGTATACATGCAAAATGCTGCTGTGAAATTCATTTTCTGAGCCTATCATCTGTCTGTGTCATTCCTATCTATGCCTCCATCCATTGGATAAGCTTTCCCTACCTCATCAGTTATAGCTACTTACTTTGATTTTCAAGAAATTTCAAAGCCTAACTCATCACCCTTCAGCCCTTTCCAAGCATTTTTAGTCTGTATCAAACAGCTCTTATGCTTGCCCTCTATGTCTGACTGGTTAAATGTGAGGATCTTGGTTCTTTCTGTGCCATATTTCTCTAGAAATGAAAATACTGAGTTCATTGTCCATATCCAAGATTAGAAGCACTGATGTTCTGAATACAAAATTCTGTAATAGTAAAGCTGGGTAAATTATTTACAGCACAAAATTTATTTATTGAATTTTGCCTAATTTTCTGTTTACAAAATGGTGAATTTGGTATTCAGATGCACCCACCAAATAATCTTTGCAAATTATTCCTGCCATGCTGCTTAAAACCAAGCAAATTTAAAAATTGATGTATTTAGGTCACATGATAAATTTCTGTAGCCTAGTTACACAAGTATATCTTTGAGGCGGGCTGGGTACAAATAGTGGTAATTAAGTATCTAAAATTCACTGCCTGACAGTAACTTCTAAAATCATAATTTTTGTGGTTGTGATCATTCCTAGCAATAAAGTTTGCTTCCAGACTATCACCTGAAACAAATGAAAAAGATATAAACACACAAGCTATTTTCATTTTAAAATGCAAATGTTTTCTTTCAAAAGGATTGCTATTTTATTGTAAGCCTGATTTTTTAGTGGAACAAAAAACAGTTTATTGCCTGAATTTTTTCTTTCTGTAGTGCTAAACTGGCTCATTTTCACTTAGCCCCTCAGAATTTTTTTTAAACTTCTGGTTAAAAAAAAAAAAAAAAACATTTGGAGGGGAGAAAAAAAGTACATACAGCTCCAGAATAGTCAGAGCACACTGCCTTGCTTATTAGTGGGAGGTAGCAGGAATCAGGGGAAAAGTAGGGAGGGTCCAGGGATGGGGAGAGTAGGGAGATAAGGAAAATCCAGGATGAAAGGATCTGAGAAGGAACTGCCTATATTATGGCAGCAACAGCAGAGAAAGGGTGTTAGAGCTGTAAGCCATTCTTCCATAGAAAAACAGGTTTTATTCATACCTTTGCTCACAGAATTACATGGGAGTCTCGACATGGGTCTCGACATGGAAGTGCTTATTCCTTTTTATGAATGCATAAATCTCATCTTGCCTATCTCAACAACTATGACCTTATTTCACAGGACAGTTTTTTCATAAAGTAACATCTTTCTAGCCACAGTAGCACAAAGCTAGGTGAAAGGCAGAAAGCCACGGTCTAAATGATATAATATTCATGACCTAGGCATAAATATTCCTTCTTCATGTTCTCACAGGACTCAACCAACCTTCTTTACAGTCACATCATAGAGTTTTGCACACTTTATATCCTATTCCCATGCAACCATAATTTTCAACAAATGTTCTGAATGCTTCAAAACAGCTGAAATTAAGCACCTGGGAACACCCATGGGAAGCATGTGAACACACAGCACGTGAAGCAGGGTCACTAGGTATCACTCCTGACTCTGGGTCAGAGGTTCCTCAAGCCCTGTTCTCAAAGCTGGGTCATAATCCAGTGCAGCCACATCAGACTCACACAAACTGAGATCACACTCACCATCTTTTTTGACTGAATCACCGTAACAGTTTTCAAATGAGTGCTGGAACCTTCCATTGCATTCGTGTCCCAACATGGCCTTTGGTTTCTGAGCATTAGTAAAACAAATTCCTAACCCAGGAGCCCAAAACTTCTTTACCGTGTGCTTGTTTACTTTGGTAAACAGCCCTACCAAGCTTTAGCTATACCATTTTCAGTTCTATCTGTGGTACGTGCTGTAACTTTTCACCCATGATTATTTTTTAGGTGGGTAATAATTGTTTTTCATTTTCTTTTAAAAGTGCATTAAAGGCTAAAAATGAAAGGGGCAGCACACTTGTGACACCTTTTTCTCTACAGCCTATCAACAAATACTACATGAAACAGTTTGGAAATTGTTAGTTTGCAAACGTCAGACATATAATAAAGTCAATCTATAATTTTACAACACATTTCTTTTCTCTTGTGCCTTAACAAATAAAAAGAAACTTGCTCTACTTCTTCTATCACAAAATTAAAGGCATTCCACATACAACAGTCTGTAGGTTTCACAGGATAATTACACAAACTAATATCTTCAGTGTATTTATTAAATATTTCCACCCCTCTTTTTTCTCTCAAATACATACTGGACACCAAATCCATTTAAGAGAACTGAAGATGATTTCTGTAACAGGATCAATGTGTGTGACATCTCCTTTGGAGCATGGCACACCAGTGCCATGTCCCATTAATTACATTTACTATGCATGGACATCTGCTGTCCTCTTCCTATTTTTCAGTGAAAGTTTCTTATAATAACTTTTTTTTGCAAACCCTCTGCTCCTTATGGAAAATTTTAGTCCTTTCAAGGGAAAGATAAATGCCTAAAACCCTAAACCGTTCAAGTTGTAAGTGAGTGCCCGCCAGGAGCTGCAGCTTAGGTTAGGATTCATCACTGTGCACTTCTTCATCCTTAGGATGCTGTGGCTGATGTGTCATCTAAAGGAAACCAGGCTATAATACAGGAGATGTACATTTCTATAAGGAAATGGGAATATGAGGCCTACATTTCCATGGGAGTACCACGACGACAGTTTCAAATTAAAGCGTTTGAGTTTCAATGGTCATATTTCAGATTTGGGTTTTTTGCACATAAAACAAAAATATTGCCTTCATATTTTTATAGGGAAGATCTGCAATTTGGGAAGAAAGCTACTGGGATTCTTTCTGCCTTCATTTGAACTAGCTTTTGCTAGTTTAGG
Organism: Daphoenositta chrysoptera; assembly: GCA_013397915.1. Lineage (NCBI taxonomy): Eukaryota > Metazoa > Chordata > Aves > Passeriformes > Daphoenositta > Daphoenositta chrysoptera. The sequence continues at coordinate 99,799 of VZRO01000779.1, forward strand.
ACTTGAGCCATTACCTTGTAGATGTCAAGGAATCCACACTGGTGGTCGAAGCGCGTGTAGAGCTCGTTGAGCATGCTGATGACCTGCATGGGCGTGCACTGAGCACAGATGGCAGTGAAGCCAACAATGTCCGAGAAGAGCATGGTCACATCATCAAACTTCCTGGCCTGAACCTGCTGCCCCTGCCACAGCTGCTGAGCCACCTCTTCGGGGAAAATAGAAATAAGGAGATCTACTGTCTTCTTTTTCTCCTCTTCCAGGGCTTGGTGTGTACATTCTAGCGTTGCCTTCAGCTTATCCATTCGTTTTTTCAAGCCATCCTGTGCCTTTGCTTGCTCTCCAACCAATATGACATCACGAGTAGCATCATGGATAGGTATGTCCGAAAGATGGAGGCCTCGGCCCATTAGCTCATCCAGCTTGTCCACACAGGGGGAACCCAGAAACAATATTGAGTTTGATTCTGGCACATGGATCATTTGTCCTTTAATTTCCATCACCTGCAAAATAAAAAAGCAGAGTTTAGAAAAGGGGAAAAATCAGTTGATAGATGTGGACCCTCATTCTACTTTCTCAGTCTTTCCTTTTCAGCTAAAACAATAAATTGCAGCCTTTCATACATGCAGCCTCTTGCACTCACCTATTCAAGTAATGAGACTCACACAGTCTGCTAACCAAACTGAGTCAGAAAATAGCCTGAATTGACACAAAAGTATTCCCAAATCAGATGTTGGATTTTATTTGTACCCAATTAAGTAAGAAAGAAATAATATGTATTCTCAGAGTGCCATCTAAATAATGCTCCTGGAAAATGTACGTGGCCTTACAAGCAAATTCCACAGTTGTTCTTTCTCTGTTATTTACCTATAAATTACAAAAAGCAAAAAAAGTAACGAGAAATTGCAACTGTCTGAAAGCAGGTTAGTGAAATTAAGTACCTTCTGTTCTTTTTCAGCAAAGTAGCTAATACAAGTCAATTGTGGCCATTTTATAGAGGAATCAAATAAAAATAGATGTGAAAAACAACTCTATAAAATAACAAATGGCATGGAAATATCATACTAGTCCTCCTGTTTCCTATTTTCCTTCTCATACATGCAGCAGAGTTGAAGGCTGACATTCAGTTAGAATCTGCATATTTCTTGGTGATAGAGATTTATCCAATTTGTAATTGTGGAATAGTAGAAGGAGCAGTAGGGAAAGAGCATCAGGTGGTTCATCACACTGGTTTATAGCTTTTGCATTTGTCTATTAAATAGCTAGAGGATTTGAGCTCTGTCCAAGGGTTGATATCACTGAGGCTGCAGATTGTTACCTCTTGCTCCATGATGGCAGTCGAGCACAAAACTACCAGACTGAAATGGACATTGGAAACTAAATTAAACCAGACAAATTGTATCTCTTTGTAAATACGACTTGCCATAGCCTCTGTCATGAAGAGCAACCCCATTAATGTTTCCATTCCAGAACTGCACAAAGACCAGGGCAATACTGTGCTAGGTGATCTAAAATACCCACAGTCCTTAACCCAAGGATCTCAGAGCCAAAACAGGCACAACACACAAACCTTGTGCATCTGAGCACAGCGTTACGCACCATAATGCCCTATATCCGTGTTTTTCTATTCCCCACAATCTCTTGAAATAAAAAGGTCTCCTCCAGTCACCATTTCTTTCATCGTGTAGGCATTTGCTTGCTGTCACATGATTCACTTATCATTTAATCCTCTTTCCATCCCAAGCAAAATTGAAAAACCTCCATCAGGGAATCCAGAGGTGTCTGTAATAATGATGTGATTTAAGTGGCCTGAAAGCTCCTGCTGAGGTAACAGCTAATCCTACATGGTACTTCCATGTTTGGAGGAGATTTTAGGAAGCTCCTCTTTCTATTAGTTTGGGGTTTTTTTTTACATCAGGTAATATACAGTCATTGCAGATTCTATTGCAACATGGGAATTGAGCCTATCCTGTCCCCATTCTCTCTGCCTTCTCTGCTAGCAACCTAACAGATGCAGCTCCTGATGTCAGCCAGGGAACTCAGCAAGCGAAAGTAAATGCAAGTAATTAAAATTGTCAAACTTTCTAATTTATGTTCCTGCACACCTACTAATATTTACATTTCTAAGCTCTGCTTCCTCAGCTTCACTCTGGGACATTCATCTCTGTGAGAAAGCTAGTCAGCCACCTACATGAGCTGATTTAATGCTCCATGGCTGAGTGTTCTTTTCTCCTTTTGAAACATGGCTCCCTGGGAAATAGGATGCTTTCTTCATGCATGCAGCCTCATGCTTTCAAAAGGGCACATGCAAAATTGTTTTAACTCCAAAGTACAAGTTGCCAAATATGAAATACAGGGTACAGCATTTCTAAATTCTCTTCCTGTTTTGTTCCCCTTTGCAGAAGAGTTTTCTGTTTGTAGAATTGCACTTTTGTGCAAAATAAAAGTATCTCATATTATCACTCGTCTCTTCCATCTCCAGGTGAAAACAGGGTGTTTTCAGCTAAGGAGGCAAGAGTGTGACCACAGACCCTGGTTGAGCCAGCCTGCCCAGGGGGTGAGCTGCTTGTCAGCAGGGTAAGGCACCTGGCTTGGAGTCGTGCTTCTCCTGCTGTGAGACTAGAAGAAAATTAATGCATCCCCCTGTGCTCCCACTTAGCCTCTGTCAATTTGAGGTGTTAAACTCTTTGATGTGATCTCTGTCTGTGTTAATATATCGTGCCAACCTTCCCCGGGTGGACTTTTCTCAGGAAACACTGACTGCGTAAATTATGTACTAAAAAGGCAATCTGAAGTCCTGTGTCTCTGGTTCTGGGTAACCCCGGGCAAATTATCAACCCTGACTTCTTATTTGGCCTTTCAGCACAGCAGGAACAATGATATTGACCACCCTGTAACACACTTTGAGACTTATGTGTGAAAAGCAATAAAAGACAGACAATCCTGTAAAATGCCTAACTAATAATAACCAAGTGAGCTGACCCCATGCTTCAACAAGGTTGAGTGTTTCTAGATCATTTTTAGAAACTTTTGCTAAGATATTCTGCCTACACAACTGATTAGCTTCCTAAAACTGTCAAAGGTCCAGTGCCATTTCAGCTTTATCCCCAGAATATTATTATCACTTGTTCTGCTTAACAGGAATTGTTGATGTTTCCTATCACTTCTTTCATGTTACATTAGTGATTCTGTCATCCTGCTCTCTTGATGACTGATGGATGTTTTAGAAATCGGCCTGCCCGTCTCTTCAAGTAGCCAAATCAGGGAACAGGACAGCAGACACAAAGCTGCCCCAGCCTTCCTGGGGAGAAACACTCAGGTCTGGTAACAAACAACAGTAGGCAAGAGCTAAGACTGCATCATTCCTCTCAGCCCTTTCCTTTCCAAAGAAGTTTCAGAGATGATTCAGACTCTTTCTAGCAGACTTCAGTCTGCAGCTGTGATCCAGCCTGACTTCCAGCTCTTTTCTTTGATTTATCTTGCCTCTTATATTTTTCTTTGTATCTTAAAGTATAGCTGATCATATAGGATATTAGGTTTACCTGAAGCTTGCCACAGTAAGTCACACTTCTGGGCACCTCCCCAAAGCTGGACAGCTTTACACCTGGACTATAAGCCTACAGGCAATCAGGATGGCATCATCCATCTTTCTTGTAAGTGGGGAAAGATTGAAACGTTTATGTCATCAGTTGTATTTTATTACTGCTACATTTCATTGCCTTCCTGACTCTTTAATTATATTCTCACTGAATAAAATGAGAATAATTCCATAATTTTCAGAGGACATTCTCCTGATTTACAGTGGTATAAGAGAACATTTTGAAATGAGCAATTACATATCATATTTTACAGTATTATGTTGCTGTGAAATGACAGTGAAGCCTAAGTAGCTCTGGGATGAAAAACAAAAAACTAATTGCTGAATTTTATTTCCACCGCAAACCTGCAAAGAAAGGGAGCAAACAGTTCCTGATTCTCTTTCAGCCACTCTCCTCAAGGACCCACCTTGAAAGTACTGACAGATTCTAAAGCTGCTGTTCAAGAACATGGAGAGTCTCCCACTGAGCAGTGCACCACCAGTTACTTCATTAGGTACACAATATCCAACCCTCTGCACACCCTCTGCACACCCTGGATGCAGGCCACCCTAGGATCAAAAAGCTTATGAACCAAATGCCAAATCCACTGCCTAATCTTTGAGGAAAAGCACAGGAAAAAGCTTCACTGGTTGCACTGAGGGAGGATACTACTCCATACAAAGATGTGTGTTTCGGAGTAGTGACTGAGAGAAGGTGTACATATCTCCTCAAAAAGATTAAGGAAATACAAGATGGTATCTTTGAGAAATAACTGGGGGGGTTAAAAAGTAATTTTCTTTCTCATTAGGCCAGACATCTTCTGCTGCCTCTGCAATCCACAAATTTTAATGGAGCTGCTCCTTTGATTTTGATCAGTGCATAAACCCCCCCAAACTGTTATTATAGTCTTCTTTTTTTAAAATTAATTTATTGGGAGTAGGTTAGAAACTTACAGTGCTAGGCCACACTTTCATACACATACATGCTTGATTTCATACAACGAACAAATGCTGTAAGAGTGAACAAAGCTGCTTCCTTAACAGGGTTATAGTTATTTCGAGGATGGAAAGACTAGGGCAAAATCAGCTTATGACAAATCACCCTGGACACCATCACCATCATCACTTCAAGGCACAAAGAGTATAGGGTGACTTTCAGAAAGGAGGTCCAGCTGCTAGCCTAAATTTTAAAACAACTGGACTTCTCTGAGTGTCCTAGAGGATACATGGCAGTGTCTCGGGAACATTTACAGCAAGGTATTTCATAATATTTGAGCAGTTAGGGGCTTAGGGGATTTTGTGAACACTGGACAAGGCAACAGTACACTTGCAGAAAGAAATGTAATGACTCTGCTTGCTATGTTTCCAAGACATGTCTAGAAGGGCTGAAAGTATGATGGACAACACTGGAATTTAAAAAAAAAAATCTCTTAAATTGGAAAAACGGGCTAAAGCCAGAATTCAAAACAAGGGCAACAAATATGCTTAGGAATAAATAATTAAATGCAAAAAGTACAAGCAGGATAACTGTTCCTAAGAAGATGGCCCTGAGTGCACAGAGTGGAACAAATGAATGTAAGCCAATATGCCATGTTGTCATTAAGAAAGAAAACACTAAAAAGGACTATGTAAGCAAAAACAGAGCTTGCAAAACACAGGAAGTAATCCTTATTCTGTGACCATCAATTTTCAGACCCCAGATAGGCAAATCTGTTCCTTTTCAGTATAACAAAGAGGTGGATCAATCGGAGAGTCTGGTGAAAACAATGAATGTGATGAAAGGTCTAAAAATATTAACTACCAAAAAAATTTGAAAACATTTGCTGGTTTACCTCAAAGAAGAAAAATCCAAAGGTGGGCATATGAAACTGTTTGAAAACACTTAGTGCCAAGGCAAAGAGGTCAAACTGTTCGACAAATCCAGTGGCAAAAGCTTTGCAGAAAAGGCCCTGGCGATCCTGGTGGACACCAGGTTGAACATGATCCAGCAATGAGCGCTTGCATCAAAGGCTAACAGTACCCTGGGCTCTGTTAGGAGGAATGTTGCAGCAGCTGGAGGGAAATAATCCTTCCCCTCTGCTCAAAACTGGTGAGGCCACACCTGGAGTACTGTGTCCAGTTCTGGGATCCACAGTACAGGAGACATATGGACATGCTGGAGAGTATCCGACAAAGGTCAACAAAGATGACAGGAACCTGGGACATCTCTCCTGTGAAGAAAGGCTGAGACAGCTGGGACTGTTTAACCTGGAGGTGAGAATGCTCAGGATGATCTCATCCATGTCCATAAGTACCTGAAGGGATCAGGGATGACAGAGCAAGACTCTTTCCAGTGCTGCCCAGAGACAGGACCAGAGGCCATAGACACAAACTACCCAAAGGAGGCTCCCTCTGAACATCAGAGAACACTTTTTTTATATAGGGTGACCAAGCACTGGTACAGGTTGCCTACAGAGGTTGTGGAGTTTGCATCCTTGGAGGTACTCAAAAGCCACATGGATCTGGTCCTGGGAAACTGACTCTAGGTGACCCTGCTTGAGCAGAGGGTTGAAAGATGACCTCCAGAGGTTCCTTCCAACCTCAGTCTATTAAATGACCAAAATGTAAAAGGCTCAAATTGGAACAAATGAGTTTAAGATGGAATATTCTTCTATTCACAGGGAGAATGTGAATGGAAACATCAAGTGCTAAGGAGTTGGATTATGCATCAGTGGAGATTTGTGAGACCTGTCAAAGGTGATCAATCTGTCTGGAAAGCAGAGGAATGAAGCAGTGACTAAGAAGAAATCCAGGTGGAAAAAGGAAGGAGAGAGGTAGTAGGGTATCATTTTGTATTCAAACAAAAACTACACAAGTTATTTCTGGGGTAATTTATGTAGTGCCAGTGCAGATCGTGTGGAATTCATTGCTTCAGTCAGTTTACAGCTCTTTCTACAGGCAACAATAGAAGCAGGAGCTTCTGGAATAAAAGTCATATGATCTACGTGAGACATCTAAGCCATGGTCAAATGAGTCATGCCCCATGTGTAGAAATACATTTCTCTGTTGAGAAGGGAGCACAAGGCTTGGACATACATGCCTGTACTGGTCAGTTAAGTCTACCTCCTATCAGAATGAACTTATTTTATAGGAGTGAATGTACTGATGTGCATTGAAAGACATATAATTGCCAATATGTAAGTATATCAGGGGAAATGGGAGTTCTCTGTTGGTTTAACAGATTTCTATATTAAATGCTCCAAACCTCAATTCAATAAAATGAAAACTTGGTATGCCTGTAATGTTACTGCTGCTCTGTGGCTGGCTGACCAGCAGACAGGCAGAGCACAACTCTGACCTTAAAGAGAGAGAAAGGAACAGCCATTACAACTTCTCCAATACTCCTGCTCTGCTTGTAGAGTGGGGTAAGTCAGAGACACAGCTAGCAAAACTAGCTGTGGAGAAAGATTCATGAAAATGAGAAAAAATCATATTACAATGAAACCCTGACTTGCTATCTTATCTGTAGACAAAAAAGAAAACCCAAAAAACACCAGCTTCCATTACACCTATGTTTTATTGAAAAAAAATTAGAGAAATACATGTCATCTCCACAGAAATGAAAAGTAACTTTTCAATCAATGCCTGATGCAATTAAATAAGCTAGGCTAGGTTTGCTCAGCACAACTCAGGATATGCTTGGGTTCTTGTGAAATTATAACTCTCAGCATTTGCTTACAAGTTTGTATTTCCAGCTCAATGCATTGTCAAAAGAATATTATTCCACACAGCAGCAAAGTGACTGTTAAAAAAATTCTCATTATTTATAGCAAACCTTGGAGTGTTTCATAACGTGTAACAGTCTTCAGACCAAAGTGACCAAATGTAACATTTTCTGTATGTCATAGATACCTCACAAATCGAGATTGGCAGCAAAAAATATTGAACCTTTAGGAAACCCACAATTTTGGTGGGAATACATTCACTTTCTATAGTGTAAAAGAGAAAGTGATAGTGAGAGAAACATAAATATCTTTCAGTTGTAAACTTGGATCTCTAAAATAATTTCTTGGTATCAAAAGAGTAAGTGTGGCAGACTAAAAGCAAACAAATTAGGGTTTGATAGGACCTGCTCCATAAGAATCATAGGTATGCATGACAAATCAAAATCATGGAGCCACCTGTAAGGACATGTGAAACAGGGAAAGGGGAAGAGGTAAAGGAGATACTCTATCCTTAACACATTAGTCTGCTAAACCAACTAGACAAACAAAAGGCAACAGTATATCCACCTGAAAAGGTCATGGCAATTTACAGTTTATCTTTTCTTGCTTCAAGACACAGAAATTGCTTTTAAAAAGGTACTCCTGACTGCTACTTGGATTAGTCCAAGATAAGTCCAGCCCTGTGGAATAAAAACAATGGGAAAAGGATTCCTTAAAGGAATATCTATCTTCACAAGGCAGCAAAGAGCCATAATTCAGCCCTATGTGCTCCTCGATCAGCTTCCCTCACAGATGCTCCCAAGCAGAGGAGTGGGTGAACTCAACACAGCGGCCAGGCACAACATGGCATGGGCAACACCAGACACCTGACAGCATCCATAAAACATTTTACCTAAAACACCTATCAATCAAGGAGCATCTGGACTATGGTCTTGGCCATACAGTTTAGTTTTAGGTAGTTCTGTGAGAAGCGGGGAATGAGACTTGGTGAACCTTAAGGGTGCCTTTCCACTCAAGACATTCTATGATTTTCATTTTACTGCAAAATCTATTTCATCCCCTAAGATGGCTTTCAGGTTGTACACACTTCAATTAGCATGGTAGATTTTTCAACATATCAACAATACCTCTCTCTGCTACTTTATTAAAAGCCAGGATACCCTGTGCAGATATTCAGATGCCCATCTTACTCCAACAACACAGTTACAAATGTGTAGCATCAGTGTTGAAAACATCTGCTTTGGTCAGGCCCAGAGCAGTGGAAACAATTTTCAGAGACATGCTCATTTGTTTAGAATCATAGAATGGCTTAGGCTGGAAGGGACTGTAAAGATCAAGTTCCAACACGCCCCCCCCCCCCCCCACCACAGGCAGGGACATCTTCCTCTAGACCATCTTATTCAGGGCCCCATCCAGCCTGGCCTTGGAGAATTCCAGGGATGGAGCATCCACAGCCACTCTGGGCAACTAGCTCAAGATCTGTGAACTGTGAAAGTGGTGATAGCAATGAACATGCTCCGAGCCACACACTTGCATTAATTTTGCATTTCAACCAAAGCAAAATGCATTTTTATACTTTAAATCCCACGACAGTTTAATTACAACAGATCAATCAAAGTATAAGGGAAATTTCCCATATTTAATATTCTCTCTGTGTTTATGAAAGACAAATGAAAGAGATTACATTTCCAATTAATGTTTGTTAAACATCTGGTTAAAAATAAATGCTATATATATTTGCATAATCAAATCTCTATCTCATCCCTGTAAAAACCTTTATAACTGGCAAATATTATGTACCAGTTTGGTAAAGACAAATATTTTTTATTTATTTCTGTCAATGTCAACCAGGCACTATTATGGAGGAATGTGTCAGTACACTGAAGGGAGTGGAGAGGTTGCCATTTTCCACAGTGTTGTTACTTTTTAGATTAGTTCCTACTGCCTTCACCCCAAGATTTGTGAGGGTGCATAAAATTTCACCTAATCCCTCCACTAGAGGTGTTCATCTCCTAACAAGAGCTTCTCTTTTGAACATGATCTGTCCCAGCTGCCTGAGATGACCAACTAGCAGAAAGTACTCTTAATTATGTGATATTTCTTGCTAAGTATTTCTCTTTCTCAGATTCAGGTTCACTTGTTTCTTTATGGAAATCGCTTTCTGGCAAAAAGCAGTGAAATGGTTAAATAAGTGCATATGTTTATTCATGAAAACAGTAGGCAAGGAGCAGCAGAAGCAGCTTTCCCCTTTGATCTGTGAGAACAGATATATATATAGCAACCATTAGGAGATGTGACATTTCATCACCAACCTAGGTATCTTAAAATTCCTGTGATTAAAACATCTCTTAGCCCATGCACTAGCTAGCTTGCAAAATTTTTCCTCCTTTAGGACTTAAAGGATCCAATTCTTTCCTTAATTCATCTCGAGTATATAAATTTGCTTGAAATTCCTGCCAGCACCACACCAAGGAAACTGATGAGAATTGGAGTCCTCTGTTGGTATTTTTACTTTGCTTTGATTTTTATTACCCCATATTTCAAGTACTTTTGCAGCTTTGATAAAAGACTCTATCATTAGAATTTGATATTGGGATTAATCAATTCTGGTCTCTTGCTGCAGTATAAATTTTCAGAACATGAAGAGAAGAAATTTCTTCTTTTCCCAGTCCAATAATTCTTAAGTTAGATGTAATAAGAAAGACCCATTCTACCTCTCAATGAAGTCATTGTAAGTATATCAAGCTGGTTTTAGTAGGAAATGTACCAGGCCTTTAAAATTACATTTTCTGTATTTTTCTTAAAAAGGTTGAATTTCTTTTAGTGTGTTGAACATAATCCATTACATCATTAGGAGACCTTTCATCCATAACTTGTTATAAGTAGCATATTTGAGAGGTACCAGTAAAAGACAATCTTCATGTGGAGCCTCTTTCAGGCTACGTTAACAAATTTGGGAAGAATGCACTGGCCTGGTTTAGTAGTCTCAGGTTAAGGGTGTCATTTTTAATCAATTCCACAAAGTATTTATTTTACAACCCATCAAGAAATGAAAAGCAAAAACATTAAAATGCCTTTAACTTAACTATAAATAGAACATAGAGTGTGAGAGGGAACAGTCAGATGTAGTGAATACTCACATTTCTGTGCATATTAAAATATCTGTTTAGATTCCATTTCCTTCACTGCAACTAACTGATTTTTCCTTGATAAGGTAATAAAGAAAATTTTTAAAAAACGAAGTTGAAGGTGATATTTTAAAACCAAAACACGGTCAGTCTCTATTGCCTTGACTTTTCTACCACAAATTAAAGGAAGCAGTTAAGCAAGTTGTTTCAATGACGCAGGCTGACAAGAAACAAGATGTTCCCAGGGTCTTAGCTGCTCACCATTGCTGCACGGGGGCCACCAAAGCCTGGAGGGAGCGTGGTGGGATGGGGCAGCTCTGAGTGTGGATGAAAGCAGGAGACCCAGCCTTTACAGCAAAGAAGGACAAAGGAAGTGATCAGCCTAAAAATACTGGGAACTGCTGCCGCACGAAGCTCCCCACTCAGCCGGCAGACCCCTGGCCTTGACACCTCGGGGGAGCTCTGCACAGCCCCTCGGGGCTTGCTGTGGGCAGGCAGACCGCAAGGCAGCCAGCCCCAGAAATGACAGGACTGCCCCAGCAGAGCTCTGCCTCAGCTGCAGCACCCTGCCGAGCAGCAGAAAATATTTGCTCAGGCACAGCATGATGCTAACACAGCCACCTTGCTTCTGGAGCACGGCCAGCTTATACCCGGGACAGGCTGAGAGGCTGAGTGGAGCTAATGAAAAGCTGTCTGTACACGCATCCACAGCATCAACTCTAACCAATTTATAACCAATGCAAACACTGACCTGCAGCTAGTTTGGAGATGTGAATTCCCTAAAGAGCAGAACACTCGATGAGCCTCCCCATTTTCAGCATTTTGACTCCCACAATTCTTTTGAGTATTGAAGCCTTTAAGTCTAAAATCTGTATTTCAAAATTCGGTTTGAAAAGATCTAGATGCCTTTCAAAATTTCACACTTTGGATATTTACTCCCTGTGGAAGAGCCAGAAGGAGGAGAAGAGGCAGAGAATTCAGGAGTGGTAAGCCCACAGAAAAGCAGTGGGGAAGGTTTTAAGATTTGGTTATACTTATCATTATCCTATTCTGATTTGGTAATAAATTAAACTAATTTCCCCAAGTCAAGTCTGTTTTGCCCATGACACTAATTGGTGAGTGATCTTTCCCCATCCTTGTCTTGACCCACAACTTTCTCTCCCCTGTGGAGCTGAGGAGCAGAGCCCTGCCTAAAGTCTCCCAAGAAAATGGCCCCATAAGAAGAGCCAAGAAGAAAACACTCTTTAGTCTACCTTTAAAAAATTAGTCTACCTTATTTTCATCAGGTTTTGCCTGGAAATCTGCAGCCTTTTAGGCTAAAATGTTGAGCTTAATTTTACTGAGCATCTGTAATACATGTGCTCTCAGTAGGTGTTCTGCATTTTCATTTATTTGGGTTTACATGGCCTATCATTGACTCATGTACTTCATTTACATGCACAGGCTCTCATAAATAGTCTCTTCCTTCAGCACAAGTCAGGTTCTACTTGGATTCAACAGCAATAAGACTGGTGTGGGGCCTAGTTAATTTATTACGTTAAAATTATTTTGCACTGATACCAGATATTGCTAGAGTGCTGTAATATCCTATAATATGTAGATTTTTCCTACACATTTACACTGGAAATCCTCTGTTCTAAGCATTATCAGTTTATGTTTTGTAGTACTCTAATACAAATACAAAACCAAGGCATCTTTCCCTAGTTTTCAAATATAACTTGCAATATCTGGCTAGAAATGGTGTCCTCCAGAATGCTTAATTTTTGTAATTGCATTATTTCTCATAATCTTTTAATAAAGTATTAAGACTATGGAGAACACGTAAAGGAATATTAAATCTCAGGCTGATGACTCTATGAAATAAAACACTGGTTCATGTACTGAGAATACAGAATATTGGACTTCTCAAGTGTGATCATATGATTTATTTATTATTTATATTAATTTATTTAATTATTAATGATTTATTTATAAAGTCAAAATAAGTTAAACTAATTCTCTTAAATACTCTATTCTGGCATAATATTCCATAATAATAATAATTTTTAAAAAGAGAGTAAAATTTAGCAGTCCTTTATCACACTGCAACAGTCTTTTGATTTAAATCAATGGCATTATTCACAGACGAGTTGATCTCCTAAAAACAAGAAACTATTCTTATATCTGTTGAGGAAATGAGAGAAAATTATGATGATTACCCAGCTTAAGGTAAGAAGAAATGGCACAGAAAAGCAGACCGATGATTGCCTATTTCTGTGTTAAGACACAAATTTTCTCATAAGACAGTATGAGATCTTTTGTTTAAACAAATTTTCTAATTCTTTTCAAAACACATGGCTCTCCAGAAGGGATGCTCTTGAGCTATGGCAATGAAAAGGCCTCATCTGAAGTCATATGGAATTAATGGGGAGACTGTTTTTGAGAGCAGCACGCTCTAGGACACAGGGTCACAAATGAATGGAAAATACCTCCTTTCTCAAATGGTCAAAATACATTCACCTTTTATTGCAACACACAAAATATTCTAGGTCATATCTACCGATATACACAAGTCTATGTTGCATCAGTGCAAATAAATGGGAAGTCTGGCACAAACAACTTTCCGATGACATTTGTGATTTGTCAGTCATAGCTTAACAGTGTAACTAGCCATTTTCCCCAATTTCTTCCCACACATGTTTGTGAAAGGAAATAACACCCTTTGCTCAACAGGCAAGAAAATAAGATATTGTTTCTCAAAATTCATTTTGATGTATTAGTGACTTGTGAAAAGATGGAAGAATGAAATTTCTTTCTTTCCTTTCTGCTTTGGTTGATGGCCCCTCAGTCATTTGAAAATATATAATAACCCGATTGAAGTATGTTAAATGATCACAGATTACCATGGTACTTCAATTGCTTTTAAGCCCCCAGAGTGAAAATCCTGACACAGTGAAATAAGTGGATAAACAGCCAATTTAACTATATAGAGATCTTCACTGCAGCTTTTTCCTATGCTCTGAAATTATATACTATTTGAACATGGGTGACCATATATATAAAATACATTCTCTGCTTATTGCAAAGGTTCACAACATCTTAATGCTCACATTTCACAAAAGCAGTTAAGATTTGAAGCCAAGAAAAAAACTGAAATCAAAGCTTATTCTGTAAAAGCTTTCCAGAGATCAGCTTCCATATGCTGTCTTGCTCACTTCAAATCACCAGATGACTAAATTCTGTGAAGGTCAATCAAATCTCAGAGTTTCATGTGTGTAAATCAACAACATCAGGAAAACTGTCTTGGATTCACACCAGAAGAAATTGCAACAACATTGCTGTCTCACAGTGCCTTAACATTTAATCTGTTATATCAGGACATTCTTGTTATAGAACTTAAAATTTCTTATTTTGTATTAAAATCAGATCACACAAGAAATGAAAAATTTTGGAGATGCAAGATTGCTCCAAATATTTTAGTTTGTAACAGAATAAACCTTCCAGAACCCTAATACTGAAATTAATTAGTGAAACAACATGCAAATTATTTCTTCTGAAGTGAGAATTCAAACTGGCAACATATCTGAGAAATGTATTTTAAACTTTACTGGTTTTCATAGTTGGTGACAGTTCCATATTCAAAGCTGTTGTAGCCACACAGTTCCAACAATGCTGATTTTAGCAAGCTCTTCAGTCACCCTCGAAAATATTCCCTCCCTAAGGTAAGATTGGGAGATGCATTCTTAATAGTTACAGAAGGAACTGACAGTAGCTGGTCAAAATACCCTAGCAAAATATCTTTACATGTAGGAAAATGGTAATTCAAGGAAAGAGACGTATTTCACAGGTATACATTACTTAAGCCAAAGAATAAAACAAAATATGCATCCATGTGGACCCAAATTCAAAACTCCTCAATCCTACGATGAGTAAATAAAGTGATAAAGCACAAAAGTTATGATTTTATGTGAAACAAGCACTTTCAATCAAAAAAGGTGGTAAGGTTGTATAACTTGGAGTAATATCTCTTACTGTATACAGATTAAGAAAATTATATTTTCAGATATATGAATATTATCAGATTGAAGTTAGGTTCAGGTTATAAATATCTTAATTATATCTTACTTTGTGATATTTTGGCCAAGAAGAATAGAAATATCTCTGTCCTGAGGAAACACAGCAGACTTCTAAAAATCCATTTCAGGTGAATTCTGAGCCTACCTTTCCACTGAATATTCTTTATCAAACTTAGCTGGCATTCTGCTAACAGAGACTGATTCCTTTCCTTAGGCTATATAATGCCAAAGTGATTTCACCCTCTTTGTCTTCATTTTGACTTCTGTACACCTACCCAGGTAATGTCAGACCATATTTTTCTTGGTTAGACCAGCAAAGGCTACATGCTGTGTTTTCTCATGCTGATGCTGCTGTGTTATCACTCTCATTAAACAGCCAATTCCATGAACAGCCTGTATTTGGCAAATAGTATCAGCTTTACACACCTACTGATTAGCTGGGCTGAATTCCTAACACAGAAGTAATCATTTACCCATGCTTATTCATACATCAGCCTCGGAATAGAATGTGTTCTGTTCAAAAGGAGGTTAATAATGTACTTTTTACTGGCACTGTGATAACACTACAATTACAGTATTGGATTTGCTGTGTTAGTCTAATCTATGGTCCTTCTATTCTCCTGCCCTCTGCCTGCTGTTGTCCAACCCCAGACAGCCCAGACTGGATCACCAGGGCTGCTGATGTACTTTGTGCTCAGGAGACATGTTTGGTTTTATGGGGGTTTTTGGAAGTGGTTTTGGGGGTTTGTTCGGTTTTGCTGTTGTGCTGGGGGGAGGGAGGAGGTTTCCCCAGAGCTGTCTTAAAGAAGTCTAAGAAGCTGCTGCTTGAGGTGAGGAGGAAGAGATCAGGATTCCAAACTGACCTAGCTAGAAAGCTAAATACCCCACATGGGATGCTGATGACAAAGTCACACTGGGGCTCGGAGTCAGCATCAGCAGGACTTCTCTCCCATCTGAGCAGCTTTGCTGTGAGAAGTTCTCGGCCTTGTTTCAATGCAGCTAATTTTTGTTGTTCTCTAATCTGTTTTTGACTTAGCCACTAATTCCTTTCCCTTTCTTATAAAAACAGATGGAAAACTCTTTGATGGGATGACTTTCATTAGTCTTTGTTTGACAGTGGGAGTAAAAAGTTTTAATGCCTCTAGAGAATCTGGTTTCATCTCTTTGGTTACTGAATTTTCCAGGTGATCTGAGGCCAATTTCCAAGTCTTTTCTCCCTCATCAGATTTATTGGTAATCAACAACAATCTGCTATCTGTATCATCTGGCAAAAACATCTTTAATCTGGAAAGGAAGCTTGCTTTTCTAACACAGTTCAGTCATCATACTAGTCTCTAGCCTGCTTTGATTCTTGTTCTCCTTCTTCCATATCATTCAAAAGAAATGGCAGCACTTAAAACTAAAAAATAAGACTAAGAACTAAATAAGAGTCCAAGTCTATTTACTGTAATCTCTTGACATTTGATATTAACATTGATTTTTTTCTCTTCTCTTTTTCTTCTCCTTATAAATTCTGGCTTTTGTCATAAACTTTGGCTAGTGATTTCAGGAAACATCATGTTCTCATTTTCAGTAGTATAAATTTAAAATAATTCCCACTGCAGTAATCCCACTTATTCCAAATGTGCAGCAATATAATAAAGCAGTACTTGATTTACAGCTGCTTCCACAAATTGACAGTTTACTGGCATCAAACTTGATACTTTTTTATTTCTTCATGCAAAAGCCAAGATGAACAGCTTTTTTTCATAGGTTTCAATGTGATTTTCCTTAGTTTTTCTTAATGTTAAGTGGTCCAATAAATATGCATATATTTGATAACTCTGACATTTTACAGGTTTATGCTTCTTCTTTCTAATTTCCACCACAGTACATGAAAAGTTCTTTAATTGGATGGATCAGAAACTAAAGCACACAAGATCTGTTGCACCTATTGTATGTCTAGCCAGAGATTCTGTTTTTAATTTACTCTAAATAAGTCTCAGCTGTCCCTAAAAGAATACAAGCTTCTAAAAGAAAGGTGGGTATGTGTACTAGGAAAAAAAAACCAAACCACAAACAACCAACCAACCAAACAAAGTGATGAAATTATCAAAATTCTCAAAAGCACCTGTTTCTGGCAACCAAGATTGGACTTTTAAAGAGAAATAAAATTATGGGATGAAAAATATTTTTCAAATACTTCACACTCAGCACCCACCATCACACCTACATGTCTTAGTTCTCATATCCCCCTTCTTTTTAACATTGCCAAACACAACTGACACACAACATTACCCACAGTGTTGTGTCCCTTTAGTGGATTCAGGCTGCCTCAAAGCTGTAACTTTCTTAATGATGGATCAGAGTGTGATGTAGTGTTACTACAAACTGTGCTACTACAAAAGTACTCTGAATGTCTATTTGATATTTGTATTCTTTGCAGAATCTAATTTAATTAGTTAAATGTTCATAATAAGGTATATGAAAGCAAACAGTAGAAATGAAGTTCACTTCATCCTTCCTTTTGGGGTGCAAAAAGAGCCTTACTGATTTACAAAACAGAAGAAAAATTTAGCAGAACATATTACTACAGTAAATATATTGAGAGTAAATATTTTTGTGTTTCAAATTCTATAATCTGCAATGTAATTTGTGGGCAGTACCATTCATTTTCAGCAAGCATGAGTGTTTGTTTTATTCTGTTAAGCACGGAAGAGGAGTAGGTCCTACAAAGGAAAGAGCATATATTGTCTTTGAAA
Source organism: Daphoenositta chrysoptera (assembly GCA_013397915.1). Lineage (NCBI taxonomy): Eukaryota > Metazoa > Chordata > Aves > Passeriformes > Daphoenositta > Daphoenositta chrysoptera. The sequence continues at coordinate 117,001 of VZRO01000779.1, forward strand.
GAAATAGAAGTAAAAAATTATTAAATGCAACAGAAGATTCATCCTCATAGAGCTAGGAGTCATTCCTTTCAGTCTTGAATGATTCAAGACTATATTTAATTTGTTTTCCTAATCTTGCAGCATAATTCCTCCTTTTCTGGAACCTATGCAACACCAAGTGTAAACAGATACACTACTAAAATGTAGTTTCTGACGCACATGTACAACCACATAACAAATCTAAACTTGGCTTGATCATCTTTTCTTGCCATGTGTTTGCGCATCTTCCTAAAGCAGCCTCAGTAATTACTGACATCACGTGGAACAATTACGGACATTGAATCAAAACAAAAGGCAGCAGATTGCAATAATTTTAGATGGTAATGAATCTAACATTAGATTATCAGAACCCTAATGAGAACCAAGGTGGTTTGAAATGGCATGCTCGAATCAGAATTTAATTTTGTATTCCTTTTGTAAAGATGAGTAATTTAAACTTCCTGAATGTGTTATAATCTCTAAATGACATGGTGTAATGGCTCTTGCCTCACAAACAACATATCAGACAGGACATACATACTTAATTTATGTTGCATGAATTCTTGTAACACTTACACAGGTGGAATACAGATAGTTAAAAAAAAAAAATATGTATATATATATATATCTGCCAAATATAAAGGAGGAGCTAAGCACAAAAATCGGTGGCCCTTTTAGTTATTTTGTGTATCAGAACTTGTAAGAACAAAATTATCTTTTTCCCTCTTTTATTGTTTGAACATATTCCAGATTTCTAAGCACAGTCTAAGCATAGTCCCTGCTGGTTTGGAAAAACTGCAGCAAAAATAAATATGTCAAAGGCCATATAAAAATCCATGCCAAAGAAGTCTTGGCTCTAAAATGTAATAACTGAGATCGCCTGAGAGCTCCCAGATTATCAAAGCAACCACTCAAAACTGTTTTTCCACAGAGTTAAACAATATAAGGCTCCTTCTAAGATTTTGTATCAAGGCTCTCCCATCTGTCTGGAAAAGACCCTCTACTTTCCTGTTTTCTTACAACTATATTAGAGAACATTTGTTATCTCAGCTGTAACTTTTTCAAGCTAAAATCCTATTCTCAATGAAGCTCTGAGCATGTGAGTTTTGTAAAATTTTGCTGTTATCTTCAAAGTCTCCTCTTTCATTAACTGTGAGTTGACTAAGATTCAAATTATGCATTTTCTAATATTCCACCTTGTGGGTGCTGTAAATAATAAGCAGCACCTTGTGCACTTCCTACTTTAGGATCCAACCCTTCAAACAGTTCCAGTTCTGTCAGCAGTCACAACTTCTAGGAAAGTTAAGCAAGAAAAATGATCAATGGGTAGTGATACATGTCACTTTGTTGCTATTTTTAAATCTCAGCATAAAAGATTAAAAGCCCCAGCCAAATAAAAACTTTTTCTTTTGCAAGATACTGTACATCTCATATCAATTAGAGCCTATGATATATTCCATCTGTTTCCATACTGAAAAAGAAATCAATACTGGGAAAGCCTTATTGATAGCACCAATTATATAGTACATTGCCTCACTAACAAGAAGCATGAATCCAACTGGGATAAATCCTTCTCTCACTTACACTGATCTCTACAAAAATAAGCCCATTGAGTCAATGCAGTTAGACCAGATTTATAGCACTGTGATTGAAAGCAGACCTCTTTGCTGTCTTGGATGAGTGAAAGAGGATTTGGCAGGAGAAAAGGAACAATCATGATGCAAATTCCAACTCTTCTTACTGAAGAAGTCTCCCTGACTTCAATAGAAATAGGATCAAGCCAGCGTTCAAGCTTGATCAAACTGCTCTTTTTTTTTAATCTAGCAATTATTGTCATGTTGTCGAGAAAAAAACAGCTATTAAAAGATTATAAATGTTCAAAGGATAATTATATAATATAATCTCTGGAACCACAGAAAGGAACTAGTTATATTTATTTAAACTAAGTCTCTTTAAAAAATGACTAATGAAGAAAAAGAACTGCTAAAAGAACAAAAAACCCCTTTCTGTTGGATGCTAATGTTGTTGATATTTTTCCTCTTGGCTGAACTCTGCAGGTAAATTTGTACTTAGCAGATATAATAAAGCAAAAATAAGAAATTATATAATTACTGTTAGCCAACCATGTCCAATTTCACACTAGTTGTCATCCAGCAGCAAGTGTGTGCCCCTTGAATTAAAGAAATGAAGTTAATTTGGCACACCCTATAGCATGCCTTTTTGTCATAGGACAATGCTGAAGCCATCTATTCCATTAGTCAAGAGGTTTAAAAATCCCAAGACTGTGGCACTTGTAGTTCAAACTGAAGAGCCAAATTAAGGAGCTAAAATGCATGACAACATGGAGAATGTCTTTCAGTAGCCTGCCATTTACAGACCAGACTGCATGAAGGGACCTACATTAAAGGGTATATTCTGATTTTATTGTAACCTCCCTTAGCTGTTTTGTTGTTACTGATTTACAGAACTGAACCAGGAGGCTGTTTTTCATCAACATACATTTTCCCTCCTTTCTTCAAAATGTGAAGCTTGAGAAGTGAGCTACAGAAAGTCATTATCTCTGTTATCTCAATTATTACTGCTGGCTAGCCAGAAAGAACCAAGAGCCAGTTCTAAAAACATGATTTAGGCAACTTAAGCAGCTCTGCAGCAGCCTTTCTGCACAAGTCCTGAACAGTGTAAGGCCTCACAGAGCAGTCTGGGGCACGTGGGCTCCCTGGGCATCTCCCTGCTGACCCCAAACATGCTGTAGGGGCCTGTACCCACGCCCAGAGGTGCCCCAGAGGGGTCTGCAGCAGCCAGGCTCCTGCTTGATTCTCTTTCCAGACCAGGCCCGTGATTTTAATCCTCTCCAGCAGCTAAGGGCAGGTCAGGGCTGGCAGAGCCCACCTGGCTCTCTCCTGGCATGTGCCACGAGCCCACTGCCATGAGAGACTCGCTGGCACTGCTCCCGTGCCTGCCAGAGAAACCTGCCGTGGGCATGGGATACCAGACAACAGGGGGAGATTGGGCCATTGCAGGGTCCAGCCATGATACTCTGGTTTTGAATTCACTAATGAACCAGCTATCATGATCCTGGGTGTGAGGTAAATAAAACAAACTAAATAAATGTGCCTCTTCCTAGCTGACACATCTAATTCTTCATAAGATTCAGTCCCTAACAACTCCCAAGCATGTCACTATTTTTCTCCTTTTGAGTCCCACCTAATTTAAATTAATTTCCTCAGAGCTAATCAGGACAATTCATCAAACTGGACTGCTAAAAAGGAAAATTAAAAACCTTGGGTTACAGTGCTTTTATGGTACATTTAACAAATGTATATCAGTTTTTTCCTCCAAAAGAAATCTGATATTTCTACAGAAAACAATAACCTCTGCTACTCATATCAAGCCTAAATGGCTTTGGAATGGCATTATTGCAAAAATATATTTTTTAAAATGTCACCATCATTAGGATTTGCTGTGAAAGTGAAATATGCTGCAAATAAGTCTCATTCTAGTTGCTCTTTACAGAAAATGAAACATGCCAGGCGGACAGTTTCCAAACATGCTGCAGGATTTGATTCTGTCATTAATAACTAAGATTGACTAGGACTTTAAGCTTATCATTTGCTACTCATAACAAAAATTGTATTATCTTTTCTGCAGGAAATAATTGAAACATGTTCTGATCTGTCCAGTTGAGGAAAGAGTCAATACACCTCCTTTCTGTACCAAATATATCTTTTGAGAGGAAATAGCATTATCTGTGGTCACTCCTCAAGTTTTGGTATATTTGTGGCAATTCATCTCTTTTTGGGGAACCATTTCAAGCCTATTACAACCTTCAAAAAGGATCAAAAATATTTAGATGAGATTCAGAGTCTTGCAGTAGAACTGTGCTGCTGTGCAGAAGTAAGACTTTGTAAATTTACAACTTAGTAAAGGTGAAACAAACCAATGGAGAAGAATTTTCCTTAAAAAAAACCCAAACCACAAAAAAAACAAAAAGACATAAAAGAAAACCAGCTACTGTCCACTAAAAGTGAATGAAAAATGAGTAAGTAAAAAGTACACTTCAATAATCATGAATATGACAAATCCCTGCCAACTACTCATTCAAATGCATGGTGAACCATCATCATCACGAGGTGTTATTCTACGATATAATCATGTGTCTTACCATTTCACAGTGGAGCATCACTGCCTTCAGCATTGCTACTTGTATGAATTTGGGGGTTACACACAAATAACAATTTATGCATCTAATAAGCATGGTGCAACAAAGCATAAAATGTGGGTATTAAATTCACTGGCTGGCACATTTGCATTAATAGTATTTGACATGTTCTTTGGTGTTGCTCTTGGCTTCCTACCGCTGCTCCAAAAGAGCACAGGTCTCCCACACTCCCATCAGCCCTACGAGACCTCCTCGTGTGCTGTAGGGCATCTCAGTCACGCCAGATTAATTCAGTGTCGACAACTGAACCGAGCCCCGGGTACCTGTTTTCCTGTGCACTGCCTGGGGAGATGTGGGTGCCTCAGGAAGGCAACTGAAAAGCCTGTATGTTCAGCAGACAGACTGACTGACTGGAACAGTGACAGAACAGTGGTGAAAGTGAGATTTAACATTTTTCCTATTTGCAGATACTCCAACAAGGTGTTTTCAGGATTCAGAATTATCTAGTCAAAGGTTTCCTTTAAAGATCAGGGTTCATTTGAATTAACTCGCTGCAACTTTCAAATTGACCTTGGAGGCTGCACAGAAAAGAATGAAAGGTTCATGCAGCTCGCAGCACAGTAATTATGACTGAAACATTCAATTGTTTCAGCAAAATAGTAGATTCAGATTATACTCATCTATTATAGTGTTTTAATGTGGATTGAGATCTCACTTCAGAAGCAAAGCCTGGCAGAACAGGCTTAGAGAACAGACTGCACTCTAGGAGTTTCCCTTCTGAACTCCATGTTCCGAAGGGCAGCCAGCCCACAGGACGAGATGAGAGCCTGTCCACAGTCAAACCCACAGAAATACAAATAATGACAGTGCTGAGCACTCAACAGTGGCTGTTTTGCCCTCCAGGTCTGTTCCTAGCGCTCCACAATGCTTGCCAGTGTAGATAGTCAGCTCTCATGACTGTCTGATTCTAACCCAATGTTTATATAAAGTAGAATTCTTGAATAATTTTGGGAGATAATTTCATGCAGGCTAATCTGTCTAACATGCCCTTTCTGACACGCAGTTTAGGCCTCTTGCATTATGCCAGCTTAAATTTATTCCAATTTGCTAGCATATGTATCTAAAGCTAAACGTGGAAACCAGCTATGAAATTGTCATGACCCCAGTTCCTCCTTGCCTAGAAACTCAAGCAGTCACCTTGTTCAAATAGTAAATGAATGCAGCCCACTTATGACAGACTGAATGTCACTTTACCCAAGTTTTAATGTCCATGTAGCAGGGATCTGCTGCAGCAGGGGATCAGGCCCTGCATCTTCTCTGTTTCTCAAATAATCGCACTGCCAGTTGCCATTAGCAGGTGCTGCTTATCTATCACAAATACGTAACTGCTTCCAAAAACAATCCATTTCTGTGGTCATGGACTTCTATTTGTTTTGCAACGTAAGACTATAGGTAGGATTCTCAAAACCATCTTAAGTGTTTTGGAGTCATATTAAATATCAGTTAGGTCTTTATTCTAAACAGCTACTGAAAATGCTGTTGCATTACCATTGCACTTAAGGTTTGGGCCTTACCTCAAGTACCAATTTGTCACACCAGGTCCCGTGGTTGCAAATAATAAACTGAATTGGTATTTTGCCCTCAAAGCCAGCTAGCTCTGCAATTCCTGAATTACAATAAAGTCCATTATAAAACTGGTATTCAATATTTAGTATGTCAGCCCTTTGGCAAGGCATTAAGTTGAGACACAGCAGAGTATTTTTCCAGCCCACATCCAGGTATATTTTTCAGTAATCATAATCTATCTAAGTTTTTTTAAAATTATTTATAGAACAGAAGTTATAGTACATCATCAGTCTCATACGCGTTTTTTGCATGCCTATAAAGTCTCAGACTTAAACCAAGACAGTGTCACCATGCATTTCACTAAAGCAGAGTGAATATAAAATGCTCATGGCATTTCCCGTGCACTTTTCCACCCCTTTCATTAGTTTGCTTCACAGGTCATTATGATCCACCACTTGATTTTGCCCACTTCCCTGTGGGAGACAATCCCATCACATAGTTAATTTTCCTAAATGTATGAATTGCCATTTTTGAAGCAGTTGGTTTTTTGAGCACATGCTGCACGTCATTTCCACCTGCTGCAGCCCGACAGGAGACCCAGGCGAGCTTAGACGTGATAAGGCTTCTTGCCACCATCACACCAACAGCAAGGTATGTCCAGATGGTAGGCAGCTTTCCAAATCACTCAGGTGAGTTTCTTTATCCTCTCACACTTCTATTTGTGGAAGTAGCAACCAATTCACAGGTCTACCACACCAGCATATGGTGGAAAACATATAAAACCCTTCACTAAGGAGAGTAAGGACATTTTAATGGAGGTAAGATGATGTCTCTATCACGATTTTCTTCACACTTAGGATGCTAAGGAGCTCTGATTAAAGAATAGTCTGAGAAAGATATCAGAAGAGCTGGTACTGGAAAAAAATGGGTTGTAATCACCACATAGTCACAGCCACCAGCCTGGGAAGGTACTGAGTAAGGGGTCTGTAAGATCTTAAGATACCAATGTTGAGCTGAGTTCAAGAAGACATGGCATTGTTTACTTCCTACTTTTGGTAGCAGCTCAGTCAGCTAAAAAGCTTCATGTTTGACCACGTGAACTGTAGGTGAGTAGAACGTTTGCTCAGTCCTAACCAGTTCGTTCATTATGAAATTACAGGAATAGAACTTTTTCCCACCTTGATACACATGCTAGAATGTAAATAGGATGATTTTTTTCCAAAGTAGAATGGAAACCTATTGAAAGGAACACCCAGCAAAAGGTGAGAGCACATACAACACTTACAAAGCTTGTGGCAAAGTTTTTCATAAGAAGATAGGAAGGAAATGCATCTGTTGGATGGAATGGTATTCTGTCATTTCAGAAGCAGGGTAAGGGAAGGAATGGAGAACACAAAATGATCAGTTTTTCAGAGGAGGTGCATTAAGATAATGGTATTTAAAGGAATTCAATTTGGTTTTTCCTCAATGATCTAAAAAAAAAACCACCAAAAAAAAACCCCACAGCAATATTGGGATGGCAAAACTTAAGAGTTAACAACTATAAAGTCAGCAACCAGAAAGGCTGGAGGGGATCTGTAACACAGACATTAAGGGTACTGAGCTTGTAAGTTTAATGATCCTCTGCCATAATGAATGAGAAAGGCGACATTCAATGAAAGAAGAAAGAGAATTAAAAGCAGGATAGGGAATATTCTTTTTAATTAACACTGAAAAATAACCTTATTCAACTATTGGAAAGATTCATCCAAGCAAAGGATTTGGTAATCACTAGAAAACATTTAGTCCTTTATATGGATAATAAAAAATCCCAAATTAATCCATAAAATACTGCCTTCACACCTCACACTAGACAGAAAGTCAGAAAAAAATTCCCCACCAAATAAGTTAGTGTGCATTCCACCTTTTAACTGCCTCCAGTAATATTCTGCCAGTCTCTGAGAGAGACAGCATCCTGGATTAAATCAGCCAGTCATATGGTACAGACAAATGATTCAGAAATACACGACTTGCTGTTCTTCAGACCGTTATATTCTCCTGAAAAATGGTAATGCAAGCTGAAAACACAAATGCCTGGTAATCTTTATGTCTCAGTAACTCAGACATCTTCAGGCATCTTCCTGGTAGAAGAGATTTAAGGCAACTTTGGCATTACCCTCACTGGAAGGGGAGGAATCTCAGGAATGTCAGAGTGGTTCAGGACTGTCAGGAATCTGGATCTCACAACTAGAGAGATTTGTGTGATAGCTGCATAATTCAAAGGGGCCCAAAGGACCACCTCACACTAGGAGCCCTGCAATATTACTTAGCATCAGACACCAGACTTACTGCCCCTGGGTCTTGGGTATTTCCTAAAATCCACAATGCCACAGGAAAAGAACAATAGAGATGGAGCCATCACCTTTGGCCTCAGTTTTTTGCCTTCTCATCTCCTCGGTATCATCTTCTAGCCCATGTTTCCCATCCCAGACAAACATGCTAAGCTCAGGAGCACTGACAAAGCCACCATGGGCTCAAGTATGGGGCTCATGGAGTATCTCCAGAGAACTGAGGCCTTTCAGTGAATACATTACATATACATGACACGTGCATACCTATGATGTTTTGATACTGATGGGGGGTGTTTTGGGGGGTGGAGGGTGGGTGTGGGGGGTTGAGTGAAAAATTTTAAGTTTAAATGTTCACAGGTAATCAAGCTGCCAACACATAATGACCTGTGTCATTACACTGTGGGGAAAGTGTTTTTCTTGTAAATCTAACTTAAGCAGATGGCAAAGGCCATCATCTGTTTTATTAGTTACACCTGTAAAGAACTGTTGAATGTCATAAACTAAAACCAACTAATCATTTCAAATTCATTACCCTTCACATGCTGAGAAAGTTAAAAAACAGTGACTAAAAGCTGCTCTGTCTGCATCATAAGCAATATTACAAGCTTCTTTTACTACTAAAGGTGACAAACATTTCCCATAAACAGACCTCATTTTCCATTGCTCATAAATTTGTCATATTTGAACGATTCAGGCTAAAATTTTCCATTTCCATTATCTCCCTCAGATTGTCATGACATTAGAGAATTCGCACCAAAATGGTTTGGGCCATTAAAAAAAAAACCACCAAACAAACAAAAAGTCCTCACGGTTAAAGCAAATCAATCCTAATATAGTAGGAAATAACAGCCCTTACATTGGTGATTTCCAGTACTTTTGTACGCAAGAGCACGAAATTGAAATTTACAATCTGTATCAGTGTGTGGTTCTGCCATTCCGTCAATTCATCCAAATTAACAGATGCAGAGACCCTGTAAAAACGTGTTTATCAGACAGCTGGTAGCACATTTCATCAGAGGTATGGCCTGTGTTGCTATTGTCTGAACAGACAATTCCAGACCCCAGATACTATGTGCACTGCTGGGTGAAAACACAGGAACTGAGTGTGAAAAGATGGCTTAGCGTGTACCATAATTACCCACCTTTCTGGAACAGAAAAAAAATAAGGTAAAATGCAAACAGGATCTGTTCTATCAAAATATAGATAGGATAAAATAGATAGATATATAGATAGAGATCAAGAGAGGGAAGGCTAGATCTATAGATAAATAAGATAAAATCTACCTTTTCCCAAGGATGTATTTTCAGGCATATTTCTCACTTTTTGGGAGCCAAGTTATCTTCTATTTGCTCAACAGCAAGCTACTGAGCTACTTTTCTTACAATATAGAAATACTATTCATATTTTTGGTAGTTAACAATGCAAAGCTCTAGCTTTCAAATTTCTACCATATCACAAAAAAAGAAAGCACTCAGACCTGAGCCATATATTGGCAACCTCTATAAGCAAAAACCCCCAAGACTTACTAGCAGTATAAAGTTAAAAACTAAGAACAGTTGAGAATGTTATTGAAGGTGCAGTAAGGACCTATGTGACTTTCAAGCTTTTGACTCCAATTTGCAAAGAAGTTAGGTTAATAAACTTCATTTACAGCAAAGATCCTGCTGAAAATACCAAATCAAAGACAAGCTTTCAGAATTTTGAAAACTCTCCTGAAGTTCTGGAGAATATTTTCCCTATGCTCACTTCTGAATCATAGAAATAAAAAATATCAGCCTTCCACTGATTGCAAAAGTGCAATTATATAGTGAGACAAACACTTTTTGCAGCTGATCTATAAGAGCAAATAGCCATACAAGAATCCAGAAGCAGTATTCATGCAGAGACTCTTCCAACTAGACCACAACTTAATCACTCCTTTCTATAATGCATAATCTGAACATTACTTTAAATATCCTTCTCCATATTTCATCTACTGTACTGAGGTTCAACAAACACACAAAACCTACAAAAACCAAACCTGGAAAAACTCCTCGCAGTTGCAAGTCAAGGTGGCATTTTCACTGAAATGTTAACTGCGCCACACATAAACTATTCCAAAGCTGTTACGTAGGACTCAGTAGGAATAATGATTTACATATTCAATGCTATTAGCACCACAGTATATGTTCAACATAAATCATGAATGAAAGATGGATAAATAAAGAAGATCTTGCCAGAATATTTTGCTTTAAAAATAACAAATGAAAAGAAAATGGAAAATCTCAAATTGGGATAAATACAGCAAAGGTGAATTTTTCCATGTGAGAAACCAAAGTACCCTGTAATAATTCCCAGGGCTATGGCATATTTGTATTTAAAAAGGTATAGGTAGACAAAACTGGCATGTAATTATCTTCCTGGAGGAATATTCATAAAATGCATGCAAAGTCACAGAAACATTAGATTTGGAACTAAGGTGGGTATAGGAATGGCTACAGTAAAAATGCACCATTAATAAAGCAGCTGTAATCTACTATAACCTATGCTTTACTTCACAATAATCCTAAGGCATCACACTCAGCAAAAGCTGTCCAAACTACTTTACATTTCCCAAGGAGTGTGCAGGTGAACTGCCAGGTTGGCACAGTGCACGCCGTATAAATAATACCAGTGCCCTTATGGAAATATTTTCATTAAGCTGATTCTTAACATCTTGTAGCTGATCCGTGTACCTTTTTACTCTGGTCTCTAAAGTAACAAAAATGCGCATGACTGCAACACTTACAAAGATGAAGCCATTTACTCAAATTGTAATAAAGCCTTTGAAGCACTTTAAAAGTCAAGAGCATGGCCGTCTTCTGGAGGGTGCCCTTTGCATTAGAGATGTCAGGCATTGCAGGCAGAGAGCAATTATGAAAGTAAGTTCTACAGAGGTGAAGAAATATAGGCAAAGCCAAAGACAGTGAACAAGAACTGAAAGTTCATGCATACTGCTATTTAATTAAGAGCCTCTATGAATAAAAAATGTTACTGAAAACGCTCTGTAGAAAAAAATATACAAAAAAGGTTAATTTAGGTTTGTTATAAAAGCAGTGTGGATGGGATGTCATGATGCCACCTTTTCTTCTGCAGGCAAAGATGACAGAGGGCAATGCAAGGCACACAGAGAGGTATTTAGCTGTGTCACCATAGGAACCGTTTTGCAAGCGTGTAGGAGCGAAAGAGCTTGAGTGATGGAAGCATTTAGTGGTGGGGGAAAAAATCAACCAACCAGCAACAAAAACCTGAAATGTAAAATCAGCTACAATGTACTGTGGCTGGAAGACAGCTGAATCTGTGTGGTGCCTGAGTAAATCAAGATTAGAATAGAAGCCTGGTCCAATTCAATGCAAAGACACTGCAGATGCAGAGTGAAATATGCAGTAATCACAGAAGGGAATTTTAAAGCAATCCAGAGAACTATACAATGAGAAAAAATAAATATCTTCCACACATGGCAGTGGAAGCAAGCTGTGTTTCCTTGGAAACATCAAAACAAAAGTTATGTGACTTTCAGTCAGCAGTATTTCCTGAGACAGAATTAGGATCTACATTAAAAGTTTGATCTTAGTGTAACGTGTACTTTATGTAAGCCAGAGTAATTGCTCTGAAATGAGTAGAATAATTCTGGTATAAAATCAGGAACTTTTTTTTCAAATATGAAGTTAGTTTTATTGGCAAATATTTGTTTTCATTATTATTTGGTTTTGAACATGGGTCTACTCAAATCCTTCAATTTTGTCGGTAAGCGTAACACAAATCCAAACTGGGATTTTCAGCACATATTTACAGCATGTCAAATCAAATATTTTTGGTTCTGAGCCACCCTGAATGTCATAGATTTAAAACGTTAGGGCAAAATGTTTAAGCTAATTCCTGTTAATAAAAAACCCTATGCATGGAATGTGGCTTTCAAAAAACCCAGCAGTAGCAGCCAGAGAAACAACATCATCATCACACACTTACAGCAAAGCACCCAGAAACACAAACTCATGCAGTGAGCATCAGCTTTCCATACGTGTCACCTCAAACCTCTGAGCTTTCAACAGGCTGACTGGCTTGGGAGAGGAGAACATTATAAGCTAAGCTATGATTAAACCGAAGGGGAGAAAGACAATGACCATTCCCACTGGTCTCATATGTCACCTGAGAGTCTTTTACATTAATGAAATCTTCCTCTGCCTAGGGCATGGTCATCTATATTGTGCATCTTGTAAGAAGCCATCAGGACCTAAATTACTGGGCCTTAGGAGTACCTTCAACACTCAGCACAACAATAAACACACACAAGATAACAACAAATCCATTTAAACGGGAAGAGGATGACTCCAACCGTCAGGGAAGTAATGTATTGGGACATTCTTGCAAGTTGGAGAACTGGTGAAAAATAAAATCTGAACAATTTAAAATGGCACTTGTTCATTTTATGAAAAAAATTAGCTGCAATCACAGGAAAATTGAGCCTTTAGGGTCCTAAAAATATACAGTTACTGGGATTATAATGAAAAACAGTCAACATAATAAAAATTTTGTTTAGTAAAGTCAGAAGAACTGAAAAAACACCCAAAAATAATTGCTACAGAGGATGGATTGTTACAGAAATGGAAAATGAAAATACCTAGAATATTGAAAAAGGAGTAAATTACAGATTGGTTAACAGGAAGACTACACAGAGGTACTAAAATAGTTGAATATAGCTAAAACAATGAAGAAATGAGCTGAACATGGCTACAGTCCTTTAGATAGTTTACTTACTCACCTAATAGACGTAAGCAATTAATTTATTCTTTCCAAATTATGTCCTTGTTAATTACAAATGGGACCAATGCCCATTTTACTAGACAGAGCTGATCTGAAACATAGCTAATGTCTCTAAAGTGTCCCATCAGTCTCTAATTTGCTACAGAGTGACTCTAAACCAAAACTCCAGATTTGAAAAGGAAGTATTATTTGTTATGAAATTTTTTAAAAGCTGGTTTGATTCTTTTTTTCTGCAAAAGAGAAATATAGTGACACTACCAAACATTAAATACAATTTAAGTCACAAATACTTCCATAGAAAGGTTGCTGAGTGTTTTACCTCCTAGAAGAAGAGACGGCAAACACTTACTACATTAACTGATACTATTAAAACAAGGTAGTACTCTCAAAATGTGAAGGGATGAGGAGAAAAACGGAGACTTTTAAAAATGTTTGCCAGGCTGTATAGCCCCTTAGATGAGGGCATGAGGGAGTCATAACTAGTGTTTGTAAAAACAGATTCAAATGCAGGTGCGTGTGTGGTGAAATGAAATCAGAAGAGATGCCTTCAGCAGAGCAGCACCACCCTCACGGTCTTCCCCATTGGGAGCCACCTCACTCAGCATCCCAGACACTGCTTCCTGACCCAGCAGCTAAGAAACAGCTTCTGTGCCTATTCTTTATAAATTTTGGTACGTTGATGTAAATTCTGAAGAACAAAGTCCATGAATTATACATTCCTTGATTCTGGTAGAGATGTGGCTTTATCTGTTACGTTTATTTTTTAACATTTTAGTGTGCCTAGGAAACTAATTAATTAGACTGGTACTTTGTTGTGCTCTGTAACAGAGAAAAAAGATGATCCTACTTCAAACAGTGTAAGGTCCATATCAAGTTTGAGGGTTTTTTCTCTGCCAGATATGAAGGTCAAACTTTTATCTTAAATTCCATTTCTTCCTTTGTACTCAGTCTAAAATGGATTGTGCTTCATGCAGTCATTAATCATGATTCATAAATATTCTTTATTTCATTAAAGCAATTCAAATTGAACAAAGAATTAAAGGACAGATTTTGGTTGCAGCACTTCATATTTATCCTGCTAACAGCTATAAGCAGAATTTTTTTGTGTGCTTCTAAGACTCAGCTTCACTGTGAGAACAACACAGACCTACCTCAGGAGGAATACATGGGGGCTGTATCCCAGCAGGTTCCTTTCCATAAATCCTGCAAGGAGCTAGAATTAGGCCACACCCTTTGCATCCTCAGTGTAAACTGAAATTTAAACCACCTTAATCCATAAACCAAAAGGTATTTCTGTTTCCTCATCTCCTTCATCCCCATCGAAATACACAATATTCTAAGAAAATTCCAAGATCCAGACAATCTATACATGGGTTATGGTAATAGTTTTGTACTGCAGAAATGGTAAATCTAAAAAGCAGTATATCTAGACAGTGATGATGAGCTAAATTGTCAAAGGGGAAAAAGAAAGACACGCTCCACATATTTAGTGCCTCACAGTAGGGCAAGAACACGGCATGGCACACTGACTGCCATGCTGACCAGGATTTGAGATACCATTTCCAGTTCTAAAGGCTTGCCCCCGCAGACAAACTTCCAAATGCAAAATACAGAGGCTGTTTTTGCTTTGGTTTTAAAAGGTAGTCGCTACAATTTTATAACAGTTTTATTGAGTTTGCTATTGCCGTTTCTCCTGACAGGTTCAGCTCTGAAGAATGACTCTGAAGAGCTGCCACTGCTACCCTGACTGTTCAGAATGTGTCCTCCCATTGCCATGTCTTCCTTAGGCCAAAGTGCTTTTCTATGTGTTACTGCTTTACACTTGTGCTTCCTAGCATTCTAGCATTATCTTACAATAGCTTTTTTTTTCTGACACTCATTTGCCATTAAATCTTACATATTTTTTCAAGAACAAAATCTTACTGGGTTTAATACGGTAATATTTTCTTAGATATTCTTAAGGGCTTTTAATTGAAAGGGCTTTCTGCTGTCCCAGCAGATGGATTCAGCTCAAGGTCTTTGTTGACTGGATCTGAGAACAAACTATAAATGGTTTGGACTGTGAAAATGATATTGGGACTGCTGGTTTGGCCTGGTATCAACACATAGCATGGCTTATCATGTGGTGTTGTATTTAGCCAACAGTTTCATACCAAAACAAAGAAAACATTTTGTTCTTATTGCATATTTGAAACGGCCAAACACATCAACTTTCTCAAGTCCCTGTATCGTATTTATTACTATAGCTTATCTCCCCTGTGAAAGAGTCCATTAATAAACAAATAATATTTAGACAGTCACATCATAACTGAAAAAAACCACAGAAAAGGTCAAATGTTATAACTACACTCTAGTCACCAAGCTATATCAGAAAAATTTAGACCTTTTAAAATAATTTTTCTCTGTTCCTTTCTCCCTTCCTACTTACAGCATTGATGACCTTTTTTTAGTTAAAGACACAGTGAAACTTCTAAGCTACATAGTACAATGAGGTTTGTGGCAAACCAGCCTCTTTATGGATATAAGGAATTGAAAAGAAAAATATTTCACATTTAAACAACTCATCCCACCTGCTGCCTTACAGAACAGGGAGCCTGGGTGCTGAGCTTCGTGAGCGAGCCCAAAAGCTTTTCTCTCTCCAGTCCTTGTGCAGAAGATGGCAGGATTGCCAGATGTATAAAAAGGATTCAAGGCTTTCTTTTCATACAAATAATATTTGTTCATATCTTGGTTCAGATTTCAAGATAGAGTTGGAATAGCTCCACTCTATTTAGTACTGTGCAGTGTCTAATATATACAGACTCTTACTGATTTACACAGAATTCTGTACAGACTCTGAACACTTAATTTTACAAGAAAATCGCATACTAAGTGGACTATATACAATTCTAAGAGATCTGTATTCTCAAAATCAACAAAGAAGAAAAAATTTTAAAACTCTAATTAAAAGCTATATAGTAAAAGCATTAAGGGAATTTGCTAGCCAGTAACAGTAGCATCACAAACCAGTGATCCCAAATAAGTAATAATGGCAATCCAAGGGCAATTCTACCCCTCATGGGTGCTTCCTTCAATTCCTACTGTCCTGAACAAAAACCTAAATTACTGAGAGGTCATATTATCTTTCCTCTAAGAAGACTTTTAATGCAGTGCATATCAAATTGCTTTGCATGTTCTACATGAATAGGAAATAAATAAGGTTTTAT
This sequence comes from Daphoenositta chrysoptera, assembly GCA_013397915.1. Taxonomy (NCBI): domain Eukaryota; kingdom Metazoa; phylum Chordata; class Aves; order Passeriformes; genus Daphoenositta; species Daphoenositta chrysoptera. The sequence continues at coordinate 133,063 of VZRO01000779.1, forward strand.
TTGGCAAAATGGATTCAGAGAAAGGAGCTGTTTCATTTGACACTGGTAGGCAAACCCTTCAAAAGAAAATTTTTGCAAATGCCTGACAGGACACAGCTACACTACACACCATTGAAACTTTAACTCCTAATATCTGTGTTCACCTTTCATTTCTCAGTGTTTTTTCTGATACAAGCACATGTAAAGAATGATATATATGGCCTCACTACTGTTTTTCCATCTACTGCCAGAGTGTCTGCAGAAGGTGCACTGTGTTACAATGTACATGTTATGATCAACTAAAGAGCATGGTGTAAACAAGGATTACACACATTATGCTTTTCTGAATGCAAACATGGCTACATGCCATATTTTAAATCAATTAAGATATAATTTTAATTAATAATAAATTCAGAAGTAAGAAAATTCTGAATTTTTAAATATCAGCAGTGGTATAGCCAAAATATGTGCTGATGACTTTACTCATGGGTTCCTATTTATTTCAGCAGAAATCTTTAAATAGATATTGAAAACTCTTCAATGAGAAATAAAAAATCAAGCAAACTGGTACTCTTAAAAGTAAGTACATTGGTGGATTATCAGCTTCATTACATTGCAGAAGTAAAAAGATATTTCTTCGCCTCTTCAGACTCCAGTGCAAAGCAGGTAAGAAAGGCTGGCATAGAACAGTTCTTTCTCTCTTAAACAAAATGCAAGGTAACAGAAAATCAGACTTCCTGAATTACAATTTTATTTTAGTTGTAAGCATGGTGATCTGTAATTCCAACAAAAGGGTACTTGAAGGAATATATTTTTGTCTGTTTTCATCTTAGGTAAAATCCTGCCTGCGTTTTTTATAGTAATTTGCACAAATCCTGTTAAATTTAGTGGAGATAGGACATTTCTTCCAACAAAGATCAGCACTTTTAAGCATTTGTGCACCAAACCCTTGTACAAGTGCAGTGTCAGGTACAAGACTTTCTCCTGGCTATCTCAGCTTGCTGTTTGCCTATATAAAAACTCAATTGTTTCCTACAGCTTTTTAGCTTTTTCCAAATCCCTATGTTTTGCAAAAATATATCTGTAACAAACTTATTAACAGTAAATGAGTCACAGTAACTAGGACACTCAGGTAAACTTTTCAAGATGTTTCTGATCCCATTTTAAAACAAACCTTCCACTCCCACTCCTCTGGGAGAGGTTATTTTAAATCTAGATCACGTTCATGAACAAGAACAGAGAGTTATATTATTAGATTCTTCTCACAGATCTGCAGTAGCAGATTGACAAATACCCTTTACTGATACATTTCTTCAAAGGGAATAAACCTAAAAATTAAATTAATGTCTCACTCTTAATTCTGCTAAGGGGAAGGTGAGTTTACTCATGGACTTTATAATCTGCTGTGGGATATCAGTCCTGTTCAGCAGAATGCCTTATTTCTGTTAATTTTCTCTAACTCAAGTGGGAAAGCATCAGGAAGCCTCTAAGTATACTACTACATACGAACACAAATGCTTGAAGAATTACACAGGAAAAGACCTGATAAGCTTAAACACACAAGGCATTTTTTTGTGATTCACACATCACTTCTTTCAAAGAAGTAAGCCTCATGCTTTTTTAATCTATGCAGGGATCAAAAACTATCTCTTTTTTTCTAGTTCCACAACACATTATCAAACACTGATCATCTGTACAATTTTCACTTCAGCAGACACAATTCAGAAACACATGCAGATACTCTAAAAACGTTAATAACTCTTCAGCTTGTTGGAAAATGGAATCTGGTTTTCCTTCCCATGTAATCCCTCTGCTTCCCCAGTCATGTGCGAAAGCTCTGCTTGAGCAGCAACCACTAACACTGGCTGCATAATCCACCAGATAAAGCAATTAACAGAGGGAAGCTTAAGGCCATCTCTGATCTGGCAACTAGCTATTTCTGTCATAAATTTGAATATTGCGTAGCTGGGAAAAGTGTTACAGAAAAGTCTCCTTTCAGGAGAGGACCCTCAGTAGGAAAATACTCTTCCATCTGCTTAAAGACTCCTGAGTATCAGCTTCTGTGAAGACTGTTCAAGGGCATAAAAATTCGCAGTGGTGTTTCCATTAATTTGGATTACTGACTGGCACAATTATTTTCAAATACCAGGGCTATCACAGCTAAAGGATCGAGGCCTCTCACCAAGTAAGGACCTGGAAACCTTGAAGAACCTCAGCTGTGCTCTGTTCATGGAGAAGCATATTGCATATGTAAGCCTCACCCAAAGAGAGGGGACAAGGATTCCCTCTGCTCCAAACTGCTCATGAAACACAGATAAGCTGAAGGAAATAACAGACAAAGGGATTAGAAGGTAGTCAAATGGAGAGGTACATGTCCCAGAATACTTTTTGAAAAACATCCATTCTTCACAGCAAGCGAAGAGCCAGGGTCCTGGTTTAGACAGCGGGTCATGCAAAGCAGAGTGTATGAAAATGAGTGAAAGGGTCAGAGAAGAAGACAGATGTGCTTTGCATATAGTCAGCTCATTTAATTACTCACTGATACAGTTAATTTGCAACATTATTTTAATACCTAATTATTCTTCATCACAGCTCTTTCTTTTGAGAGAAAGTAGCAGTAGCTGCCTGCTAATACAGAGTATGACTGATCTGACTCGGTGATGCTCAGCTGCAACAAGATTGGGATGGGCTGAATGGAACAAAAGGGTATCTGGAACAATTTCAGTAAGCAACAGCACTTCTGCAAGACTCAGGCAGCAGTGGTCCTCACTCAGCTGAGATACAGAAGGAGCCTGAGATCTGAAATGGAGCTACCTGGTGAGAAACAAGAGCTCACCCAGATCTACAACATCCCTTTCTCGATGTGATCAGGAGGCAGACACACTTGGGTAAGATCATTAGCTCTTCACCACCCTCTCATGCTCTGGGAGAAATGTGGACAACTTCCATGGCCAGAGACCCTCATGAGGTTGCTTTCCTGGTGATACTGATGAGGCTATGGACCCGCTGTTGGGGAAAGCTACAGCACTGCTCGGCCAACAACCCCTGGCACCAGCATGGCTCAGGCACCACTCTACCAGCCATGACTTGGCTCATTCATTGGCCACATTGCACCACGCTAGAGGTGGATGGAACTCATCCACAAATTCCAGCAAAATACCACACAGTGTATTTCAGAGTTATTTGTGTGCCTGCTACGCTCCTGGCCAGTCCTACCAATGGCAAGTTCAGTATGCCTGTGCAATGGGCTAACACGTTTTTCTAAGTTTCACCAAGTGAGACTATTCCCAAAGAGGCACCTTCTTTGAGTGAAGATTCAATGCCAAGAGCTTTGCTGATAGGATATTTTGTAGAGAACATTTTTATCTATGCCACAAAAAAGCCAACAGATGAAACCCTTTCATCATCTCAAACACCTCACTCAGGTGTTGTTTCCCTTAGCAGATTGCAGGTTAATTCCTTGTATACTATAAATTTTTAAATAACGCCTGCATTAAGGTATATTAAGATTCATTATAACAAATATTTCAATTAAAACATCTTAACGCAGTATCTTTGATCTGCCCTATTTTCTTAGATATTCTTTGGTCAAATTCTCCTTGACTTCACATAGAACTTATATCCTTACCCAGTAATCACTCAGAGCAGCATTTGACAACTTCCCTGTAAGATCTCTTAGTGACAGGAGCCTTGGGTTTAGCCTACAAAAGCCATTTGTAGCTGAAAAGAAATCCAGAAATAACCATTTGGGTGGGTGATCAATCAGTTCTTTCACCTCATAGTTTTGTAGAGCTGTAATCTGGCACAGGTGCAAAACAACGTTAGTCACTTCAGATTATTAATTGATGATTTTTTGGACATTTCCCATAATTAATGGTACAATCTCTACTTCTACAGTGGCTATAGAAAGAAGTCTTAAAATGTCAATCAAATTAACACATTCAAAATATGAACCTTATACAACATTTTAAGTCACAATTTGTTGAATGGCAAATTCTTTTTTTAGACAAAAAGGCGCTTTTTTCTAAAAAAAAAAAAAGAAGAGGATTATTTATGATTGCGTCTCTTTTAAACTAAAAAAACACAGCACTACAGTATTGACGACATTAATGACTCCTATTTAGAAACAAAAGTCTAATTCCCAGAACATGCCATATGGACCGCTTCTGTTAGCAGAAGAGTTTCATACCCAAGGCATTTGTAGGAGCAGTCACCAAATATATTTCCTGCACTTAATTGGCATCATCAAAAGGTTTGGATTGGAAGGGGACCCTAAAGATCATCTAATTCCACCTACCCTGCCAGGGGCAGGGACACCTTCACTAGACCAGGCTGCTCAGAGCCCCATCCAGCCTGGTCCTGAACACTTCCAGGGATGGGGCATCCACAGCTTCACTGTGGAATCTGTTCCAGTGCCTCACCACCCTCACAGGAATGAACATCTATTCTAAACCTATTCTCTTTCATTTTAAAGCCATTCCCCCTTGTCCTATCTCTACGTGCCCTTGTAAAAAGTCCCTCTCCAGCTCTTTTGTAACCCCCTTTAGGTTGATATAAGGTCTCCCCAGAGCCTTCTCTGCTCCAGGCTGAACAGCCCCAGCTCTCTCAAAGTCAAATGAGACTTAATTTTCTTCTCCTTACTCAAAATAAATATCTTCTTTCAAAGTAATGCTGTTGAAACTGGGCTGACAACAACTAGTAAGGCAAATCAAGATGTGACATCTTACTTATCCTGAGCAAAATACCAGGTTTTGGTCCCACAGTAGCAGCAGGATACACTTAGTGTAGAACTGTAACTTAAGTTCTCAGTTTGGGGTCAGGAGATCCTGACCACAGCCACTGCTACTTCTCTTTGGTTTCATGCGGTCATTTTTCTATTCTTTGTTTTTATACACCTGCAGACCTGACTACACCAGTACTCATAGAATGAACTGGTAACATTCTACTAAAAAAAAATGTGTAATTTCTGGACAGTGCAAACAGTGGGTTGCTAGGGTGGTTCAAGTCCTGCTAGTCCACTGTGGCACCCTGGTGTGTTCAACACATTCAGCGAGCCCTTATATAATTATTTGACACCATGGGAAAAAACCAGAATTGGAGCAGTAAGCCAGTTATTTTTAAATACTGTTTGTGTATTTGTTAGTGTTATTCCCATGTCCCTGTAACTCTCTGTGGAGTTCCCCATCACCCAAAATGGTTCCAAAAGCCTTTCAGGACCCTCTGATGCTGCTGAACATAGCTAGGAAACCTCTCAGATGTTTCTGCATTTTTGGCTGACAGAAAATATTCTCTGTTATTTTATGCTCCTATTCCCAGGAACGAATGCCAGAAACTGAATGTTCAAGACACAGAACAGAAGTTATCCAATAACTGAATTTGAAGCCTTCCTGAGCAAAGAGGAAATAGACTGAATCAGCAGTCCTCTGAGATGAGTGAGAAAATTTGATGCCCTTTTAATGATATGTTCCACGCTTCTTTCACATGAAAATGAAACAACACTGCTTGTCTGCACAGCACTCACATCACTGCTATAGACAATATTTTTATAGCAATTTTTCCTTAAAAATGAAAAACTAAATACAATTCCGTGAAGCTGAAAAATCAAAGTTCTTTCAATATCAAGTATCTCCTTTAATACCTGCCAAGCACTGGTATTTTTCCCCTTGGGTCTCAGGGGAGCTGGAATTAACACAGCCTCATCTGTTCTTTTCTTGGTAGCTCTCCTCTACTGGCAGTAACAGAACTCTGAGAATACAGGAGCCCTCCATTACTTTTGCCTGACTTCTACCAGGTGCAATGTCCTTTAACATTTGAAGAATGTGCTTTCACAGGGGATTCATCCAAAAGTCTGCACAGCAAAGGACTCTTAGCCACAGCAAGCACAGCCAAAACAATCTCCAGGCTCTGTTAATCCATTCAAACATTCCCTCTGCTGGGTGCCTTTGAGGTAACCAAGCAGAAAATACCAACAGTTCTATCAAAAAAATTGTAACAATTCTTTTAAGTTAAGCATTTAAAATATAATTAATTTAGCATTCACTGTGAAGTGTTACACTAATACAGGAAATCAGCCTGTGCTGTATTGTATGAGATCAGTTTTAGTATCATCCCTTTTTAAGCAAGGTTGTCCTGATAAGGGGAAGCTACTTGACAATTGAAATAATACAATGCTCCTTCTGGGGGCGTTAGGATCAAAAGGAGAATTTAGGCTGCAAAGACACCTGGCATCAGTGGAAGGAGGGAACATAACTGTGTCCCCTGATCCACACCTCGTGCCCATCCCGCAGCCCACGTCTCAGCATCACTGAACTTCCCTGCTCAAAAAGAGCCAAAACAGCACCATGTGCCGAGGAGCTGTGACAGCCTACCCCCATCACACACGGAACAAAAGAGAAGTCTGCCCAGTTTTCACTCTCCTCCTCTAGCCATTGGGCACTTCTCTTCTGGGATAGGTGTATCTGCCCTTCAACAGCCATGACCGAGGACGTCGAAGTTATCTCAGTTTGAATATCTTTGCCCATTATAATACCTGCTTAAGAATTGATTTATTAATAGACTGTTTGCAAATTTGGGGTCATTCTTCAAACTCTTCCAAACACAGCACAGGCCAAGTATTTTTAAGCTCTAAGCTTTTATTTTATGAATTTTCAGAGGCAGTTATCTTTGCAACCTGGCAATGTAAGCCATCTTTTTTTAAACACTTAGATATATTATCTGTACTGTCTCAAGTAGGATCCTCTAGACCTGCATTTTAATCAGAACAGACATTTTTAAAGCTACTGGTTCAACATTTGAGGAGGGAAGTACAAGACTGAAGTACTGAGACATGACATGATCAGATACTACCAACTCCAGTGATGACAGCAATCCACTAAAGCCACTCCACTGGAGTATTCCTAGGAAGATGCTGTCAGAAAGATACAGAAAATAATAGCTGAAATCGTTTTTATGAAGATCACACAGTAACCACAGTAATCACACAACCCTTCTAGGAAAGGGAAAAAAGGATTAAATCTCTAAATTGTCCAAGAAAAAGAAAGGTAATGTGAAAACGAAAATGAAGTATTTTATTCCTGTTATAGTTGCATAAATCCTGCTCTTTCACTGAGCCCACAGCAGAATGAGAATCATCACAGAAAAAAGCTGCTGTCCAGTGTGAACAAGAAGATTGATATCTGTTCTTGAAAAGAAAGAAAGAAAGAGAGTAAACCCTAATATATAACAAACTCACAAGGCAGACAGAAACTTCATTGATCAAAATGTTGAAAATATTTCAATATGTCTTCATCTAGGACCAAATTTTAAAATGTTTACATCTTTTTGAGGTGTTGAAGTACCAAATGTTTATTATTTGTTTGCAATCTCCAGAGAGAAAAAATTGTATTCTTTTTCAAGAGGAAAATTATGTGTTAGGAACATCGTACATGCCTGTCCTGTGTCTGTGGAAAAAGAATATTTAATTCTTTTCTCAGATACTCAGTCTAAGTCCTCACTTATAAAAGTCAAAGGTTAGTGACAGGAACAAATAATACAAACATTATTTTATGGGTTAAGTCGTTTCACTCCCTTTAATCACAAAAATATGAGGGGCATGCTATATGCTTTTTTAAAGGAAATGTATCTTACACAATCTAGCTGGAGATAATGTGAATATATATGGTTATAAAAGGCATATTCAAAAAATGAAGAATGAAACAAACCATAAACTTTAGAGAATCCTCAAGACAGCACATTACAAATCTCTAATATTTTTTTTCTTTGTGATTGCTTAGCACAGGCAGAAGAACCTGTGCTCATCCCTGTGTTCCCTCTAAGCAGTACCTTTGTGGTTTATGTAACTTCTACATCTAATATATCGCTTAGTGAGATAACTTCTACCTTAGCATGCCCTAAAAACCCTCAAGTGACAAAGGAATATTCCCAGAGTAGCAAATCCAGTTATCCAACCTCTGGTCTGCCTGGCTGGGCTGTGCACTTGAATTGTGACTCCATCCCCAACTTTGTAAAGAACTGCAAAGCAAAGGCTCATCCTTCCTGGGTGAGTACTCTGGCCTCCTCGACCATTCCATCATTGCAGAACACACGCTGACACAATGAGTAGCACTGCTGGCATGGGCCACCTGCCTGACTATGGGTGACCTGCTCTCATGGACACTGTCAGTCTCCTGGAAGACCCTGGAGTAGAGCAGGGTGAATATCACACATCCTTGGCGAGAGCAAAAGGTAGCAAAATGTTACCCAGTCAAACTTACTTATGTCCAGCACTGCTCAGAGAAATCAGAAACACTGCCCCTGGCCAGGTATTAGCAAATCAGCACCTGGCTTTAGAGTCCTGACTTTCACAAATCACTATTACCTCTCTCTTTCCTACTTCTGCTAATTATTCCTAATGCAAAATCAGCTAAGTGTTATTTCATAGTAGTATTTCCTTTGATTAGAGTCTTATGACCTACAAAATCTACAATGTCTGATTCAACTACATTCCCAGAATATAATCAGCTCAAATGCAGTTACAAGTCTCAGGCAAAGTATTTTGCTGCCTATTCTGTCTGGGTCCATGGCCCAGAAAAACATCAGCAAAGTTTTTATTTTACAGAGAGTCTCAAAATTTCAGAGCTTTGCTTCCGTGGAAATAAAGCGTGAAAAATTCAGGACAAGATCCATGCCCAGTGAGCATGAATAAATTAACATATTTAGAGTCAAACCATGCTGTCAACTACAATTTAAATTCAAAAGACTAGATATTTATGAGATATGATTGGAGGAAACAAGCCAAATAGTCAAAAACTGGTCCAAAACTACTAAGCTGGTCAAAACCAAACAGGAAGGGAATCCCGTGGTCCTAATTTGAGGTTTGAAGACAAAATGTAAGGCGAAGGGGAAAAGTGGTAAGCTTCCTCTTTTGTGTGGGCTCTTTGGCCATGCAGGACAGTTCTGCAAGTAAGCTGGGGTAACTCAGGCTTGCCTTCAGGCACAGAGCATGTTCCAGGAGTAGGGTTAGCAGGAGGTGTGCCAATGGCTGGGTAGAAGTGGCCTCACAACTGAAAGGTGACAACACAGGTAGTGCCAGCCCTGGCATTCTCTGCCCTTCAGAGCAATGAACCCAATGTTTATGCTCAGAGGCACACCCAGGTGCTCTCACAGGCTCTGACCTTCCACCCATGCACTTGTGAGAGCTCCTGCACAAAGCCCACTCAATCCACAGGGAGACACTCCAGCTTTTCCCCTTCTTTCTCCGTCCATTCAGCCTCTGCAAAGAGACACGTCAATAAAACCTTAGCTTGGCTTCATGCACTGCCAAGTTTCAAGTGCCAGCAAAGGAAGGAGTAAGGCAAAGAGTGACTGAAAGTGTCTGCTTTAATTCAACCATTCCAAGGAAAAGGGCTTTTTACTGACATCACACCCATTCAGTTTAGATGGCATGAAAAGCACAGTCACTCAAGAACTCAGATAAGCAAATGAGGAAAAGCATGAAAATGTATTGTGAATAACCAATACTTAATTTAAGTCAGTGAAACAAAGAGGTTTGGAAAAAATGCACTCCTGAAAATCAGACTGAGTTGTTTCTAAGTATTCTCATCTTGTAATGTAAAAATTAATGAAATGCATTTTGTTTCAGTTATGACATAGTGTAGTTTAGAAACCCATTCAAAGCTTTTGCAGCAAATACAGAAGTACAGACATTTTCATGTCCGACCAGCTTCCTTATCAAAAAATTACACAAATCATAAGCAGGAACAGTTTACCATGGAGTTAGATTGTTTTAATAGCCACTTCACTTGACAAAACAATTTCTAAACAGCTTCTTTGTTTTTCATCTAATGTAAATGAGAAGGAAGTATTCTACCTTTATATTGCTACACTTTTTCAGTCCTATCACTGAAAATACTTTCAAAATGACATTTTCATTGGCCTGTCTTAAAGTAGAAATATTAACAATTCTGGGCCAGTTTCACAATGTTATTTAAGTTCTCCAATGCACTGTTCATAAGGTAAGTCATGTCATCTATTGTTTCTCATAACCCCTCACAATCTCTAGAAGCAGCCAAACCAGCCAATCCAATTCATCTTGAAAACCATTGAAGTCCATGCATATTTTGACAAGCAAATGGGTAAGATATTAGCATTAGCAGAAACAGAAGACATAAATTTGATTCCAAGAGCTCCATGAGCCTGCAAAGCAATGGGATCTTAGTTCAAAAGCTGACTGACTGTGAATAAATCAGCTCTAGGAAAAATTAGAATTCCTAGATCATAAGTGACAGATGCCCCTTATGCCGGAATGACTTTCAGGCCATTTCATTTTAATTTTATTAGGAGAGGAGGAAAACAGTTACAGAGCAAAAGCAAAACACAAGATTGTGTACAGTGTGTTTTAAATTAATCTGTTAGTGTCAGGGCTGCTTGTTTTATTCAGTTGGTCCAGACTAAAAATACAGAAGAAGGAGATAAAGAAGTATAAAAAGAGGGACGGCGTACTTCCGGCACTTAAAAAGCATTCCTTTTTTACAGTTTCCAATGATCAACAAACACACTTGGGAAAACACACTGGGAAAGTGCTTTGCTGAAGCAAGGGGCAAACAGGCTTCTTTGCCAGATGCTACACTGCATTCTCAATGTCCACACCTGGCTGAAAGTTGCCAGAGAGATTTCATCTTCACAGTTTCTAATAAACATAGACCTTATGTCCACAGGATGCCACAGAAGCTGACAGTATGAACTTCCCCTGGTTCAAAAGGTGCTAGAGAAAATTATGGAGGATTGGTCCTAAGAGTGCTATCCCATGCCACATCCTGGATACCACTGCAAGAGGACATGCCTTCATTCCATGAGAGTTAAAAATGAGGAGAGTGTTTTACAGAAAAGAACACTGCAAGCTTAAATTTTGTCTTACCTTTTTCATAAAGGATTGTCTGTTGGTCACTGTGAGAGTCAGCATGCTAGTCTGGATGGACATTTCATCATTGAATCACTGAATATGCTGAGTTGGAAGACACCCACAAGGATCATCAAATTCCAACTCCTGGTCCTGAACAGAACAGTCCCAAGAGTCACACACTGTGCCTGAGAACATAGTCCTAGTGCTCCTTGAACTCTGTCAGGCTGGTGCAGTGACCAATTCCCTTAGGAGCCTGTTCCAGTGCCCAACCATCCTCTGGGTGAAAAACCTTTCCCCAGTATCCTCCTCTGACACAGATTCAGGCCATTCCCTTGGGTCCTTTACTGGTCACCACACAGAAGAGATCAGTGTCTGCCCCTCTGCTTCTCCTCACAAGGAAGTTGTAACTGCAGTGGGGTCTGTCCTCAGTCTCCTCCAGGCTGAACACTCCAAGTGACCTCAGCCACTCCTTGTATGGCTTCCCCTCCAGGCCCTTCACTATCCTTGTTGCCCTCCTTTGGACACTCTCCAATAGTTCAATGCCTTTCTTACACTGTGGCACCCAGGCTGCCCCCAGCACTGGAGGTGAGGCCGCCCCAGCTCAGAGCAGAGCAGGACAATCCCCTCCCTTGCCCCGCTGGCCGTGCTGTGCCTGAGGCCCCCCAGGACACGCTGGGCCCTCCTGGCTGCCAGGGCACTGCTGGCTCGTGTCCAACTCGCCACTGACCAGGACCCCCAGGTCCCTTTCTGCAGCGCTGCTCTCCAGCCTCTCCTTCCCCAGTCTGTCCGTACATCCAGGGCTACGCTGTCACACATGTCAAATGCACAGCTGAGTGACTGAAAGGAAGTATTTGACTTCGAGATGGCTCTTCCTCGTGCCACAGAAGAAGGACTAGATGAATAACTATTTGGTCAAACAAAACAATGAAAATGAAAATTCCCACTGGCTTCCACTGAATCAGCCTGTATTTTAGAATGAACTGTTGTTTATTACTCAGAACTTTTAAATCTAACTTTCCAGATACAGGGTTGGGGTTTTTTAATCTTGACTCTGGATTGGTTGATTTTTATTTATTTTGCATCTCTCTAAATCACTGGGACAAATTCCTGCTGGTGCAGTCTAGCTTATCTACCACAAACCTCTCCTCCCCACAGACAGCAGACAAGGTGCTGGCTCAGACAGCCTGCAGCATCAGTAGAGCTATAAAAAGCCTTCATTACCATTCTGCTGGACATTTTATCATTACAGAGTTGGTGTTTCTTGAAAATCTGAATTATATGTGGCATTTGGAATTCCTTCCAGTATAAAAATTTCAGAGGGCCGTTTTTGTCAAACCCAGTGTTTTGTATTTTAAATGTTGTATTTTAATTTGTAATGTAAACTTTTTCCTTAATAAAAGTATTTTATGTCCAAAATTACTGAAAAAAAATTCTAACTCACATATGTAAATAAAAGTAATTTTTTTGCTAGAACACATTTTGCTGAACTGTTAACTGGGAAGTTATGGTTTTAATAAAATATCCAAAGCAAATACATCCCATCAGAAAGAAACAGTCTGGACACCTCCAGTAATGCAGTTTTAGGTGCTATCTTTATTCTTAGACAAATCTAAAACACTCAGAGGCCTAAGTCAAAGGCCAGTGAGTATCCTTACAGAATCTGATTTATTTTAAAGATTGAAAAGGGCTGTTAGTCTGAGCTGAAGAGCAGCAATACAAGGAAAATACAGCTGCACAGTATATGGCAGGGAGCCTGATTTCTTTCATGATTCACTTTCAACTTTCTTGCCAACTGCATGCCAAGTCACAGTTTCAGAAAGGTGGGCCCAGGAACTGGTGGGCACCAGAAGAGCTGGCAGGGCTGCTCCCGTCAATCTGTGCAGCAGGAGGGCTGGGTCTGGATCGAGGTCTCAGGGGCAGTGGGTCCCTGCGAGGGCAGCCCCATCTCTCACTCTGCCCAGCACTGACGGCTCAGGAGTGGCACCTGAGGAGGACATCAGCCAGAGGAGGGAAAGCAGGAGACTCATTCCCTGTGTTCCCATTCAGCTAAAACTTGAAGCAGCTCCAGCCACCTCACTGCACTCTCAAGGAGATGAGTATTTATATCATGTCACAGATGGCCTTGTTCATTAGTGCAGTCTGAAAAGGAGTGCACTCAGGATGTACCTATCGGGAGCTTCCAGCCCCTGTCTGGGCAAGAAAAGGTGGGGGGACACCAACCTGCACTGCATGCACAACCCACCGCTGGGTTATCAGCTCCCCCACACGCCAGCACCTTCATCCCAGCACAGGGGCTTGACATGGATTTCAGAACGCTCCATCACACCAGTTCAGATTCAGCCCGCCTAATTTAATTTCTTATCCCATATGTGACTCCACTAGCATTCACTGAACTTCTGTGAAGTTCAGTTGCATTAATCATATGGGAAGCCATAAGCTATCAACCCCAAATGGTTAATTGTCACAATAGATTTATTTTTTATTGTTGCAATAAATAATTGCTCCCATGGAGAGGTATAGAATGAGTTTCCTTAGAGAGGTTAAACAGCAAACATTGTGACCTTGTTATTTAGGGACAATATCCAAAATTTGGAAAATCTGACTGGATGCTAGTGAAGGTCTCTGGTTAAACACCAAAAAAAACCAAAGGAAAAAAAAAAGACACTAAATAAAAATTAGAGGGAAATGTGAAAAACAACAGAATGTTTGTATAAGAAGTAGAGCAATAGGGCCCTTCGGCATCTGGGTAGTACTGTACCATAAGAAAAAACCCAATAACAAGCATTTAGCTGCATGGGAAAACTGGAATCATGGTGTTGGAAATCGCATTTAAAACTAGGTGTCCATCTTCTTCAGGTGGGGAGGTTTTTTTTGTTTGATCCCTGCAGCAATGGGATCCTGTAAATGCTCTGAGCTCCAAAGAACAGCTGGTGACATACCAAATTAACAAAACTTTGCTAAGATATTAATGCATGAGGCTGTGCTTCTGCAAAGGCACACATACAGCTCTACAGGAAGTGCTACCTATCACCCAGACCTTACAGGCCTTACATGAGAAATTTAGGATAGTCTTATTTATTCCAATGATTCAAAGACCAGTAAATTGAAACACACAAATGAGCCTTTATTTTAACTGGACAAGCACTAAACACCCTGAAAGTCAGGACAGGTGGGATTTATTTTATTTTGCTTGTAGGTGTTTAGTTAGGGAAAGATCACAATTTGTGACTTACTTTCATCTGAACACAGAGCTGCTGTCAGGACTAAATGAAAACTGTTTTCTTATCCTGTCTTTCTCACTGCAAGTCTGAAAAAAATATATAATTTATGTATTGAAATGAAAATAAACGTCTTTTTAAGAGAGGCTGGAACGTCCTCTGTTCATTTCAAATTTATTTTTGAATTTATATTTTGAATTTATTTTTGAATAATAAATTTTTGAATTTTTTTTTTTTATGCAGTAAGACATCTGAACAGCTTCAACACTGCAGCAGAGTTGTCCTGGTCACATGCCTACAGCTGCCATTTAAGGTAAGCAAGCCTGAAAAGTGTTGGTTAGAGCAGAGTCAGATTTAATTTTTTTTAAAAAGATACATAGCTCTAAGTGGGATGTGATTTCAGCATGAGCTGGATAGAGGTGTGTGGCAGAGAAATAGGGAAATGTCTAAGTCAGTTACTGGTGACTTTTAAGCAGGGTCATGCTTACAGCCACTGATCTACCTGCCCAATATTCAACTTCCAAACAAGCACTGGCAAATCGAAAAGAATTCCAAAATGAGCTAAACGAGTGACATGAGCTATGGGAAAATAATACAGCATGCAGTTCCCAAGGCTCAGTCTACTTTTTTTATCCATAAAGGACTTGAGCATGACATAAACTGTATTGCTATGTCCCTCCTCTCAAAATCTATGTAAGCATGTCAACCACAGCCTATGAATCTGTGCAACTTTTTTTTTTTTTAAAGGGAATATCTAGCAAAATGTATCACATGCTGAGCTGTTTTTAACTATTCACAAGCAAAATTTTTTTGAAAATGCTTATCAAATGGGTGAGGCAGAAGAAAATACCTCTTCAGATAAACTGAAATTAATTAAACTCAAATTAATTCTTGTGCCTGCAACACAACAGCTCCCCTGCACCCCACCATCATCTTTTGCCTCTTATTTACACTTTACTTTTCAAGATACAATTTTTCTCCTAACTGCCGGCAGGCAAAGGATCTCCTTTACTGCCATCCCTTTCCACCTGCTTCTCTGGTGTTAGTACTGACTAATCTAAAATCCTGCCTCCAGCAAGCCCCACTCCTGCCACTACTCCTAAGAGCAAGCCACAGGCATATAAAACCTGTCCAGGTAAGAGGCTATTTTGTGTGTTTAACTTAAATAGGGAAAAAGGCTTTGAAGGCCTCCCCCACCTAAACCTTCTTCCTCTTCAGAGTGATTTACAGCAGATTTATGAAGAGCAGAAGATGGTCAAAGGGCTGTGACTCTGTCCTGGGACAGGGGAAGGTTTCTGAGAGGGATAGGCACGTTCCACATGACGTATCATGAAACCAGGCCCTTTCAAAGGAGAAACAAATGTGTCATAAGGTAGCTCAGAGCCAACACCTCCACCCCTTTCACACCACGTTTCATTTTTATAATTAAAGGCCAGGGTGACACTGAGGACAGTCCCTGAAAAATAAACTCTCTTTTGGTTTTCAAAAGGTCAAGTTACATCAACTAGTACAAAATGAAAAGCATTAGTTTTTTTCCCTTGGGGGAACATGTTTCCAGAGGAAAATGCACCAGACATATGTTTATTGGTGCCAAAGTATAGTGCCAGAGAGGAGCTGGAAATATTGCTGCTGTAAGAAGAAACTATATTTTGAATCATCATAGAATCATAGAACCAGAGAATGGTTTGGGTTGGAAGGGACCTTAAAGATCATCCAGTTCCACTTAGGGCAGCAGTATTTCCAAGGCACCCACACACAGACTTTCAAGGCTTTAAGTTAGTTTTAATGTTGGCATTAAGTGCAAGTACTTTGGTGCATAAAACCTGGAACCCTACTTCACACCAAAAAGCTTTCCTGTAATTCAAGGATAGGCATTGAGACAAATTCCATCCAGCCACTGGAGAACTCCACTCTAAAGACATGTTCTCAGCTTACTCAGCTGAATGCACCGAACTCAACACAAGGCTCACTGGTTAAGGCAGCTCTCTCCTAAAACGCTGAGGAAAGAGAGAGGCAGTGTAGGAGGACAAGTGCCTGTTTGAATGACTGGAATACAATAAAACTGGCTAAAGTGACACTCGGTACCACTTACACCTCTGGTTTCCTTGAGCACATGGTGAGAGGTAAGAAGAAACCTATAGGAAAGCAGCATTCCAAACTAGGGAAATACGATATAGTAAGGTGGCAGCGTGGAACCTGCAGTGAGAATCTTCCAGAATAAATGCTTAAAGCTAGTCCCTAGTAAACAGCTTAAAAACTATTCTTATCATAATATAGCTGGAGTGAAATTACGGATTAGATACAGGTATTTTGTAAAATTCCTCACCCTTTTATTCAAGTTGTACTATTCAACCCCACGCCGCAGAATTTTCTGAATGGAAATGTCATCATTTGCTACAATTTCACAGGCAAAGCTTATAAATAATCTAGGAAAATATTCACTTGGCTGGGGAATAGCACTTAGCCCTTGTTTGCAAGGCGTGAGTGAGCTTTCCAGAGTACACAGGACTTGAGCTGCTTTTCTCTGAGCAAAAAATCCTCTCCCATGACACATATATAAGCACATCCCCTTCCAAATAAATATTCTTACCTTATCTTTACTTTCAGAGTCAGAATCCTCAAGTTTGGTCCGAATGACAAAGGGTGTAGATAACCTCAGGAGAACTCGTTCAAATGTGGCACTGATTTTAGGAGAGACTATGTCAAAGCAGTCTTGGAATTTCAGGGTTTTATGAGTGTCACATCTGAGCTGCTTCCTAAGACCTTCTCCAAGCTGGAGAACCAGCATGTTTGGATCAAACATCAGGTGAAAGGGGAAGGCTCTGCAGAAGGTGCTGATGCTAATCCTCAGGTCTAAGGGGGACTGGGAAGTTCCTGGTGGAAGTGCTTTTGTGGTATTTGCATTTTCATGTTCTTTGATAAGGAAAGTCAAACAACTGCAGTTACCTGGGTTTGTCCCCTCTGAAAACAATTTATCATTTGTGACCTGTTCTACTTCTACTTCCAAGCGGTAAATCTTCTTTGCTGCTGCTTTTATCATTCCTGTCATTGCAAATCCCACAATCTGATGTGGGTGAAAATAATGAAGCATGAGATTGCCTTCAGGGAGTTCTTTGCATAGGAAAGAAGGAGATTCCAGGGTGGCCTGTCTTCCAAATGAAGTTCTAATATGCTCCAGCAAAGCATCAAAGCCATTGAAGAAGTCTTGAAGGGTCCCACCTACAGCTCGAAGAACTCTTTCATTCTCGTCAAAGCAGATATTGAAGAATTCCTCCCCAAACTTTTCTTGCATTTCCTCAAACTTCAGACCTATAGGACAATGAGACACTTATATCAACAACATAATATTGTTACTGTGTCACATTTTCCCTTTTTTCTCTATTTGCCCAGTACTTTTCCAAAACAGTGAGAGCAGCTTTTTCACTAGATACCTATCCATAGGTTTCTTTGGTGGTTGGGAATAACCCTAGAAGCCGTTTTTTTAAGTCCTCATTCTTTCAGCTTGCTGTCCCAGCCAGTTATTAGTGGGCCTGCCTCCTTTTCCCCACTGGCAGCCAGTATCCATCACAATTTCCCTGACTTTTGCATGTCACATCCAGGCCACTGTGTGAGTGCACCCGGGCGGGGCTGCATCCCTTCCATTGCTGACCTGGCTACAAATGAGGCTCCCACTCCAACAGCCCCTCTCTTCACTGCCTCTGTGAAGGACCCAGCTCTCCCCAGCTGTAGGAATAAGATACTGGGACTCAAAGTCACTTGTTTGGCTTTCCATCCACAATGTAAAGCCCTACTGTCAGATTACATTTTTAATAGCTGGGGAAGGGGGGTTGTGAGCTTTGCGGGGTTTTTTAGCCAAAATACTTTTCTCATTATAGATATTGGGCACTGCCACAAGATACAAAGAAATGATTACTTCTTTTGCTGCCTGCAAAGGTGAGCAAAGCCTTTTCATTTTAAGCTTCTACCTACACTCACCCATCTTTAAAAAAAAACCCTGCCTCTTAAGGGCAGTCTACACAGCTAGTAGATGGACCAGGTCTGTGATATCTCACAATGTCACTTCAAGTTTCTGTCACATAAATTCAAAAGGTTTTGATTTACAGAGGTGATAAGGCTGGCACTGCTGAAGGGATGAAAAAATACCAGTAATGAAAATTTGTATCAAATCCTGTTCCAGTTTTTTATTTACCATTTTAAGGATAACCTACAAAAAATACTTTTGAGATGGTCATTAAGCATTTTCCTCTTATTTCAAGGAAGATACACTCTATTAAGTTTTGTCAGTATATAATCCACACATCATAGTAGAGTTACAAAATTAATCAGATGTTTGTATTAAGATGTAACAGTATAAAAAGAAGTATTAGCCAGTTGTCTGTGAATTACAAGTATCCAGAGTTTTCAAAGGAAATTACTACAGGAATTAACAACATAGTTTCTTCACTACATTGAAATCATGTAGAATGACATTTTAGTCAACTAGCCAAATACCTTAAAATTTATCATGAATTTGCACAGAAATGAAGGGCAGTTATTTCTTTCCTGAGGGCACAACAGGCCCTTTATTTTAATGTGTATTCAGCATGGTTTATAACATTGGTAGTATCCCAGCGGATCACTGTACTTCTCATTGTTTAGACTGCTTTTAGGCTTTTAATTTGGGAAGAACAGAGCGGTTAGTGACTTTTATATCTGAGGTATAACAGGGGCAGAAGTCATGTTGTTTGCAGACAATAACCTTTCATAATCTCAAGGCAGTGTCTGAACTGCCTTTATACACAGGCATAGTTAACACAATCAATATTCACAAGGGATTTCAGTGTTCCTCAGCTTTGCAATCTGCGACGATAATTTTTTTGGACCTTTTATGTCATTAACAGAAAATTTAAATGCTTTAAATTACATATATAAATATGACAACATGAGAACATGACAAAGCATATTTTATAAAAGAAGTAATAGCAATAATTTGGGAAAGTTCATTCAGATGCCATTACTCATAAAAAAATTTGGTCAGTAAACTAGGTTATTACAAAAATATTCCCAGGATCTTTTATGACCACAGATGGTCAGCTCTGCAGCTAAGCCAAAAGAAAGTACCTCTGGTACACCATGCCCCCTAATATCCTGACTCAGAAGACTGTGTGCCAATTCCTGACTCATTACCATTACATCTGCATAACATGGTATTGTAGTATCCTACCAAAAAACACTCACTATAACCCAAAAAATAATTAAATTCTAAACCATACCAATAATGTCATAACTGGATATTAATAGCAAGTAGCTAAGAACAGATATTCATACTTTCATCTCGTTGTTCTGTATAGTGAAGTGTGAGCAGCTTTAGAAGTCTGTGTGTGTAAGTGAGCAGTCTAGCAGGGGCACCCAAGGCTGTGAGATCGCAGAGGCTCTGGAAGCATGGGAACAGCACAGCATCAGAAACCCCTGGGTTATTCATACAAATGGCCAAATACATGCCACAAAGCTGCCCAAAAGACAGTGCAGGTGAACTGCCTTTCAAGTGTGTTATACAATTACAGTGGCACACTCAGCTGCCCTGGCGCCACCGACTGCAAATGAGGTTTGCAGAACTGATCACCCCTGGACTCTGCTGCTACGTATGAGCCTCCTCTCATTATCACCCCTGGGAACTGTATCTCAGTGTTTGGCCTCAGGTTTTGCTGATTGTCTTAGATTGGTGCTGTTGTCCACCCTGGAGAGCTGGCCATTCAGTCTGGGCACAACAAACTGACTCCAAGCAACGTGAATTATACTACAAAATTCAGGTAAATGACCTGGCTGGAGGATGTGTCACTACTTTTAAAAACATTTGAGCTTTGAATTGAGTTACACATAGTACCAGCAGAAAATTAGATTAGCTCTAATAGAAAAATGGATATGACCAAACTCAACCAAACTGCTGTCTGTGTTAGTCATGAATTTTCTCTATAATAACAGACACTATGATATACTAAGAAAATTAAAGTAAGTCAAACAACCTTCAAAACCCAAAACATATTATGTACCTAGCAAGGAAGTTTCTTCCTAAGCCTTACCAATAAGAGATCAATTTTTGCATGGAGCATGATGTTTATCTTTGAATATTTATTTAATAAATCCCTATTATACAAATACACACAAACTAATTTTTTTCTGGATTTCTCTGCAAAGCTATTCTCTTCAGTGACGTCTTTGTGTAAAACTGCACAGAGTATCTGATATGTATTTTTACTGACTTATTCCTGACTCTCTTATTGAAACAGATGATGAACAGATGCTCACATAGCACTAATTCTGTATATACATCATTATAACCTTTTCACTTGCTACCATATAAATGATCCAAATCTTTTGCATATCTTCTGTGGATTCCCTACCCCTATTTCTATACATACCTGTTGTGGTTTAAGTCCAGCTGGCAACTAAACACCACCCAGACACTTCCTCAAACCCCCACCCCAGTGGATGGGGGGGGAGAATCAAAAGTAAAACATGCAGGTTGAGATAAGAACAGTTTAATAATTGAAACAAAAGGAAAATATAATAAAAATAATAATAATTCTAGATAGTTATAATGATGACAAAAGAAAAAAATAAAAGCCCACACGATAAGACAAGTGATGCACAATTCAATTGGTCCCCACCAGTGCCAGACCCTGTCCCCGTCCAGGTCACTCCCCCAGTTTATATACTGGGCGTGACATTCTAATGGTGTGGAATGTCCCTTTGGCCAGTTTGAGCCTCGGCTGTGCTGCCTCCCAGCTTTCTTGTGCCCCTCCACATTGGCAGAGCATGAGACACAAAAAAAGTCCTCGGCTTAGGATAAACACTACCTAGCAACAACCAAAACATCAGTATATTATCAACATTATTCTCATACTGAATCCAAAACACAGCAATGTACCAGCTACTGAGGAGAAATTAACTCCATCCCAGATAAATCCAGGACAACACCAGATTGGGAGATAGCTTTATTACATGTAGAAAAACCTTCTTGCTAAAAAAATGAATCCCAGAACTCACTGTTCTCTATACTGCATACATTATTACATTTGGAGACTTCCGCAGGCTAGTTGTTCTCTTTAAATATTACATTCAGTATGATTTCTAATTTCAACATATATGTTATTTCCTTTGTTTTTTTCTTTTATGCTGAGAAAAGACAAAGAAAATAAAAATAATCTTCTTATAACCTTCAGGTTATGCATCTACATAAAAAGTCCAATCTTTTCAAACTCACCTCACACTCAATTGTATTTCTGTTTGATTTTGCAGTGGGATATTTCAAATTGAATATGGCACTGAATGCCAGTCAACTTCTGTTCATCGAAACTGACAATTTGCTATTCCATTCTGAAAAGCCAGCACTTCCACTCTTTCTTTTTCACTGTGGACCTCTAAGCAAAATTCTCATTCAGCTTCCCAGAAAAAAAAAAAATTTGATATCTGTATGAGCGTCCAGCACTTCCAAATGCAGAGGCCACTGCACTCCCTTATCACCTCATGTATGACCCCGAAATGGCTTCCTAATGAGCACTGGCTTGCAATTGATGAGGAGGAAAAGGTCTTCCTTGGTTTCACCAAGGCACTCCACTAAATGGCAGTGATACAAAATAGACCAAAAATCATCCCAACACTCTCTGCTGCTTCCCAACTGAAGTAATTCATTATTTTGAGCTTCTGCTATTTACAAACCTTCTTTGCACAATTGTGATTCATTGTAATAATGAATATTTCATTATAATCATAATAATGATTCATTATAATAATATACTGAATGAAGTTCTAAAAATTCATTGGTCTCAATTTGCTTTCCTCCTGGAGAGGGATCTACTGCGTTCCTTCTACTTAAGCTAAGTTGGGAGGACAAATCACATGTCTTAACTTTAATGTTTTTTCCTTAGTAGTTTCTTTTTGTTGCTTTTCCCTATAACGTCACTTTTAGTCTAGTCCATACTGGAGAGAAATTAAACATGCACATTGGAAACAGAGGCAAAGCAACCCCAGAATGAAAATATTGCTATAGGCCTCCACTAAAAAGCACTTTGGGATCTACGAAAAATTATTATTCTTTGAAAATATGTCTCAAAGACATTAAGAGAAGAGATTCTATACTTGTGAGGCAGATCCAAAATTACCAAAGTCTTAAAGCACAGGTTCAAAATACAAATTAAGTATTACACTAAACTGGAGCAGAAATAGATGACTTCATCCTCTAATAACATGCTAGCAAAAGGTCTTCACTTTCTTTTCAGCAGTTAATGTAAACTGCAAAAATACTACCAAATGTCAAGGAATTAGTACAATATTTTTAAGTATTTTGTACATTATGAAGTGGAGAAATTAGATAAGAATCTGTTCCCATAAAGAAAATCACAATTCATAGGCCCTTCAGAAACAATCAGAAATTGATAAAAAAATCAAAGTAAACCATTAACTGGTACAGCATGCAGAAGCAGTTACAAGCCATCCAGTTTTTCCTAAAAGTAAATAATGAAGACAATGGCTGCAGAGTGGCCAGCATCTGACTCATTTGGCATTGAAAAATGCCTTTTTTTTTTCTGAGATACCATTCAGAATCTGTAAATATCAAACCTTAAGGGGCTGGAACAATTAAATATGCAATTCCAGACCTCATACTGTGAACAGAAGCAGAATTTGCCACCTTCAGTTATAGCAAGTATCTCTTAAATGTTTTTGGATTATCAAATTTTTGGCATCACTAACATCTTTTCCTTAAACAGACCTTTGGACAGAAAGACAGGTGGCAGTTCAGAATTCCAAAGAATGATTTCAGATGGTAGGGAAAGCAGCGTTTAGTCTCTGAATAAAAAAGGTTTTCTTGTGTACAGACTAATGCCGAAGGTACATTAGATGAATGATTTGGCTTGCAAGTGAGCCTAGTACCAGCATCTAATTACTGTATAAATGACTTTGATTTTACTTCACTATGTTTGTGAATTTATATCATCCTGGGAACCCATATAGCATTTCTATATAACCTTTTGGTGGTTTTTATATAAATACAGTAACATCACTTTATGCCCTTACATATGGTTGTGACATGACTGTAAAATCTGTACAACACTTCTCCTACAGTGACATACAGGGCCTGCATATCTTTCAAGATTTCACAGAATATAAACGAGAACTACTGTTAAAAAGAATTCCTGACACTTGTTCATCTATAATATTTCTTTTATCCACTTTTAATGAGGTGGTTTCTTTCCTTGTCCTCTGACCAATGATAGAAATATCATTGTAATTACTGCCTCTTGGTGAGGACCTGATCACCCATTTTCAGTATATATATAAAAGATTCTGCTCCAAACTGTTGACACAGGAAGCTCAGATGAGCTATTAAGAACAGGCAGCGGAAGGGGTTTTTGCCCCCATATAGTGCTCTCAGTAGCAGCCAATTCTGCAAGCAAAGCCAAGCTATGTGAAACAAGATTATCATGATTTTATGTCCCCCACCACAACTTGGAAAGCTCACTTCTTATATTTCCGCAGGGCTTATTAAATAAAAACTGCAATCATTAGATTGATAATTCCTAAAAATTAGGCAGACCAGGTTTGTTTCATGCTAACTCTAGAGATTAAATAGTAATAAGGAGTTTTTCATTTGCTTTTTTTCATTGAAATAAATATATATGTCTTTGAATTAACATAGGGAGCAGAACTTTACTTCCTGGAACAAATAAAATTACTATGAAATCTAAAAGCCCTTCACATGAAATGCAAAATCATCTCTCATAACTCCTCACATATATAAAGGGCTCAACTCATCTGACTAAATATAGAAATCTAATGCTCTTCGTAAGGCATCCAAGACATCTACGAAAGAACCAACAGATAGTTACTGTATCTGCCAAGATGTGGGACCTAAGGGAGACCTACATATTTCTGAAGGTTTGACAGAGGCCACAAGACACCTCACAGCACCTCAGATAATGACAAACACCTACGTTTAGTCAATGAATCATGGTCAGAATATGTTCTTTATAAATAGACTTCTACAAGATGCTATTGTACATTATAACTTCAAACCGCTCTTTACTGGTAGTTCATCTGCTTTCTAACAATAAATAACTCTGATTTGGGAAGAGTGGGATGTCTAAGGCCATTTGGCATAAATGTTTGTCCTTTTCTAATTGAGATGCATTCACCTCAGCTTTGAAATCACATGAATTACATGCTTTTTGTTTAGATTAGTTTTGTGTTGCCAGTGCACTGTAACATCTGCTAAATAACAGGAGCCCTGTGTGTATAGCTTGGACCCCCCAGGATAAGGTATTATTAGAATCCATTAGTATTGCCAATCCTCTGGGCCGTGTAACATTTCCTTTTACGCCATTTGTAAACCAACAACTTTAATTATAAATCAGGCCGTGTATCCTAAATTAGTTGCATCCTAATGACTATCTGCGTTTCTTAGTGCAAAGGGAAGTGATAGAAATTTATCTACTTTCAATACAGAAGCATTTACAGTTCTCAGGCACCTCCCAAGCAGTCAGTGTGCCAAACCTTTGTTTACCTTTTCCAAACACTATACCTTTTCTAATCTCATGGTAGGCTAAGATCTGTCCTGGTACCTCCTTTTCAATTATTTCCTGCCTCTTAAAATATAGTATTTCTCAGCAGTTATTTGATAGTTACCAGAATAATCCCAAATTTCTTCCTCTTTAAAAACAGAGTATCATAGAACCATAGAATATTCTGAGTTGGAAGGGACCCACAAGGATCATCAAAATCCAACTCCTGGCCCTGCACAGGACAGTCCCAAGAATCACACCTTGTGCCTGAGAACATTGTCCTAGTGCTTCTTGAACTCTGTCAGGCTTGGTGCCGTGACCACTTCCCAAGTGCTCAGCAGTGGAGCAATAAAAATTGAGCAGCCTTCAACTCAGTGAAGCTCTCAGCCACCCTCTGGATGAAGAACCTTTTCCTAACATCCACCTAAACCTGCCCTGACACAGCTTCAGGCCATTGCCTCATGTAAGAGCTGAGATTTTCTTAGTTTCATAAAGGAAATACAGATCTTTAACTTTGACGAATGTACAGAGAACAAATGGCTTTTATGGAATTATGCCCTTTGTACTAAATGAAGGATCAGCCCTGAAAGATATATTTAGGCACAAAGAGATTTGCCCTATATAAAGCAGCCCGCAGCACATGTTCTCTTTGGTAGTGACAAGCAAATCACCCAGAGCAAGAACTCTCTAAAACCTTACACTAACAATGAATTCCACCTCCTCCTCAGTGTCTTGGGGAGGCTGAATTCAGAAACATGATTTATTTCCCTGACAGGACAGGGCTCTGGGCCAGGATTCCATACGACTTATCACCAGGGGATTAGGGAATCCCTAGGGAATTGCCACTGCGCCGTATCACCCTCCAAACAGAAGATTCCCAGAAAGATAGGCAGACAAGAAAAGTCTTCACACCACTCTCTGAAGGAAAATCAAAAGAAAGAGCATTATTATCCCGTAAGTTACAAATGCCTAATAGGAAAAATTCTTGCAATGAACTGGAGTCCACATGCAGAGCTGACTCAGCAGCCATTGACATGTGTCGTGGATTTTTTAAAGCAAATGAGGTAATTGTACTAAAATTTTAGGAGCCAAATTTTTGTAAGAGATGAAAAAGAATTCTGTTGCATAAATTATTTGCTTCAATTAAAAAAAATGGGGGAGAATTTTTTCTGTACCTTAAGCAGTGGAAAGTCAGATAGGTAAAATTACTTCTCCAGGCCTTTCTGCTGAAACAAGGATCTGATGCAAGTGCATTTGTAACTTCCAACTGTGTGACCAAGTGTTATTTATACAGTGTAACTAACATGGTGCTGCAGACCATGCAATTTAGATATTGAAGTCTAAAATACACAAATGGGCTTTCAAAGACAACATGTCGTTGGAGACTGGGTATGAACAGCTATTGCTGCTTTACAAATTTTGCGCAACAGCTCTTTTTATACACCTTTATGAATTTAGCTTACTTTTCATTAGTTTTACTATCAACGTGAGGACAGATTACAGAGCTCGTCAGCAAGATGCAAAGAGGCTCCAAAGGAAATACCAACGCCACTTACAAGACAAGTAACTGCCTCAAGGAGCTCCCTTTCTTTTTCTTCCCTGTGAAGGACTGAAGAATGAAAAATAGTTCATGTTCACAAAGGCTACATTAATTGTTTGCAGTGTCTGAAAAGTGCATGGAGGAGGTGAGGTGAAGGTTGTACAATTTTTATCTGACTTGTGCATTTGGGATGTGAGAAATATCATGTGATATATCAGAAGTACTCAGTGGGGTTCAAAAAGGAAAATCGGGAACTTCTCTACTGCTTCGTAAAGCTCAGTAGCACAGACATTCTTTGAATTAATATCTGCCAAAAAAATAAACAGGAGATAGGTCATGAAGGCTTTATGTCCCAGAATAAATTCCTTACAGCAGTAGTTACAAAACAACAAAAATGTTTTCATCCATAATTTCCTGTTGCCAAAGTTTTAATTTGCAGCTACATGAAGGTCTTCTGCTTTATTCTGGCTGCATTTAAGTAAAAATGCACACTCTAATCTTACTTGAAATCAAATTACTTCAAATCACAAGGACAAAAGCAGTCCCAAACGAGATTTGCTGTCATTGCTCAAAATGCTGAATGTACAAAGGGTATGAAAATGTCTTTACTTCAAGAAGGTTGAAATGTGAATAGCACTGACACATGGTCTGAAGGATTAAAAAAATCCTGTTATCTCCATTATACAGGAGGGAAATTGAGGCACAGAAAGAATAAGAACTTGCCCAAGGTCAAATAAGAAATCTCTTCAGATACGACTTTTCTTTCTAACATACCTCAGTATAAGTTTATAGCCACCTAAGAAAGAAACGTGGTAGTAATCCACATAACATACTTCATCATGGAAATCATTTTCTTCGCATTATTTCCAAAGTTCAAACCTACACTGTCAATCTCCTCTGAACACAGTTTAGTGTGGACTTGGCAGTGCTGCATTAACAACTGGACTTGATCTTAAAGGTCTTTTTCAACCTAATGGATTCTTATGCTTATGAAGGACACTGTAAAAGTATGCATGCACCAATTAATGAAAGCAGAGTCCATCATGAAGCTGTCTGGACTATTTTTGAAAGGATAGAAAGTTAAATTAAATATTCCAGCCTCAGAAGCTGTCATTGCAAAGGAAAAGTGTGTGATTGATCTGGTATCAGACACAGTTTACAGCATGTGAACATGATGGACATGGGTTCCTCTAATTACAGTGGTTTAAAGCAGGGAGACTTCTGTTGATGTCTAGACTTGTAGCGGGAGCAACTCAGCAAGGAGACAAGGAGAATCAGGTCCCTGCACTGCAGGAAGATGGTGACACACTTTAGTGCTGACTTGACAAGAGGAAAATTGCAGTATTCATACATGATAAATCACATGCTTCGAGCCGAGTGAACAGCTTGCAGTCAGCACTTTCCTGCAAGCAGTGTAAGCACCAGGACCACAGTGTGAAGCATCTGCTCACAGTCTTCCAAGCTTACCAATGATCTCAGCATTTGCACTCTTCTGATGAATAAGGAATGCCAAATGACTATTTTAGAGGTGGTTGGAGGATTGGGAGAGGTGAATCATGTTGGCAGTTTCTAAGGTCAGAGAGCAGGAAGCTGCTTCCAAGCATCTTTAAGGAAACATTTTTTTCCAGCCCTAGACAGCAAGCGCCTCTAACTGCTCATATAAATAAACTAAGAGCCAGATTTGGTCCAGCAGTTTCTCTAGCCTTCATCACAGTCAGATTCACGCTTGCCTCCTGCCTCAGCAATGCCAGTTGTTCTAGGTACACACCTCAGTGGTTACATTCCTCTTTCACAGAGGCAGCTCTTACCAGTCCTTATTCAACCAGAAAAATAACTGCGTATGTGAGAATTAATTACACAGCCTCCATTAATTATTTACCTGTTGTGATAGGAGCTACAATTAAAATAAAGAAGCTGGGTTTACTGCTCATTCCCTTACGTTCTTGTCCCAGATACGGAGAAGCATTGCTTTTAAATTATCTCAGTGTTTTGCTCATACTGAATGGGGTTTTTTTTTGCTAAAAACTCATTCTTTAGGAGGTGAACTTCTCCAAGAAAAAGTCTCTGCAAACTAATTTTTAACAAAGCCCACTTTCATAATTCCCCAAGAGAGTAATGCTTAGATGTTATCCCTACACTTTGGTCCCAAAAGTCCAATCTGCCCCAAATAAACATGCACTGTGAGGATACCACTGAAGACACAGGTTGCACATTACTCAGCCATACTGAGATACTAGGACTAACATATTGCTTCGAAAGCACTATGAAGGTGAAAAATTATTCATAACTGTTTCTTAGAACACATACTTTGTGTCATGGTGAAACAAGTACTGAATGTCTTGTCTGGCTTTTTATAATATTAATATGCACCTGATAACATGGAAAGTCTCTGCTTTGCATGAGTCCTGCCTTATCACTCAGAGCACTTGTTTTAGAGAGTTAGCATGCAAATATTTTAAAATAAAGCAAAAAGGTAGCTAACACTGAACACATATAGAATTTATTCTAAAATGACCACACATGCAAAATACAAAATGCCACCTCCTTCTATCAGCAGCTAAAGGCACGCAGAACATCCCAGACAGCACCTAGCATTTTACAGAATAAGGCACCAGATAGCAAAAAAAAAAAGCATTTTGAATGTCAGTGAAACACACTCATCTCTCAACTAGAACATGTTTGCTGTTTCACAGAGTACATCAAGTCTGTTTAACAGTTTCCAGTAGAAAAGACAGATACACAATGCATATCCTCCAAAAGTATTTTAAGTCAGCAGGATACAATGGTGAAGACCAGAATGCGAGCAGAGTATCACCTCACCATATTCCCCTTATATGGAAAGTTAAATCTTATATTCAGTTATCATACACAGTCAGATTTCAGTGTTGTGCTTCCTGCAG
Source organism: Daphoenositta chrysoptera (assembly GCA_013397915.1). Taxonomy (NCBI): domain Eukaryota; kingdom Metazoa; phylum Chordata; class Aves; order Passeriformes; genus Daphoenositta; species Daphoenositta chrysoptera. The sequence goes on from VZRO01000779.1 coordinate 162,117, forward strand.
AGGAAAATCTAAGTTTCCAGAATGTTTCATGTCTAAGGTACACCCTGCTGTTGTTTCTGAGGCCCTCTATCCACCAGAACCACATGTGATAAAAGTGTCTGTTGTTCTGCAGATCACCTATCAAAACACCAGAGATAATTCCAAAGGAAGTCTACTTGCCAAAAGCCTTTGAAACTTCTCTAATCACTGGGTATTGCACAATACACATTCACTGCCTTCACTGACAATCAGTCTGGATTGTCTTAAAGACTCAAAACATATGTAGAAAAGGAGACAAATGTAGTAACAGTGCACTGTTATGTTGCTGCCTATATCCTAAATTTCTGTGGTTGGAGCAAAAATTTCTTGCTTCATTGTTGGCATTAGGATGGTCAGCAAGCTTTCCTTCCAAATAAAGGAAACAAATTCCCTTGAAAAAATACATACCAAGTACATTAGCTGTACACTGGAGAATTCCTGAGACATCTTCAGTTTCTTCATTGCCAGAGCAGTCTGTATAGGAGCATTTGTTTGATATATTGTGAAAATTCTTCTCTGCATCTCTGTAACTGCTGTAAAAAAACATAAAGTTGTAACAACTCCTTATACAAATGCAAAGTCAACAAATGTCTTTCAGAAGTGGTGGCAAAGGATTAAGACCTTCCAATGATGGGCAGTTTCAAGATTCAGCTGGAGAGCTGAGCCATCTCATCTAGACCATGCTTCTGTCAAGAAAGGTTGGACTAGATGAGCTTTGAGGTCCCTTTCCAACCTAACATTCTATGATTGAAAAAGATTTCCTATTCTCTTTTTATAAGAAACATTACAGTTAATTAAGCAGTTGTCATCGGATGGGATCGTACAGAAGCAGGACTGAACAGCAGTTTACATCCAGACTATGTATTCCAAATATTCCAATATTCCAGAGCATCTCTAAGAATTTGAGAGAAAATGTTAAAGATTAAATTAAAAAGCTTATCATGCAAGGCTGTGAATTGGGAAGCAGAGAGCAAAACATTACCATGCACCTTTTGCTACCTCACATTCCACTTACCCAATAACTTGATGCTCAAAATGCTGCAGTGTCTTTTGAAGAGTTTGCCGAATGGTCTGAGGCTATGGAAGAATAATTTTAAAAATTGTGAGATTAGGGAATTGTAGCACAGTTCAATTAACAGATCTTTTAACGCACTGTTTTCTCCAGTTTTACTCCTCTTTATCTTCTACCTGCCATATGCCCATCGCAACACCGGATATGAAATATTATTATTCATTCCTTGTATCTTACTTCACCATTTAAATAGGAAGAGTTTTACAATGTGGCGTAATTAATACTGCTTATGAGGCCAGTTGCACATAACAAAGGAGGCACTTCACTCTCAAAAACAGCTCTCAAAAACTATCACTCACCAACTATCTCACTAATTTAAAGTAATTAATTTGAAATAGTCTGCAAGAAAATGCTATTATTTTGTGATGAAAGTATTACCAGGAAAAGGCATTGCATTTTTAAACTCTATATGCTCCCTAGAGCATTTTCTAATAAAGAATATTATAAAGATGCAATTTATTTTGGTTTACTTTCCTGACAAGCTATGACTCTTCAGTCATCTTTCAAAGTATCAGGAAAGTCAAGTTCATCAAAAGAAAATCACTACATGCTTCAAGCATTTCTATGCTATTTCACTTTAATAGGTGTTCACCAAACTACATATGTGCATAATTGTCTTTCTTTGCATTACTAATACTACTATAGTGTTCACCAAAATACTTATGTATATAAATGTTTATTTTCTGTACTACTGCTGCTGTTGAGGCTATTATTATTTTGAATGAATTCATGAGAGATTTTTGGGCAAATAAAGCACATGTCATATCCATGTAATTTTCTCTTTTGAATTTTCCAAGTCACTGGCAAAACATTATTCCTCCAAAATTACTAGTTTGTATCAAATCTGAGGTTCTTCACCTATTTAGATCTGGTGCCAGAAGTCAGACAGAGATACACAGATGGGATTTATAAGCTTTTCTTCTCTATCAAAAGCACACACCGACATTTTGATCAGACTCACAACAACACACACTGAAATTTAAGAGATATTAGGTTTTTTCCTGACTTTTGGAATAGACATCTAATTGTTTTAGAAAGTAATAGTCAAAATGCCCCTTAATTAGAGGAATTTCATTCTAAAACCACAATCACTTTTGAAAGTCTCAAATTTTGCTTACCGAACTACAGTTCAAGAGCTGAGCTTCCTACCTACTCTTGCTCATGAGTTTGCAGAAGGAGGCATCTGGCCTGATGACAGCAGGAAGAAAAAAGTGTATACCAGGCTACACTAGGTTTGTGCAACTGCAGAAAAATTATTTTCTAATACAAAACTGTAAGAAAGTGTCTACACTTTTAAATTAAAAGAAATGCATGCACTTAACACGAGCATAAGAGGGCTTATAGGAAAGATGGGGACAAACTTTTTAGCAGGGCCTGTTGCAGTAGGACAAGGGCAATGGTTTAAAACTAGAAAAGGATAGAATTAGACTAGATATAAGAAAGAAGATTTTTATTACAAGGGTGGTGAAACACTGGAACAGAGAAGTGGTAGGTGACCCATTTCTGGAAACATTCACGGTCAAGTTGGATGGGGCTCTGTGCAACCTGATTTAGCTGAAGATGACCCTGCTCATTCCAGGGAGGCTGGACTAGGTGATCTTTAAAGGTCCCTTCCAACCCAAACCATTCTATGATCCTATGAACAAAAAATAAGCTCAACATAGATGCAAACCCTGAAAGAGGTTTTCCTTGTTAACTCTATATCAGATAATCACTTTACTTCTCTGTGGGAGCTAAGTTACCTGTGCCAAAAGGCTTTAAAAGTTGCATGTTCTCTTGTAAAACACAATGGAAGCACCATATGAGCGAAATCATCACGTATCAAAAAAACATCCCCTTCTCAGTAGTACAGCAGATGTTGGAGTCCTCAGGCCTAATGGGCTACAAATATATTTCATGGCATGTTCTCACAGAGATTCAGAAGCTTTCCTGTGCTCAGCAGGCAGAAAAATCCACTCTTCACAAATAGAAAAGGTGTATTTTCTCACAGCATCAACAAAGCAAAACAGAATACCTTTAAGCAAAGAAGTGAGAGCTGCCATTTCCCATCTCCATACAGCATTTCCCTCAGCCCCTACACACAGAACATTAGTACTCCACCAGCAACTCCTCTGACATTAATAGGGAATAACAGAAATGTTTAATTGCTACATTTAATCTCCATTCTGGTTGTCCCAAAGTGCTTTTACAGCAAGTATATGGAAGGCAGCAATGCTTGGTACCATAGCAGAGAAGAAGAAAACCAGCTTTTTGTCTTCTCAAGATGTTTTGCACCTTAGAAGACCTGAGCAATAGTCCCCAGATTGTCTTTGTCTTTCTCATGTCTGGCACACATACTGCACTCCTTAACCAGGGAAAAATCATTTTGATTACCTCAAGATTTGACAATACAAGCGATCTCCTAGTCCTGAATTTATTTCATTGGTAAATGTCCCTTCTCCTGCAGTGCTGAATGGAAAACAAAATCCCATGTTATCTTTCTCTTCTGAAAGCTAAATCAGTTGCCTAGCTGTTGTCAGACAATTCTAAACAACCCCATGAACTCACACCGCTTTTCACTGGCAACTCCTACCAAATCTTAGAAATTAAGTAGAGACCAAAATAGGATTTACTGTTAAAACACGGGTCATAAACAGAGCTCGAAATAATGTGCTCAGAGCCAGAATGAAAACTGATCCAAGGAGTCACAAAGCCTTTCTTCATCTCTGACAAGAATTATTACTGTGTGTTGCTGTGCATCGTTAAAAAGCCGCTATGCTCACCTTCTCAGTTTGCTGTATTTCATCACTGGTGAATGTCATTTTGCTACAGATGTAATTCTGTAACCAGGGCCATGCGTAAACAAAACAGTGAGAAGAGATATGACACCTGTTTACGGCTGCCTACAAGGGCAGTCTGGTGTCTTACTTCTTCCACTACTGATAATGCATTGCCCATGAGACAGAGAACGACCAGAAAAACATTTCCACCTCTTTTCTGTATCCAGTAACAAGACTGGATGGAAACAAAATAGCTAAACCTTCTCCTAGTAGCATGGCACACGTGACCTCTCCCAGAAGCATAGTTCTACCACTCAAGGAGGTAAAAAACAGCCTTTGACCACACACCTCCTCCACTGCAATGCCATTTAGGTGCTCAGTGCCACTTATTTACTGGTGAGGTTATAAAACTTCATGGCTACTTAAAATTAAGAGATTTAATGTAAATGTAAACCAGTGAGTATTACTTAAACAATTAAATGTCAACAATTCCTTTTGATTATGATGATTGACTAATATTTGTATGCATCACAAGAGGAATACTCACATCAGTTCATGTGCCTAAGGACAAAGCAAATTATTGCTATTCCTAACTGTAAATTAATCCAAGGATTGCCATACCAGATCACATCCAAGCTCCATATGGCATGATGATATATAAGGTATAAGAGAACACTGGAGATACTGAGACTGATCTCTTGCATAGCAGAGAATAGAGGACTTCCCTAAAATAACTCTGAATTCAGACATCAGGCCACAGCTAACCCTAATGTGTCAGAATAATTTGTAAAATATAACTGAATCAATGAGTCATATAGGTTTGAAGGAACCTCTGGATGTCTTCTAGACCAACATCCTGCTTGAAGTCATTTGAGTTAAAACTGGTTGCTCAGGTCATTCCTCAGACAAGTTTTGAGTGTCTCCAAGGAAGACAATCCCACAGCCTCTCTGGGAAACCTGCGTCAGTGTCTGAACATCCTCATAACATCTCATTTTTTTTCCATAATTATGATTTTAAACTCCCATCTTTCAGCTTTGTTGCCTCTCATCCTTCCCCCGCTGTGTACCCCCACAGAAAGCCTGCTCAGTTTAGCTGTAGAGTGCAACAAGATACCCCCAAGGCTGTCTCTTCAGAAAAGCCGGACAGACACAGCTTCCCTAGCCCCTCCTCAGATGTCCCATGCCCCATCCCCTGACAATCCTGGTAAGTCTTCTGCCGGCCCCAGTATCAATCTCTGAAGGGCGTGCAGAGGTAACTGGTTGCTAATTCAACTTTGTGACTTTGATGGTCACATCCAAGCCCTAAGGTCCAGTCCATATCCCACCCACCCCATCACCCACTTTAGCAGTCTGTATCTCACCAGTTTGGCTCTAATGACACCATGGGAAAAATGTCAAAGACTTTCCTAAAGTCGAGGATGAAGTCATCCCTTCATCCACTGAGCCAGCCATCTCATGACAGAAGTCAATCAGGCTAATCAGGTACAATTCATCCTTGGTAATGGGCATAAATGCGTGTAAGGAGTGTTGAAGGAAAAAAAGGGGTAAGATTTTGCCTGGCTGTTCTCAATCACTGCTTTATTATCCCTTTTTGTGCTAAGAGAAGGATTCTAAAAGGACTTGCTCTGTAACTTCCCCAAGTATTGAGGCTGATTGGTTTGTAGTTCCCCGGACCCTTCTCATCCTTCTTGGTGCTGGGTGTCACATTTGGCTTTCTCCTAGTCATCAAGTACCTCCCCTGATTGCCATGACTTGAAGTTTTTCCTACCTCCATCCTTGCATGCCTCAATTGTCTCCCATGCCTGCTTCCAACTTCTGTTGACATCTTTTTCTGCATTTGAATAAATTTTCTGGTGCTTTGAGGAGGGTGTCAAGGAGTCCATAAAGCTCAACCAGCTTCTTGTGCCCATTTACCCTACAGACTAGTTTCCCACTGGAGCCTGACAAAAGGAGCCTATGAAGAAGCCAAAATCTGTTCTCCTGAAGTATGAGGTAGTGATTCATTCCATTTATTTGCCTTTCCCATTTCTCTGAGTGTTTGGAACTCCAGCATCTCAGAATCACTGTAGCCAGGGATGCTCCAGCCTTCAGATCTTCAACCAGTTCCTCCTCATTTGTGAGCAATAGCTCCAGTAGAGTATCCCCACCCTGTCAGCTCACTGGTCACCTGTGTTAAGACACTCTTCAGCACACTCCAAAAATCTCCAGCATTGCTTCTGCTCAGACCTATTGCCTTTCTAATGCATTTTGAGTTGGCCAAAGTCCCTCATAAACAACAAGGCTTGCTATTTTGAGGCTTCATCTAGCTGTCAAAAGGCTTCCTATGCTTTCACTTCTTGACCAGACAGTGTGCAGCAGAGGTACCACCACACTCCCTCTGCTCTGCTCCTGACTCTCATGCTCTCCTTGCTCTGTCCAAAGGGAACTGCCCACACATAGCTGCCACCTCTTTGAATAGAGTACAGGTCCTGCTTCTCACCTTCTCAGCCTGGCCTTCCTGAAGAGCCTGTGTCCATCTCCTGGAGCACTCTTGTCCTGAGAGCCATTCCACACAAGGATGTGTGCAATCCCACAGGAGGTCCAAGCTCAGCAGCAACATGGGGATGTCTAATGCCACCTATTTGCTCCCCATGCTGCCTGCATTTGGACACAGGCACTTGAGGTGGGCTCCAAATCAAGCTGCTTTCATGAGGTGAGCCCAAGAGCTTCTTCCATCTTTCTGCTCACCATTTTCTTCAGAGAATGAACCCCCTTCCCCAATAAACATAATTTAAAGCCCACTTCACAAGGTTGTGCAGCCAATTAGAGAAGACCTCAGCTCACTTTGTCAGATTCTTGCTCAGCAGTCCTTGCTCCTCCGAGCATGTCCCATGTCCATGGAGATCATAGCCCTGCCAGCAACACCACCAACACAGCTACAGACTGCCTGCTAGATGTGCCTGCTCCAACCAGAGCCTTCCCCCTTCACCAGCAGTATTGAGGAGAACCCAGCTGGGCACCTGCACCCTTCACCCTTGCACTCAAAGACGTGGAGTCACTCCTGACACACTCAGGGTCTCCCCTGGCTGCATCACTGGTGCCCACATGGATGAGCAGCAGTGGTCATAGCCCAGGAGACAAACAAGCTTTGGCAGCCTCTTCGCAGCACTTATGTGCGAGCTCTTGGCAAGCAGCAAACTTCTGCAACAGCACGGCAGGCTGGCACACGAGGGCTTCTGTCTCCTCAGCAGAGAGCTTCTGATACCTACCACCCTCCTCTTCTGGAAGCTTTCAAGTGTTGAGGCTCTGCTGGCTCTGCTGCCCCATCCCAAGGGAGATCATCTCTCCCACCTCTTCACAGGGCATTTTACTTTCTCTGTACCTGCTGAATCACAGGTGCAACAGGGGCCTTAGTTATGCTGTCAGAAGTAACAAACATCCAGTCTGCTCCATCTTGAGAGTTTCCAGCCTTGACTCTCAAAGCTTGTCTCTATTATTTTCTCCTTCCTTTCAACATGGAGCTCAGCTTCTTGGCTCTGCAGGGCCTCTGGAAAGATCTGTTCATCTTCCCTAATGTGTACAGCCTGCTCACTATCTAGTAGAGCTCTTCCCCCTGGCACCTCATTGCTCTCTGACCAGAGCACACAGCTTTTGGCACCAGCAGGGAGCAATCCCGGCGGTGGCAGCCCTGCCACGACAGCCACTGTCACTCCACCAGCCACCACTGTTCACAAGATGTGCTCCTAGAGAAATGCGTCCTTCCTGCTAGATCTCATCCTGCTCTCCAGTAGTGCAAAACCGGTTCAAGTCCTGAAGACGGAAGAGTTCCTCAAAAATTTTTTTATGACTAAATGGAGAAAATCTTTATGAAGGTATTTGTCTAAATGAACTTGAAATATTCCTGTTTTTTAAACTTAGATGACTTCTTTTGAAAAAAGGTTTCTAGTTTAAACTGTGGGGTTGTTTCTTTTTTGAGTTCAGTTTTCTCTTCTTACAGCTTCATTGCCTTGGTTTTCAAGGCAAAGGGGAAAGAACTTGCTGCATCCCTTCTTATAAATGTCTTTCCTAAGGCAATCAAAATAAACTTTCCAATCTTCTCAGAGGACAGAGATTTTAGCCTATTCCCTAGACATCTTCTGTTGCCTCCGAAATGTCTTTCATTTGATTGCAACACCTGTGGAAATAAATGGTAGGGCTCATCTGCCCAACTGCAGGCACCCACAGTGATTCATTTCATCCTCTGGTTGGCATCTAATACGTGCCTGAGGACTCAGTCTTTATAAATACCCATTTCTTTCTTTTGTCTAGAAGAGACGTTGAGTGATTGCTTTAGACTTCGACATCTTAAAGTGTTTAAGTAAGGACAGACAAACCCCACACTGAGGTGACAGAACTGCACACAGTATCCCAGATGACTCAGTCTAAATTTACATAAATGCATTTTCAAATTCTCCATCCCATTCCTTTTGCATCCTAAGATACCTAGAGGGAATTAGGGAAGAAAGGAGCTGTATATAGCTATATAGCACATCAAGTGCTATATAGCTGCCAAGAGAGCAGCCAGGTATACAGACAGTTCCTCCTTAACCCTAACAAAGTTTCAAAGATTTTTCCTTGGAAAAGCTAAGTGGCTCCTAGCTGAGCCTCCGAAGGGCTCCAGCAGTCATGCTGTTAAAAATTTGAGTGCTTAAAATTTTAAACGTGGAAGTTGAAGCACTGAAGAGCGCAACAGGCTCAGCTAGAACCACTTTGCTTCTATCAGAATTTCTTCAAGTACGTCTGTCAGGTCGGGTGGCTCCTTCACACTGCTGTGCCCTGGGGAGTTGCAAAGTCCTTCCCAGAGGAACCCACACCCTTGCATGCAGGAGAGGCTGTGGACCTCAGACAAATAAGCACTGTGATTCTGGAAGTTTTAAATGCATCAAATTTCAAGTGTTCAATCACAAACTCAGCAGATGTGTAAGGTTTTAATTGCCAGCTTCACTGCTGGTGATCATTCATTAATGAAAAACATTTCTGTTTTCATATTTCGAAACCAATTTTAGTCAAGTCTTTGTGCTTAGGTGATTGCACGTCTCTAAGCACACATGAGCAGGTGTGCATCTGGCCCATCCTAAAAAGATAAATGGCAAAACAGTCATTTTCAGTCTGGGTATTTTTAATATTTACCCCATGATCATGTAAGCAGTGAAAAACTGTTCTTTCCCTGTCCTTCTGGTCACCAAAATATTGAATTAAAGAGGTTGTAAACAAAGAATCAAGGCTCCAGCTGAAGACAAACATTTATCAACATTCCCAAGTGCCAGGAGTGGAGAGATAAGCATTGAAATTGCTGCAGCTAGGGAAAAGCAGAACTGAAAAAGAAGCCTCCTCTGGCATCCAGCAATGTTCTGATGAGGCAGAAAGGAGGAAGACTCCCTAGCAGGTCCTGCACAGCCAGCATCCCTCCCTGTCCCATTCCCAATAGCTGAAGAATGGAATGAAAGGGAACAGACGGAAATCAGAAATGGAGAAGCAGAGTCACAACATAAGCAATCATCCGAAATTTTAAAAAATAAATAATCTTTAGCGGTGTAATAGTGCTTTTGATAATACAATCTGGAAAAAAACATAGTTTTGCTCTCTAGCTTCTGAACATTTCAAGGTGCACTCATTTATTAACTGCTTCTATATGAGATAAAAATGTATTTTCTTCAGGAAGACCGACTTCCCAATTCCAGATGTTTGTACGTTAGATAAAAGCACCCCCTGCTTGCAGACCTCCACGACTAGCAGCAGATTTGGTATCAAGAGAGGAAGATGCATAATCCCCAGGAGTGGACTGTTTGGGGATCCAGGGCAGGGTGACTGACAGCTGGAGGCAAAACAAGCTGCCTGCAACAGCTCAGGATGATCCAGGACTGTGCGAGGGTGCAGCGCCCGAGATCAGTGCAACTGGCAGATAAACCTGAGACCATTCTGCTTCTCAGTTCACACAAACAGGGGTCCTCTTCACAGAGAAATACTTGTGCACATCAGAGAATTGCCTTAATTTAATAAATAACATTGAGATTAAGAATTTTACCCAATACTATTTCACGGCAACAATGCAAACACTGCGAAGAAATAAAGCAGAGCTAAATAATAATTAGAAATTATAAGTTCTGCATCCCCAGCTGCCTTTCAGCTAGAAGAATCACAGACATTACGGATGGAAATTGCCTATTAGATCATCCAGTCTAACTCCTTGACAGCGAAGGATAAATATCTCAGGGTGCTATCCCTTATAACACCAGCTGGGATCACTTTGTTAATCTCTGAATTTCAGCCTGGTCTGAAATGGACAGAAGATCTGTTCTGTGCTGCAGAGAGAATGCATTCAGTAGGTAAGAATATAATAGATGATCTATTGCTAATGCTACCTGTTTATCTTTTAATGCAACCAATATCTACGACATAAAATCATCAGTGCTACTCCAGCAGACTGATAGGAAATGAAAAGCTTTATATGTCAGTCCTTTTCAAGGAATTTTTTCTGCCGAGATAGAAGAACAACCCATCTCCCCAGTGTAACTGGACCTAATTTCATATGCAGCTCTGCATAGGTTTTTATCCCTTCAAAACCTATGGAGAAACCACAGATGCTTTTCGTCTTCATTTTGAAACTTAGTTTGAGAGTTGGCAAACAGACATGTAGAAAGAATCTGGATACAAGACAAAACTTTTTTTTTTTTTTACTCAAAGCCCTTCATAGCAGCCTTTAACATTAGCACAAGAGATAGAAGTAAAGAGGCGGCTTTCCCCTGTATTAACATTATGCATTTTATCAGAGTACAACCAACTGCTGTGAGGTGCTAACTGGCTCTGCTCAGTTCCAAATGAAGGACACTGATGCTCATTTTGATGTAGCCGTGAGGGCTCACTGCTTTCGTAGGGACATATATTAATGATCACGGCATCCTCGTCTCCCTTGCGTCTTTCTCTATTTGCACCTGCACACTTTGGCCAGGCGAGAGGCAGAGAAACGCAAGGCAATTTAGATCAATTTTGTGGGATTGCCACTGGTGCTGCCACCCTCTGCTCTGTCAGCCAGCGGGTCAGATCTGCCCGTGGGCAAGCCTATTCCCCAGCAGGGATATGCTGGCTGCTTCCAGGCAGCAAACATGTCTGCAACGTGTGAATGTTTCCAAGACACATTTTCTCCAAGCACTGAAGGGAAGTTAAGATTCTGCCTGGAACCGCATAAACATTAAGAAAGCCAGTATTACTATGATTGGTCTAAGCATTAGATGTCAAAATATTCAAACTCACACTCAATAAAACTTCATCAAGGTCAATACAATGTTGCAGGCCCTCAGGTGCAGATAATTTTTTTAATATTTTATTTGCTGAGGCTGAATTTTCTTTGCATCAAATGTTAAATCACTGAACAAAACAAACAACCAAAACCCACTGTGATGCTCATATTGATGACATTTTCCGGAATGTTCCTGTTTAAGACATGACAGCTCTATTCCAGGCTATGAAATAACAGATTGATTGACTACAGACTGCTTGTCTCTGTTAAGTTGAAAGATAGTCAGCAAAAGTCTGGTTTTATTATTCTTTAAAAAAAAAATCATTCTGTTTGCCTGCTGAAATTAGGAATGAGAAGTTTCTCATAGAATGTGCCTTTCTTCACCATTTTCATGCTTCACACCCACATTCTTGAGAAGGATGTTACTCATGTAAAGCTCATCCAGCTTGGGCTACTAAGTGAATAAGCTCATCACAGCACTGATACGGGTATCACTTGACATTACCTTTTCTCATTCAGAAGGAATGAAACAACAGCAGAGCTTAGCTATACCCAATGTGTTAATGTAAGCTATTAGGAGCTCAGAATACTTGTGCAAATTTTTTCCAAAATCTTACGAAAAAATCAATTGCCTACCTCTCCTGCTATTGGCAGCAACTTGTTAAAGGAGTAGAAGTAAAAAGCGAGTAAAAGGAGTAGTATTCATGGAGACTAAGTGGCAGAGGTTTATGATGGAGCCACGTTGGATATAAGCTGCTACACTGCTACTTCTGTGCCAAAACCCCACCTCCGCTCACTGGAGGATTCACTTGCAATTAAGCAATTTGAAGTTACAGTAGTTCTGTGGCATAAGTAATAGCCTACACACTAACATAAATGACTGCCTTTATGTTCACTTTTCTCCCACTGTCAGGGAAAGGGCTGTATTCAAAAAGACAGTTCTTAAATTCAAACTATTTGGCGGCAGCCAGTAGCAGCTTCCTAAATTAAACAGGAAAAAAGTGTTCTTACTTTAATGTGTTTTCAACTGGGCCTTTAAAGAATAGCAAAAATAATTCTAAATGAACAGAAAAGTATAACAGAAGTGATTTTCACTTAACAATGTTATAAGCAATTCGTTACATAGGCCATTCAGAGAATAAAATCAAATGGAAGTGTTAGTCAGTTTAATGCTGTCATTTGTGTTCCAGAAAGATCAGTGTAGTGCTTAGGGGTACACAGTCTCCTCTGAATGCACGCCCAGTCACTCTCAGCTCCTTTAGGGATAGTCTGTGCCTCTTAGATGGCAGCAGAGTATTTGACTTTTCAAATCAGTGACAAATTATGTTTTTCTGATTTTGATTCTATTTTCAGCCTGGTATTGGACACAAGTCAAGATAGAACTGGAGCAAATGTGAAAATTGCTGCAAGGAACTAGAATTCAGTAACATACTAAATTGCACTTTTAAAGAATCAAGCTATGTCAACTGGTGATAGGACACCATTCCCATATAGCAGAGCTCTTAAGGGCAGAAAATATTATTTGATAATGAATAGCATATAGTATCATGTTCTCTACTTATAATCTCTCAAAATTTATGTCTTTGTGGGTGTAAAAATCATCCTTTAAAATGGAACACAATAACAAAGCTGGAATCAAACGGAGAATGTATCATTAAATTTGCTTGTGATGTGCATATAATTACCAAGTTATTTCTTAAAAACAAGGTCATAAATCAATGTCCCTATTAAGTTCCCAACATTTTATTATTTATCTCCAATAAATTGAACCCAGCCCGGTGACAAGGACAACTGTTTGTTTTGCGAGCAGCCGGATCTGGCTCCAGATTTCTGTGATCAGAGTGCATAACCAAAGACCATTTGACAGAGGTTCAGATGAAGGAGGACAGAGGGACATCTGCGTTCTGTCAGGAACATGATTTAGGAACATGTTAGAATGGATAGGAGCTGCCTTCACAATTACTCAGCTTTGTGGGAAGATCACAGGGATCAAAGGCTGTGAGAGGGCAGAGACAGTCATGGGGCAATAGGCAGGGAGCACTGGTGCCAGGATCTCACGAGCCGAAGGAGTCACAAGAGCCGTGTGTGAAGCCTGGGGTTCACTGCAGTGGGCAGGTAGGTTCGGTCCCTCCAACCATCACGGTCACACTCAGGTGCTGAGCACAGCTCCCCAACCAGCCCTGCGGGCTGCGACGCCGGGCTGTGCCCCCACCCTCCTGCTGCCAGTGCCCTTGGCTACGCAGCAAACTGGAACTGGGGGAGGCAGCAGGGCAGCAGCCCGATGGTATGCTCAGTACCTGCACAGTTAGTTTGCTGAGAGCAGCTGTGACTAAAGAGCTGCCTCTCCTTGCACTGTTGCTGCTGTGCCTCCCTGCCCGGTGCACCCTGCTTCCCTAACCTTCCCCAGCACGGCCTGCTCAGGAATGCCAACGGTGGGATACGGATGGAGCTCTCACCACCACACACTTCTCCCCAAAATACAGCTGTTTTGGGGGGAGGTGAGCCCTATCATCCTCCTAGTTCTGGCTCTCAAAAAAGAGAGGGTTTACAGTGAGCGCGTTCCAGATGAACAGTAGCAATCCTTCACCCATCCAGGCGTGTCGGGAAACATTTACAAACCCACAGGAACAGAAAATGAACCTGTGCTGATTGAGGATCAGGTCCCTCCCTCCTCTAGTATAGGCTACTGCAGGAAAAAATTTCCAATAATCAATATAAAAGTTAGAAAATCATGCGTGCTGGAAAGTGCTAGAAACTGTTGTCTGGGAGCAAGGAGAACGGGGTGGTTTTAATGCTGCAACACAGCAAGATTCACTTCTTAATATTTTCCCCCAGTCCCACAAAAAGTAGTTTGTTCAAAGTCACACTCAGCTAAAACTGAGACCAAGATTACAAGTGATCAAAAATGCAGTAACTTATTTTCACTATATTTTAGTGTAATATACCTCAAATACTTCATCACTACATTTCATTCTACAGAATCTCTTGCAACTGACAGTACAGCTGTACTAACTCATGAATGCATTGCACAGAAGATACATTTCATATACATTTTTCCACTACCACTCAGAAGACACAGCCTGTTTGCACAGCCTTCTTGCTGCTCTGTCCTATGGACACCCCTCTTGGGTGTTCACCCCTCTTTTGCCCCTTGGATGCTCCTTCCTGCTCTATTCAAGGCTCTCCACATGCCCAGAGCAGCTCTCAGTAGCTCCTGCTATCACTGAGAACTCTCTGCATTGTACAGTAGTATTTTACACAGAGAATTTTTCTTCTGTGAAAACACAAAATAATATTTTACAGAGTACTTTAATCCTAGTCATTGCTGAATGAAAGCACAAAAAACTATGGCTGAGCATAAACATCAGGAACCTATAGCATCCCTCAACTTTGAAAGTTGGGATGAGGACAAATAACTGCTGCATTCATGTTTGAAGAGAAAACATTAAACCTTGCAGGCTAGATTTATAGTATATACATTTGTATGTACATAAATATGTTGATATACTTAACAGAGACCCCTATCTATCATACTATGGAATGCAGATCTATCTACATCTATAAAAAAGTATTAGAGCTTTTTGTTTAGAAAGAACATTCTGTCAGTGGTCCTTTCAGACTTGCCTTCTAATTTAACCAACAACATAAATGAGTCCTATTAAATCAATTTTATAGGCAAAGCAGTTTTTTTTTAACTTCTAATTAAAGTTATTCCTGATTTATATCAGTAGATGTGAAAAAATAATCAGATCCAAAGTGTTAGACATATGGCATCTTGACTTGTTGCATGAAGGCATATATTCAGTATCACAGAACTCAGTAAGAAAGCACCAAAATAACAAAGCATCTGAACAGTGGTTTCTCTGAGTGAAAAATGAAAAGGCAAGGGACCTGGTTCTTTTCTTAAACCAGGACTAGGACAACAAGACTTCTTTGACTTAATAACATTAATTTATGCTAAAATGTGTAAGATGGGAGTGAAGCTGTAGTTACGATGCCAAGAAAAAAGGGGAAATTTTAAGTAATGTGCATCACATTAAAATTTTAAAATAACCTATTTTTTTGGCAATGAGGGTTGCTATAATTACCTCCGAGGGAAACCACAAAAGTTGTTGTTTGGGACATCAAAACCAAGTTGGATGAAATTTTTGCATTCTTAAACAAAATTTCTCTGAGAGCAGGGAGGAAAGAGGACTTGGATATATCAGAGTTTAGCTCATGTCTTAATTCAAGGAATGTGTTTGTTTTGAAAACTAATTCAACAACTTATCTGTAAAACTGTAATTGTCTTCTACAGCAACATAATACAGGAGGTAACAGTCAAAGCTTGGAAAACACAAATACTAAGGTTATCTCAAAATACTGCACTGAACTACTTCTTAATACTTCAAATATTTTGGGTAACACATGCTCTAATTATACAATTGCATTACTATCAAATTAAATAGCTTCTTTTTTTTTTTTTAATATACTAAAACAAGACAGGTCACCTGAAATATCATCTATTAATATCAGCATTATAAGAACAGATTCCCAGTGGAGAGGGAAAAAATCAATGGGAAAGAAAAGTCTTAACTGCAACTGGATGACTATTAGCTACTTAATGCACTAACTTCTCTCATTAAACAGCTTGTCTATTCCTGTCCAGCACTTAAACTCCAAAAAGAAAAGAGTATATTAAAACCAATGCAAACTGAGAGCTGATGGTGATGAGACTCGTAAGGAATTTCCAGTGATCCAGAACAATATGAAAAAAGATGATCTGATGCCACAGATACAGTTCGTCCTGCAGATTAAGACTACTTGTTGCAAGTAATGTTTTATGCCTTAATACATTAAACTATCTCAGAGACCAAACAAGCATTCAATTGCAGCTGAAACTTTAGGAGGAAATTTTAGTGATGATCACAGGTGTACGTACAGGAGCACAGCACAATCACAACAGAAAGGTTGGAGAAAAACCTTCTATTTTATACTAATCTACGAGAACTCCTGAGACACTGATTTCAGTCTTACAAAATTATACCAGCATATCTCATGGGCTCTACACGAATTCACTCCTGATTTTAACAGCACACAGACAATGGGTCACTGACTCTCAACTACAGGTGTAGCTATCCAGACAATCATTAAGTCGTGGATCTCAAAGACCACTTTAAAGAAACTGATCTATCAGGAATGTCTGCGCATCCAGGAGGCACAGGGAAATCTGTTGCTGAAATATTTCCCAACACATAGCCGGAACTTTGTTTTATGCTATTCAGTACAGAGAAGCCCTACGAATCTAGGAAGTTCACATCCCCTCGATGTTGAAGGAACAATGTGCATGCCACGCATCATACAGATGCAACTTTTTATATATTTTTAAAACATAATGTCGCTAGTAGTAGTGATAAGCACTTTATGACTTTGTTTTCATCCAGAAGGGGACTCGGCAGAGACGATATACCCAGCCAAAGCGGCAGCTGCGCCTAAGCGTGACTCCCGACCCGATTTCCAGCACCGGGCTGCCGGGAGCTGCACTCCCGCAGGTTTGCGGGGCTGGCAGCCGGAGCGCGGCTAGAGAGGCAGCGGGCTCCAGCGGCTCGGCGGGACCACCCGGGAGGGGGGCGCGGGCACCTCCGCCTCCTCCCCGACAGGGACCCGACCCCGCGGGGCAGCGGCGGGGCTCCGCCGGGCGCGGGCGGGGGCCGGGGCCGGGCGCGGGGCACTCACCGCGGG
>VZRO01000779.1:179517-355085 GCA_013397915.1 Daphoenositta chrysoptera
CGGCGCGCAGCCCGCGCTCCCGCGGCTGCCGGGAGGGCGGGAAGGGCGCTCCGCCCCGCGCCCGGCGCTTTGGATGGGGCTGAGGGGAAGCGGGGAAGTGGCCCGGTACCCCCGCACGGCTCCGCGGGGAGCGGCGGTGCCCGTGGGGGCACTGGGAACGATCCCGGGGCCCTCCCGGTGCTGCCGCCCCGGCCCCGCCGCCGCCTCCACCGGCAGTCCCGCCGCGGTGCTGGACAGCTCCCTGGCAGCTCCAGCGGCCGGGGAAGCCGGTCCGCGGTCCTTGCCAGCCCTCCCCGCCAGCGAACTTTTGAAATTACATTAGGGAAGCTGAAGCTTAGGGAATAAATCGTTTTAAACATTGGGGAGACAGGATGCCGGCCATCAGCTTTCAGAAGCAAAAGTTGTGGTCTTTGTGCAAGCACTGCTCCCGTTAACACTTTAGGTCATGTTCAAAACAGCAAAAATTAAATTCATTCCCCTGCTACAGCCCTGGCAAGAGGAGAAAAGACTGGGTTAGAGGACCCAAAGCAGAGGAGCTTCGATCCCGGATGACATGCAAAGTGTTTCCCTCCCAACTTTCCCTACCCATGCTGTCAGTGTAAAGATACCTTGAGAGATTTATGCCAATAGTGATAACCCCATGTAGTTCTTCTCAGCAAAAATGCTCCAAGGAAATGTGATCTCAGCTGAAGTGGTTCGTCCTACCATCAAGGAAGACAGCTTGTCATTACTTTCCCTTTGTTCAAACAAAACTTATTTTAAAAGGCAATGATTTTAAGATTAAGTTTTTACTCTACCTTTTCCCTGTATTATGACATGTTTTACAACCTTATCCTTTCAAATGTCTGAATGCAGCCTAAACAAGAACTCACTGAGGAAACTAGGGAGATTTCCACAGGTATGAAGGAGCTTTTGAGCATGGCCCCAGGCAGCACAAGCTGGTGTCTGCTCTCAGAGGGGGCACAGGTCTACAGCTGAGCATGCTGCTTTTAACTGGGGCACAACAACCCTTGCCAGGACATTGCTTTCAGTGTTGTTATCCCTGATTCTCTTGACTCACATAATGTCTTTTTTTTTTTTTTGTATATAGATATATATATATGAAGTCTGATGATTGAAGTCTGTGGCTTGAAAGGATGTGTAGTAAAGCCAGGGTGTTCCATAATACCTTCTGTTGCCATATGAAGTATTACACTTGGGATGCACAGAATTTCTTTTTGCAGTCCTGGTGATTCCCTCAGCAGCCCTAGGACATGAATCAGACATGACTTTTTATGCAAGTAATTCATACATGAACCTTCAGATCTATTGTTCTCCTCTGTGTTTCCTCCTTAAGTGATTAACAGTATTCATCAGTATCTGAGTGTACGGAGGTGAAACAGTCACTCTGCATTTTTTCTTCTTCCCTCCAAAGAAATCCTCATTTTCACAGATTCTTTGAGACCTGCTGCACAAGCCCTTGCTGGCCAAGGTCCCACCATTGAGGGGACTCAGGAGTTAAGGGGTCTGGAAGGTGCCATTTGGTGCTAAACATCATCCCTAGCACAGGGATGCACTTAGCACTGTGCTAAGATGTTAACATTCTTCACATGCTCTCATTTCCATTAAATTTACTTCCTTCTCGTAGACCATTTCATACAGTTCTCAGTGAAGAAAACTACCACTGGTTTCCTGGCTGATGCAGTGACAGTGACAACTGGGTAAGAGCCACATAGTTTAGCATGGAAAATGCAAATACATATTTATAAGTTTTAAACTGCTAAAATACTAAAGCGTCAACTGGTTCCATGTGCAGCACTTCAGCTGTAGGGTAAGCAACTTACTTGGAGGCAAATTTGCATTTTATTCAGCACTAGGGAAAAGGGTTTCAACATGACAAAAATTACACTTTTTAGGTCTTCAGTTTCCTCTTATTCTTGAAGTTTAAAGTAGCACTTCCCAATGCAACTTATTGGTAGCATTTGACAGTGCTTCTGAGTTACCCTTGCAGCTTTAAAAATTACTTTCCTCATGCTCCTCATGGCCATACTCCTTTTATGTCTTTTATTCCTTTTATGTCTATAATATGGCGATCCTGAAGCAGAAAGGAAAATTCTTTGCCTCAGTGACTGTTCCTGAGGTCAGACTATTATAACCAAATGTACTTGTATACCAAACCATCTCTTTTCAAGAATGTAAAAGACATTTTCCTTCAACAACTAGGTAGTGAAGTTCACAACTCCGCAAAAAAAGCCATTAGGTTCTTCAAACATTCTTTCCTTCAGCAGAAGCAGAACTTTGAGAAAACCTGGACACAGTGTTGCTATTCATTGGCTAGTCTGTGAAAGTAAGCCTCATACCTGCACGATCCAGTTACTAAAGATACCAGTAGTCTGAATACTGCAACTCTGTTTGGGATTCATAATGTGCAGTGCACAGACCTGGACAGAGGAACCAGATGGAAAACTACCAAACACCATCATAAGTTGTCTCGAGCTAAATAGAAATGGACAGCAGAAGATCCAAGATGATGCAGATCCTAGAGGTGAGTCTGGTGAGCAAACAAGTCATTCAGTCCCTAGTTAATTATTCTCCTTTTATTTCTCCTGATCCAGACATAACCTTGGCAAAAGCTAAATACCACAGGGCTTGCTTCATCTGACAGTCAAATGCCTTGGAGAGCCTCTAGATATAGACAGTTACAGCACATAAGAGAACAAAAGTTCTTCTTTTATACACGTGTCATTAGCCCAAAAGTGTAATTGGCACATTATTGGATGAATAGCAGAATGTCTGTAAAATGGATAAGGTTCACTAAAACAGTGCCAATGCAATTTTTCTGTCATACTACAACAGAGTGCAATGTACGTGTCCCACATGTATTGGAGATACTTCATAAAAAAAAGATATTAGTTCTTTCAATTCTTTTGCAATTTCTAATGCATAATTACTCTTCTCATTAGACAGCTGGCTGAACGTGATCCAGTGTGTGCCCAGGTGGCCACGAAGGCCAATGGCCCCTGGCCTGGACCAGCAGTGGTATGGCCAGCAGGAGCAGGGCAGTGACCGTCCCCCTGTCCTCGGCCCTGCTGAGGCCACACCTCCAATCCTGGGGTCAGTTCTGGGCCCCTCACTGCAGGAAAGACATTGAGGGGCTGGAGCGTGTCCAGAGAAGGGCAACGGAGCTGGGGAAGGGTCTGGAGCACAAGTCCTGTGAGGAGCAGCTGAGGGAGCTGGGGCTGTTTAGCCTGGAGAAAAGGAGGCTCAGGGGGGACCTTATCACTCTCTAGAACTGCCTGAAAGGAGGGTGCAGCCAGGTGGGGGTCGGCCTCTTCTGCCAGATTACAAGTGACAGGACAAGAGGACATAGCCTAAAGTTTTGCCAGTGGAGATCTAGGCTGGACATCAGTAAGAATTTTTTTTCACAGAAAGGGTGGTTAAGCATTGGATTGGGCTGCCCAGTGAGCTGATGGATTCACCATCACTGTAAGTGTTCAAAAAAAACTGGATGTGGCACTTCGTGCTGTTGTCTAGTTTACAAGGTGATGATCTGTCAAAGGTTGGACTTGATGATCTTAGAGGTCTTTTCCAACCGAAATGATACTATGACTCTGTGATTCTAAGGAAAATATTTTGTATATTTTTTATTGCAAATGTTTTCCCATTTTCTAGATATTTTCATATTTTTATGTTAGTGCTAATGAGAAAAATTCACAATACTGAGTTCAGTCCTGACAGAAAATGCATGATCTTTAATTTCCATTATTTACAATGTGTTCATTTATTGGTAATTATTCATGATTTTTATTTATTCATTATTAACTATGCATTTCTCATCAGACATTATATGCTAGAGTTTTGATATTATTTTTATTCACAAATGCTGTTTTTCTGCAGCTCACATAGCCTTGGAAGATTAAAATAACAAAAACAGCTTCATCATAGTGCATTGCATTGTCCTATCTGCCTTTGGTGAAAAAATGTTGGTTGCAAATCTGCTGAACGTATTAGAACTAATCCCACTTAGGCGTTAGTTGCATATATCACATATATCACATATATAGTCCGTATCATTTCATCTATTATATTATATGGCTTTGTATAATAATCTTTTTTATAGTACTGCTGAACCTGTAAGTACTTAATTTTCTTGTAATAGAAAAGATTGTTGTCACGGGATCAATGTCTCCCACAGAGAAAGTAAACATCTGTTTTGCAAAGCATTTCTAAAGCAGCAGGAGACCGTTATCCTGTGACAACATTGTGTTACAATTACTTTATTGCAGTCAGGCAAAATGAATGATGTGTAGCGAATTTATTCTTTTTTCACATTCTGCCAAACCTTCCTGTTCTTTATCCAATGACTTCCATCTGGAGTAGTGCCTGGAAGGATGGCTGGGGCATTCTGCCATTCGTCATTAATGATCTGTTCAATTACAGCTGGCTTAAAGAACGAATCAATTCTATATTTCAACTACTCAGAAATATGTGCAAGATGCAGGAAAATCACATTGGTCTAAGTTGTTGTTCTAGTCATCAGGTTATGTTTGAGTCCATCCTGTTGCAAGACATTTCTGAAGCAGTAATGAATCTATTTTACACTGCAAGATGATATATTGAGTGATAAAAGCAGAAGAATCTGTGTCTTAATTCTCATAAAATGTCTTTAATCTGTGACCCTCAGCACACTATTAGGATTTTGCTCTTGTGGATGAGAAAAGCAAACAAAGCACTGGTGACATACCACAAGACTCACAGTACCTAGCAGATCAATAGCATAATCAGAAAATCCTTTTTGCCTAATCTAACTTCAAGACAACTTTATTCAGGATCAATTGGCTTGAAACATGAATGGACAGCATCAGATCCATTTGTAAATTCAGGGATTTCACTATACTAACTTGCCAAAATAGGATCAAAACTAGATGTCAGGGCAGTGGAAAGAGCCATGTTATATTGACATCATCACTATTTCACACACCAAAAAAAAAAAAGGTGAAGGAAACCACTGATGTAGTGAGAAACATAAGAATGCCCAAATAACAGTGCTTTGACTCAGATGATTAGGTCAAATTGAGATTGCAAATCTCAGGGAGAAGTGATGGCATACAATTTTAACTAATTGTCTAGAATGAACAATTCATTCTAAACACTCAGACCTAAAAATTTATAAACTGCAAAAGAAAAACTGTAGCAGAGCACTCAAAATCTCTTCTTTCCATTCCACTTGCACAGAGAGGCAGATTTACTGAATTCAGCACTGGGTGAGGTAAACTGAACCTCTTCTTGATCAGCATTTCTTCTGTGTTCTGAGTATTTTGCCCTGAGGACACCAGGTAGCAGAGGCAGCATAAGTTCTGCCTCAAAGTTATGTATAAACACCATCCAAATTCATTTAAAACACTAAAACAGGAAGATGCTGATGGACTTCTTATATGGTCTAGAGCAGCCTCACCCCAGCAATCTTTGCAGCTTGGTCAAGCCACTGTTTATAGACCAGCTCCCTACAGAAAGCCAGTTTGTTTCCACTCTTGCAAACATATTTATCCCAGAGGTACTTCCTGCTGTAAGCAGTTTTTTGTAAGGGTATCAATGTCATCAGCAAGTCTAATCCAAAGAAAATACAATGGTACATCCATACAAAATTAAATCCAATTTGCTTTCAAGCACCCTCTGTGTCATAGCAGGGGTTCAAACGGATATGTTTTCCACTCTCCTGAAGGACCTCTGTCCACTCTTCATACAACACGAGGATCCAAAATGCAAAGAGCTTTAAGAGCTTCTTATGTTCCAGAGAGAGGCTGAGTTAAACCAGGGCTCTCTAATTTCCTGAGCTGTGTGCTAAGACTGCCTTTTCTCCTGAGGAGAGGCAGAATTGATGCCCGTGAGGTAGGGTGCCCCTCCTGTCTCTTCCAGTACTCTGGCTTGCTCTCAGAAATTCCCTTCGGTGGCCTCTCACCCGGCACACTCTAGGCAGCCCTGTGCTTCTCAGCAGCACCAGGAGAGCGTGTAGCAGCTCCAGAAGCAAAAGCAAGGAGTTAGCAGGCAAGTCCTGGAAAATCAGGGTAATCTCAAAGTACTGACCAGGTCTGACTAGATTTGAACCTGATCTGTTGGAGCAGTTTTCCAAGGCAAGCACTGCTGCAGAGCATCTGGGAGGTGACCAGCCTGCACCAGAGCTTGTGTAAGGAGGGTTTTCTGTAGCAGCTCACCAGGACCTGTCTGGGAGCAGGACAGTGGCTCCTACCAAAGGAGGCCAAGCCAGTGCACATGGACAGAGTGTGGTACTGCAGCTTCTTTTGTCTTCTCTGAGCAAGCTGGACCTTTCCACAAACATTACACGCTTCTGTTACATTTCGTCACTTCACAAACTGACACCTTCCACCAGATGTTTTCCAGTTTAAAGTTCCAAAATGTAAATCACTGCCACTAATGTGCCTTAGCAACTGGTCTAAGATTAATTCACACTGACATCTTGTCTGATTAGATTACCTTTTTCTATTTTATCTTAATGACAGGAAATCCCACAATATTTTTTCCAGACTTGCTGAAAAGTGAAACTTTGTATCATATAACTAGTGGGAAGAGCTCCTCTTGGAAGCTTCTTTGAATTCCTTGATTGTCTGTAAAGACTTACTCCCATGAAGCCCAAAAAGAGGTTTTACTTTTATACAGTTTCAGCAACAGGAGAGGGAGAGAAAGAACATGCTTATACCTGTAGATGTAGATGATAAGCAACCATTAAGATAGTGCCTGAGCAAATAAAAATTATCTACCGTATCTACCTACAGGATATTATTCGTGAACACTGAGTCAGCCAAAATACTGTCCAAATGAAAGATCCTATTGAGCATCTAGATAAAATCTACTGTAATTAAATCTACTCTATATCACCAAGAGATGGCAAATGATCTTGTTGTGAAAGCAACTCCTTCAAGCAGAAAAATGTAATTTACATGGCTCCTTATAATGTCTGTTCCAGCCTCTTTCATCCCATGTATCTTCAATATGAACTTCAGTCTGTCTCTGCCTGGTACTGCATAACAGTTTTATGTACTTTGTCATGTTCAGAACCCCTTCCAGATGTTCAGCTAACCTGCTGATGTTTGTGGATACTTGTGTAAAAACATTCCTAATATTCTAGAGAAATATTCGAAAGCATTGCAAAATATGGTGACTTAAGTTTTAGCACCAGATCAGAATCCACTTTTCTGTTCCTTCCATTCTTCTCTTACACATTTCATCCTTGAAAACTTAATTGATCTTTTAACCTCATTCTTCACTTTCACTTGGCTTCCTAGAACAAGGCTACAGGCAAAAATAAAGTTTAATTATTCTCCTGTCAAATTAGTACCTGTCCCTTTGTTTTGGTGAAGGAACACAACTTTCAAATATAAGTGCTTCTGCTACTCAGCACTGTCGCTCTTGCTGATGTTACTCAGCATCAGGATACCACTATTTCCTATTCCACAGTTTCTTGTGCCCTTTGCAAAACAGACAGTCGATTCCCAGAGGAATGTTTCTATGCAGAGATTAGTGTGACTACTAATAGGGAAGCTTCGCACTAAGAGTTATTAAATAAATGTATTTTGTAACAGTGACATAACTAGAAATAATTTTATATATTTATACGTGTAATTTCAGCTTCAGAATCTGAGTTGGAACCTTGCTAAATTGTTCTGCTGAGGGGGAGTGGGAGGGGATGAACAAACAAAAAAAGGAATATATAGGGAAAAAGACCAATCCTTTCCTCTGTGGAAGACTCCTAATGGATTCTCAAGTTCTCTTTCATATCAACATATTTTATGCAAAAAAGTCCAAAAACCTGTAGGCTACTGTGAGGGAGTCACACACCTGGGGATGGGGGGGCTGCAATGTGCTTGCCATAATATGAATATTTCACTTTTGCAGCATGTTTCATTCCAAACTTCTCAAGGTGATTTGCAAACAATTACAAAGCAAATATATGTAACGTGAATAAGCTTGAACAAAGAATGTTTTCAGCAGGGAGCTGAGAGCAGTGTGGGCCGAATCCAATAGTTTTCATCCCTGCTGATACAGGCTGCAGTGCTCAGCACCTTGCAGAAATCCTCAGGACTTCTTTGAATCCGGCTCTGGGTGAATCAATCTCAAAATCTTTTACAAGAAAATAAATTCACAACCAAGGTACATATTGTCATAACAGGAATTTGACTGCCTGTAGCAATGCAGAAATAAATTCCATCTACCAACACTTGCTGCTAGGGAAATAATGGTAAAAAAAACTTGTCTCTTTAGATAGATAAACAAATATGCAAAGTATTTTTACAGAAAAGTACCATTAAAATCCTGAAAGAACTGAACATTTTGCTATTAAGACCAAGAAGTAAACCTTATTTTTGGAATATTTCTTTTAAAAAGAAGAAGTAAATCTTAGCTCTCACTGCAGTGGTGCAGCCAAGTGCCTGGTTTGTAAAGAGAGTGAGTGCTGTAGTTCGGGTCACTGGTACAGTTTTCTATAAAATTGGTTTTTCAATTCATTATCCAGTAATAAGATTCAGCTAAAGCTAAACCACAGATGCTTCTGCAAAGCAATGAGAATTTGATTCCAGAGAGGTGAAAGTGCTAGTATAGTTGGTTCAAACTATTTTTAGTAATGATGTGTGCACAATGCAAAGTTTCTGCAAAATATCTTGTCCTGTTCTTACCGTGAAGTAAAATGTATGCCTGCTGTATAATCTCAAATTGATGGCATGGTTTTTCCCTCATGCACATGGTTTGTCTTCAAGTGTGATATTTTCCATCCCCTGACAAGAGTTTAATGCTTTACATGACTCAACATGAACAAGGTGTCAAAAATGTTGAAGAGCAATTGGTTTGTTGGTTGGACACAAATGCAACACAAAGCAAATGCATTGCAGCAGAAAGAAGCAGGCTAACTATGAAAACATCCATACTACCTCAAATGCCAAACACTTCCCTAGATTTTAAGAAGCACCTTGAACTCCTTGCAGGTGAAAACTAAGAAAAAATGCATGGCATTAGAGTGCTACCCCATTCAGTTCATCATATAGCAGAAATTGATTTTTACTTACCACAAAAGCATTAAACTGACTTAATGCAGACAAGATTTGAAAACGAAAGTGAAAAATGTGAAATCACATTAAAAAAAATATAGAGACATGAATAAGAAATACTGAATTTATTGCCATTGTTATTATATTCAAGAATCTGGGTTGTTCTAAAATTAGTACAACCAATAAGTTTCTAAATAAACAACTTCTTTGAGGAAGCACTGTGCTACCGTCTGTGGTAGCTTCCTCCTTGTCCACAACTGCCAGTAATTCCTAAATATTTTATGTTTCAAAATTATTTTTTCTCTTTTTCTTTCCTATCTTCTCCTGTCCTGTTCTGTTCACTGTTATTTATATAAAAAAATACAGCTCATTAAATATTAAACCCAGTAACTTTTTGGTTCAATCAGACTTGTATAAGTGTACAGGTATATAAAACAGAGGCAAAAGCTATTCTTCTATTAGTAAGGTAAGTGTACTTGTTATAATCAAGCAGAGCAATTTCATCATAACCTGAACACTTGGGACACAGCTGGGAAGAGAAGGATTTTCAGGGTAATTGGATTTTAAATAGTGTGAAAGATCTTCTGAGGAGTCTCTGTACTGAGCAAAGTCTCATCTCTGGTAGAACAGAAATATAAGTGTGAGAGACAGGCAGAGAGGCAGACTTGATGTTGCAAGCAACAAATTAGAAACAGATAGGTAAAGTACTCATATATACTTTATCAAAGAGGAAATTCTGCTAACTTAAACTTGTCAATCTTGAGTCAACTTCTCTTTTCCTCTTTGGATTTTATTTAAAGATGCCAGTTCCGGCTTTCCACGAAACAAGAAGCCACTCCACGGAAATCTCTGTTTCCTGTAGACAACCCATATCTTCTGTGAGCCTAACCAGAAGTTGAGTATCTGTCAATAATGCCACATTGAGAAATTTAGCAATGTAAAATTAACTTTGCTAGCAAATTATGGAACAGAAATGGGTCACTGTAAACTTCAACCAACATTGCAACTCTTCCTTAATTTTCTTTGACTTAAAGGAGAAGTTATAAAGGCCTGCAACATTTGTAGCCTTAATTTCTTCTTCTGAAATACTTTGGGTTCTTTTACTGTTGGTGAGAGAGCAACGTGCATAATGCATTCTGCATTGAAGACAACACAAATAATAGAGTTTTATTATTTTAGAGGACTGGAATTTATAAAGTTTGAGTGCTTTTTTCTGGCTAAGAAAACAAAGATGACTAACAGGAAGAAAATCAGGCATTTCTGGGAGCAACTGAACCATAGACATGAAAGTAACAGAATTTTTTAAAGATGAGGTGATAAATCTCTTTATGCTAGGTTTTGCATAATCTTGCTGGAAATGAGAAAAGCAACAATCCACTATGCTTGCAAGAAAAAAAATCAGAGGCAGAAATAGTCATCTTCTGTCCTGGAGAAGTGAGTACAGTTAGAAGAGAGGGGAGATCCCACTCTAAAAATATCAGGGAGCACCACTACTCACCTCGGCATCACAGCCCAGGGCTGGGAATGCAGTTTGGAGCCAGGACTGGGTGGGACAGGTAGAGCTGTCCCTGCTTTCTCTGGGCCCTTGGGATGCAAGCCTGCCGATGCCTGCCCCAGCACCCAGCACCTTCCAGCCACCACCTCCAGCCCTGCACGTGCTCCAAACCCCAATCCTGCTGGAAGGCTCACACTGCCAGGCTCACTGCAGTCAGCTCAGCAAAGGGGAAAGGAAGAAATGTACCCAAACTATGGCAACTGTGAAAACACATGAGTGAAATGTGGTCTTCAGGAATTGACGTTATGGAGCGAACACACTGAGCTGCTCTTCCCTGGAATACGTGTGTCTGCATGCAGCATATTTGGTGCAATGTTCTGGTTCTGTGTTGCCCAGGTTCTGAACAGCTTACCCTTTTTTTTACGATGCATATTTCCATCCCTCTGACCAGGAAGATAACCAGATAACCTTGAAAACTGACCAACACAGGAGCTCTGAGAGTTATGAACTCTCTCACTTCCCATTACTCCTACTGGCATACTGCCTTGAAAGTCTTAATAAAATTTTAAGGAATTGTATTAATTATTTCATTGAACACAATTTCAGGAAACAAGAAAGGACTGGAAACTGCTGCAGGGAAAAGGAAGAGGAATAGAAAGACAACAGAGAAGAAAGAGAAACAGAAAATGAAGATATGAAGGGCAGAGACAAAAGGGGCAGAAGAAGAGCAGTCCTTGGTGTGATTATATTGCCCCAAAACTATGCATTACCACAACATTAGGGACTCAGCCAAGAATAAGTAAAGATAAAATCTAAAGATCCACTGATTCATTTGGCCAAAAGCAAAAACCTGCAATGTTTTACCCTTCAGCTAGTACCTTCACTGCTCTTTACAGTCAACGCACAGAAATAGGCACTTGGGGGGTGGGGGGGTGATCATTTCATCCTAAAATAGATGGCTACAAATAGGTCAAGTGAATCACTTCTTGAAAATAACTACTCCTCTCAATTGACTCTGAAAGGAACCTAGGGTGACTTACGCTCCTACCAGAGACAGCTGTAATTGTATGAGATGATCCTACTCCCCAGGCACTATGCAAAGACAAGATGCTTCGCTTCATCTTTACATGCATCTCTCATAAAGACAGTGGAAGCTCCTCTGTGGACTTCTATTGCAGCTCACAGACTGGATTTTGGTCACCTCCACTGAATAGATTGTAATAAGTATGTTTATCAGGTAATACAAAATTATATTTTCTGCAGTAACACACTAAATTAGAACCTGAAAAAAACAGTATAATGCCTCCAAAAATGTTAAATAGCATTGCAAATATACCTACCAAATCCTCCATAATTGACATGTAATAAGTTTAATACAAACTCTACAAACACACTGAGAATTTTTGTGATTGATATTGAGAGAGGTTAAGATTTGGGATCTTAACAGATCTGGAGGTATTTCCTATTTGACAGAAACCCTACCTACAACCCTATATCTTAGGGCCAGATGTGCTTCATGGTTGTGTCATATCCACTGTCATTCTCCTGTACTGCAGAGCTACTGGAGTAAGACTGAGGCACAGAGAGTCAGGGTGGTGTGGGAAAGTCATAATGGTGGGTGAACTTGACAACTGGTCCCTACCAAGGAGGTCACATCTTTAGTGTTGGGCCATACCAAAGGGATCTGTCTTTTGCAGGATTCAAATGACGGCAGCTCCAACCCCTAGGGCACAGGCATCTCACCTTTCCTCAAGTGTCAGCTGGGGGCAAACTCTCTGTAACAGTGAGATTGCTCTTGTACAATGACAGCCTGAAGAACAAATCAAGCCCTCTATATCTGTGTCAAAAGGAAGCCAGATTGGCTTTTACACTGTAGGATGATGGTGTGAAAAATATTTTGCCAGCATTTGTAGGTATTTTAAAGACACAGGTTAAATTTTTACTTCACAAATTCCTGCAACAATGGCAGAATTTTAATTTGTCCTAATCAGCTGAGATTTCCTGGAGAGAACAGGAGGTACAGTTCACATGTGCCAAAATCCTGTGGGGTTTTCCTCCATGCCTCTGTCAGGTAGATAACATGTTTTGGTCTCCAAGGAGTACTCAGGTGTAAAATGGTAACTCCTTGGGCAGAAAAGTGCTCCAAAATGCAAATTATGTCATGCTTGTGTATATTTGCGCCTGGCAGAGATCTGACAGACCTTAATCATATGGAGAATGTGGATACTGTGATGTATGATGGCCTTTCAGGTCGGCAGTTCCTCTCAGTGTTGAATTGCACACCCCCATCTGGCACAACATAAATTGCCATCATCTGTTTGTCTCTGGGTGAGTGTCCCTTGCCTTTGTGACTGACGGCGCAGAATAACAACAATGAAACAAACACCTAAAACAGATTGATCTGGCTTTTGCCTGCAGCAGTTAAAAAAGCCGGCAAAGAGCTGTGAGCTCAGCAGCAGCACAGTGAATCACAGTGAAGCTCCCTGCCACTGAGGAGAGATGCAGTTTTTCCCCTGTTGTGCTTGGCTGCTTTTTGCACAGCAGCTTTCACCTGTATCTGGGTTTTGTCACAAAACTACTAAAAAAAATCCAACCAGTGACCAACAGAAATCAGTAGACTATACTGACAATGAGCTAAGAAGGGCAAATGTACTGATACTGAGGGAAATATTAATAGTGAGGGAGACACCGTGCAGCTCACACCACTCATTAGGCTGATGTCATGCTTTTGAGAAAGAGGATGCCAGGTGAAAGCAGATGTCCTTTCCATGCAGTACATACACCTGAGCGTGAGAAGTCCCCAGGTAACCTTTAACAATTCACTGCCTTTCTGTAAACATATGAAACACCTTTTGACAGGGTATGACACCAGAGGGAAATGGTCACAGCACAGTCTGGTTCAGCTGCCATTCATTACAATCATTCTGGTTTCACTCTGTGCTGGGGAAATTCTCCTTCCCTGGACAAAAATTGATTAAATATTCCCTCCACCATGATTTGTTTTCCCTTCTAGCTGTTCCCTTTCCCTTCCTCTAGTCTTCATAGCTGGTTCCCCTCAGGATACTCTGTATTCATTTTCTGTCCCTCTTGTACCTGTGTGCAGTTTTGGGCACCACAATTTTAAAAAGACATTAAGCTATTACAGAGTATACAAAGGATGGTGAAGGGTTTGAAGGGGAAGCCATATGAGGAGCTGTTGAGGTCACTTAGTTTGTTCACCCTGGAGAAAAGGAGACTGAGGGGAGACATCATTGCAATCTACCACTTCCTCATGAGGGGAAGAGGAGGGGCAGGCACTGATCTCTTCTCTGTGGTGACCAGTGACAGGACCCGAGGGAATGGCCTGAAGCTGTGTCAGGGGAGGTTTAGGTTGGGTATCAGGAAAAGGTTCTTCACCCAGAGGGTGGTTGGGCACTGAACAGGCTCCCCAGGGCAGTGGTCACAGCACCAGCCTGACAGAGTTCGAGGAGCATTCGGACTCTTGGGGTTGTCCCGTGCAGGGCCAGGAGTTGGACTCTATTTTCCTGATGGATCCCTTCCCACCCACTATATTCTATGATTCTGTGATTCTATGATTCTGTCCTCTCTTCCCACCTCAATTCCCCTTGCATTGAGCTGCTGCCTGCCCAAAATCCTGCTGTTGCTCCCCTGCCTCCTGCCATCACCCCAGGCTCCTCCCCTCTGCTTGCAGGGCAGAGGGGCTGGTGAAGGGAACAAAAGAGGGCCCTGCCTAGCAAGGGCTGCAGGGAAAGTGGAAAGGCTCTTAATACCAAAACTACTGACAATCTCGGTGGAACAAAGCACTGCCAGTGCCATTCTGCTACTAATAGCTTCAGCTAAGATCCCTCCAGGAGGCCTTCACATGGAAAACGCATTTTGTGAGTGCCAGCATGGCAGCAAGCACCCAAGCCCCAGCATTCACCTCTCACTCTAATTTTATTTATGGACTCCACAGCCATGGACTAGTCTCCAGAATAGTGCTTTTCTCTGTCTCTGGATTGTGTTAATCCCCCAAAAAATGCTGTTATCTGACTTCGTTGCTGACACATTAACAAAACATGGATAACATCAGGGACATTCTTTATCTGCTGTAGGAGAAGCCCCAAATGGTGCACAGGACTCTGCCTCACATGAGCTCTGGTACCAGTGAAGAAACTGCTCTGCAGCTAGTCCACCCAGCAGTAGCATTTTATAAAGCAAAAGTTGGGTCGGGAGGTGGTTGGAGAGAGGAGTGAAGAAGGCACAGACCATAGTGGCAGTGTGACAAAGGATTGCCTGATCAGACAGACCGGCTGGCTCTGGCTCTTCAAGCTAATTAATGAGACCAGATTAGAAGGCAAATACTGTGGGTTTCAAAGTGGAGATATCTACCAACTGCTAGCCACATACAACCAAAGAATTACTAATTTGAGTGCTAAGGAAGAAAAACTCCTAAAGTAGAATATTCCATCTGGAAACCTACCTGAGAGCTTTGCTTGATATAGGAATAGCATTTTTTATCCTGATTTTCAAGGAAGATGGCAGAGAAGCTGTTGCCCAGAGAAGCTGTGGATACCCTAGCCTTGGAAGTGTCCAAGGGCTTTTGAGAAACCTGTCCTAGTGGAAGGTGTCCCCGCCCATAGCAGGGGGGTTGGAACTGAATGATCTTTTAGGTTGCTTCCAATCCAAACCATTCTGTGGTTCTATGACATTAGCATATGCTATTGCCATGTCTGTCTGGGGGTGTGAACCTCCTGGGCCTCCCTGTGGCACCTGAACCCCAGGGCCAGTGTTAGACAATCCCTCAGTAACTCTGATCACCTCCTCACCACAGATCAGCAGAGCTTGACTGACTTCTTCATCAGAGATGGGCAGAGCGGGTTTGAAAAGGGGGAGTCCTTCCTGCAACTTCAGTAAAGGAAGCCTGCTGCTGTGGAGAACCTTCTGTAAAGGAAATCTGGCTTGGCCTAAATGCACAAACTCTCCAACTGAAGCTGAAGAGGTTTGCATGCACCCTCATTCTGAAAACATAATCCTAATATAATACCATACAAAGTTGTCTTCCCAGGCTGCTGGTTTTCCTCTTGATTGGCCTGTGTTTGTTCACACTTCGAATGCATAAAGGTACCTGAAAATAGAATACATATACCTTTTTCAAATTAATCTCCAAACTCCAGTTAACTTTAACTTCCATTCAAATAATTGATCAATCCGATTCAACTTTACAGTTTAAAAAAGTCCTCATGCTTAATTCGTGTTGTTGCACCCTTTAAATACATGATAATGTTCTCCATAAGAAATTTATTACATCTAAATGTGAATAGAAAAATTTCTTTTCTTTCTTTCCAGAAAAATCGAAGTGTATTTGTTAAGAATTACTCTTAGTCCATTCTTAGAAATGGTTACATGCTTCACCTGAAAATAATTTCTATCCTCTTCAGTAAAGCAAACATTTCTACACTAATAAAAATCAACATAACAAGAATGATGGAGACTGTTGAAGAGGAACACATAAAGATATACTGGACTCTGTTCTCACTTCAGCTGAAGCAAATTAACTTTGTAACACCCCTGTTGGAACCAGTGGGGTTGTGACTGGGCTGCTTCTGCAGTCCACAGGCTTCACCTGTCTGTGGCTGCACACCTTTTACAAGCAAGGGGCAGTGAGCAGGACCAGACTCTGCTCTGCCAGCCTCACGCTCTGTTGTTCATTTCCTGCAGCCAAGAGCAAGGCTGAAGAAACTCTCAGGAGACACATTGCTCACAATCAGTGGGTGAAGGGCTGTGAGCCAAGCCAGCATCCTTGCAGAACACAGGATTCAATATCTAGATCAGGCTTTGGGTTTGCAGCCAGTAATTCACCTGTCTGCTCTTGGCATGTGGCTTAGTGGAATTCCTGCAAACTGAAGAGTAGGTAGCCATGCGTGACTTGAGCAAGGTTCTTCTCAAGTCAGTTTATGTTGAATTTCTCACAAACACAAGGTGAAATTCATGCTGCAGTAGCTGCAGTTAAGTGGTTGCATAAATTGGGCCTATTTTCAGAATACCATTCAATATTTTTACAACTCTTCACACTTTTGCACACATACAGACATACATATGCAGCCACTATCAACTTCAGAAGATTTAATAGTGGCTTTTTGTCTTGGGTACTGGCAAGATAATGACTATAATAATATAGAAATACCAATATAATTATAGCACAAAAAGTACAGATCTCTGTAGGCTTTTTTTTGTCAAACTTTCTTACAACCCTGCATGTTTTATTTGTGTTAAATGTGAACTTAATTAGTAATCAGAATGCTAGGTCTCTCTTTTCAGTTCTAAACCTCTGATACAAAATATTTTAATATTCTTCTTTTCTTTCTTTGCAGCATGCTAAGTGAGGCATTGAAAATTCAACTTTATATTTCATAGCTCTTTCTTTAAAATATCCGGAGAAGGCTATAATTATTTAAATTTTAAGTATTTAAACTATTCCGAAATAAAAGAACTCAAACCTAATTAATCATATTTTGACTAATAGAATACTTTAAAAGGTGATTTTTGTTGTCTGGGTTTAAACAGATTTAGTGGTAATTTGGGATGAGGGAATGGTTTGCTGTAAGAATCAAATTTAAGGAGACCAAGCAGCTGAGAAAAGGAGAAAGTTAATGCCTTGCAGTCACCAATAAGCCTTGTGTTAGTCAGATGCACATCCAGGTGGGCTCAGCCCACGAGAGGCAGGGCACCTGTCACAAAACCTGCAGGTTATTCCCATGCAAATGCAGAAATGAAGGACCACAGTTAATAATAGTGCCAGTGTGCCTTGACCCAATGTGAGCGGCTGCTCACAGGCTGGAAATCACAGTGTGCTCATGCCCAAATTAGGGTACAAATAGGTTCTAATATTTTAAACTCTTGCCATACTCCTTTCTTAGTCATTCATGCTGGAATGAGGTGACAGAGCTCACAGCAGCTAAGCAAATCACTTGGATTACTCATTTGTTCAGAGAGGAAGACAAGGACTCTTTAAAGTGTCATTTTAAACAACTTACTCTCCTGCATCACCAAGCCACGACTGGTCAGGGAGCTGGGACTGGAGACCTGGGACTGGATGCCATGACCATGGGCTGTTCCACCATACCTGTGTGGAGAGGGGGTAGACCTCATCAGCAGCAAGGCAAGAAATGCTTAGCACTAGTTAAACATTGGAATAGGCTGTCTAGGAAGACACCAGGGTCTCCATCAGGGAAGATTTTTAAGGTTGAAAGTCCAGAAACCAGGCAAGGTTTAGGCACAGCAAGACACACACTTGGGCAGGAGGCTGGAGAAGATGACCTCTTAGCTTTCCTCAGAGCAGTATTTTTTTCTGAATATGTCACAGTGGTGCTGCTCAGGAAACATGAGGTATTGCACCAGGTCCTACAGTTTGGCTACAACAATGCCCTGCAGCCCTACACGCTGGGGACAGAGTGGCTGGAGAGTGACCAGGCAGAAAGGGACCTGGGGGTGCTGGTTGACAGCTGACTGAACATGATCCAGCTGTGCCCAGGTGGCCAAGAAGGCCAATGGCACCTGGCCTGGACCAGCAGTGGTGTGGCCAGCAGGAGCAGGGAAGTCATTCTTCCTCTGTACTTAACACTGGTGAGGCTACACCTTGAGTTCTGTGTCCAGCTCTGGGCCCCCCAATTTAGGAAGGATTTTGAGAAGGGCAGCAGAGCTGGTGAAGGGTCTAGAACACAAGACCTCTGAAGAACGGCCAAGGAAGCTGGGGAAGTTTAGCCTGGAGAAAAGGAAGCTCAGGGGGGACCTTGTCACTTCTCTACAACTGCCTGAAAGGAGGGGGTAGCCAGGTGGGAGTCAGCCTCTTCTCCCAGGTAACCAGTGACAGGATGAAAGGACAGAGCCTTAAGGTGCACCAGGGGTATTTTAGGCTGGACATTAGGAAAAAATTTTTCACAGAACGAGTGATTGGGCATTGGAATAGGCTGCCCAGGGAGGTGGTGGAGTCTGGTGGAGTCGCCATCCCTGTTTGAAAAAACATTGGATGTGGCACTCAGTGCCATGGTTTAGTTGATAAGGTTGTGTTAGGTCATAGGTCGGACTTGATAATCTCAAAGGTATTTTCCAACCTAGTTAATTCTGTGACTCTGTGATTCCGCATCCCACTCAGAAATATCCCACGCAGATGCTTGGAGCTCTGCAGGCCCTCAAGGGAACATGAACAGAAGACCATCCCTGTGAAATAACAGAACAGGCTGCTACAAAAATAGAACTGCTACCCTGCCTGTATCAAATAATGACTTCTGTACAAAAAGGCCATTTTCAAGAAATTTTTCAGTTTGATGCTCCAAGAGGCCAAAAAAATATCATAGGAAAATAATTTGAACATACTGCTTTCTCCTCAGGAATTCATTGAACTACTGCTGCAGAAATCCCTGATCCTACTAATTATGTAGGCTGGATAGAGCCTGTGATTCTCTTCAATACACCTGAAACTCAAACTTCTCCATGAAGGCTTGATCAAAACTTGATGAAAATCAAGTCACACAAGAAATTTGTTATTTATGAATGTTTCTGGTGGCTCCATGTTGGAAAATATCCTGAAAATATCACCAGCTCAGGGGTATTTGCAGGTGTAGTAAGTTTGGATAGGCCTTGGTTATTCTCATGAACAAGGAAGAGGACTGTGTGTGCAGTGGGAGTCCAGTCAGGGATTTGGGGGCAGCTGTAGGCATGTCAGCCCTCCAAACTGAAGTCATGGAGGTGACTGTTATAGGATACAATTGGTCATTTGTCTCAGATCTTTACTTCCCACCAACAACCCCACACACCCACCTTTCTCACATTTTCTAAGTTAATACATTAACATCAGTCTCCATCAGCGGATTCCTCTGATACGCAAATTGCCTTGTTTTGTCCTTTTTTTGAAATACATTCAGCCCTCTCCTTAGGCCACTTGTCTTGGAACAATTCATCCCTACTGACCTCCAACCATCTAGCTGGTCTCCTCCTGCCTTTCCTTGGAAAGAAGAGGCATTGCCACCCTCTGGTCTGTAAGATTCACATTTCTCAGGCATTATCCTCACTCCAGCGTTGACACTGCTCACTGATAACCCACCTTGCAGGCAGGCACAGCCATCACCAGTGACTGCCCAAGGCAAACTCCCCTCTGTCAGACCAGTGAAAATCCAAGACTTTGTGTGAGAAATTATGTGAAAGACTAAGCAGTCTGTCCCAGTGAAATTTGTCCTTTGCTGTTCTTGTCCTCATATGGCTAAATGCCTGATAAAATTAATTATATTGCTGCTGAAGCTGACAAATGATTAATAGTCATTTCCCCAGCGCTCATCACCATGGTATTTTGAAAGAGATAATGAAAATTCTCCATTAGCTTAAGTGCTGGGGTTTCTCAAGAGCCATTGGTCAACTCAGTTTCAGCAAAGAAAAGTTCTTTTTAAAGAAACTCACAGAAGAAAACTGAAGGCAAATAAAAGGAGCCCATTAATCACTAATTGCAAGTCATGTCATTTTTTTTAGGTCTAGTTTGGCATTCCTGATTGTAGTCTTCTAACATTATCTGTGAGTTTGTGCAATTCTTTAACTTTGGGGAAAGGGAGGAAAGGAGGAAAGGCTATCAGTCAGTTACTTATCAAAACTGTGCTTTTTGTTTTTACCAATATAGATTTTTTTTTTAAGAAGAAGAAAATCTTTACTATCTGTACACTGCTAAGGGTCGTGAGGCACTGGAACAAGTTGCCCAGAAAACCTGTGAATGCCGTATCCCTGGGAATGCTCAAGGCCAGGTTGGATGGAGGTCTGATCAATCTGGTCTAGTGTCCTTGCCCATGAGAGAGGAGTTGGAACTAGATGATCTTTAAGGTCCCTTCCAACCTAAATCATTCTATGATTCCATTCATTATATTCAAACTGATGTGTGGTGTGGGTGTGGTGGAATTTCTTCCTATTTTCCTCACTCTCCATGCCCTCTTTTCGTCCAGGAGAAGGAAAATTATTTTGGAAATATCCATATTTTGTAGATAGCATTTTAAAATTAAACATTTCATGTTTCCAGGAGTGTGGAAGTAGCTGAGAACTAGTTGAGATTCAACACTAAAGAAAAAAAAAAAAAGAAAAACACTAAAACTTTTTATAATCCCTTTTCTTTCCCAAACACCCTCACATTTCAGGGCCTTTGGTATCTAAAATACACAGGAAGTTTGGGGTATAATCATCTGAATACCACATAACTGATCTAACTCTTTTTTTATTCTCTGAGATTAGCAGCAGACTTCTTCCTTCATGAGTTGTGAGAAACAGCTGCACTGAGAATCAGCTTTCTAAAGACAGACATTATGGAATGTTCAACCACAGATGTTACGGGATGTTTTCTCTTGTATATAGACATATCCTTCGAAAACAGAGTGAATACAAGTTATCATTCCCTTTCCCTCATCTGAGTGCCCTACATATGAAGTTTAGTGGGTTTTGTACAATCTCATTTGTTCTCTGGCCCCAGAGTGTTTAAGTTCTGATGTAAATTGGAACAGTTTCAACAAGGCAGATGAGAAAAATCCACCCACAGTCCTGACATCTTAAAGATGTGGCTGACCTTCACTGCAACTGTGTTCTGGCTCATACAGAAAGGAGACTTGATCCTAGGCTTCCTCACTCAAAGCCATGGCAATCCTTGTCATTTTAGGGCACTCCATTTTTGAAAGATATATGAGTGAATTGAATTTATAAATTTTATTTCCATGACTCCAAAGCATCATGGGACTTTACCAAGGACTGGAAGAATGTGAGCCCTGATATTTGCACCATGGAGCTCTCAGGTTATATTGCATTATCACACATTTAACCAGCTACCGGGTAAGTAATAAGCACCCAATACTTGGTAATTTGTAAAAACACAACTTAGTTCAAAAAAAGTATAGTTCATGACTCCTCTCTATGTTAATGATCTGACTATTTAGCAACAAAGCCATCCTTAATTTCATGCTCCAAGGTTTTGTTCCAGTTAGGCTGCAGTGCTTTCCTATAGGGAGGTACACATCTACAGGGGAGCAATGGAAAGTAATTTCCACAACTGAGCTTATAGTTTGCTAGTTAGAGCACGTATCTCATTGTAAGATAGTATCTCTGAAAGAGGCATGAAAAAAGGTCTAAGGCTAGAAGAAGCATCAGAAAGTACATTTAAACCTGAATATCTTCCAGTGATTGAGTGACTGCTCACATTATGCAGGCTGGCAAGCAACATTTCCATTTTCCAGTATCTATATCCCATTTATCATTTTCATTCAGCACTTCACCATAAATCTAAAGAGCATCAAAAGCTAAAGGGCAAACATGAGAAAAGATATACAACTTCAGTCTGCTTTATAGCAATAAAAGGGTACTTTAAATTCAGTTTTTCCTTCTGTGTTTTGATTTTACACCTTGTCATACATTAAGTCAAGTAGTTCAACTGCAAGGAACTGATCTTGGCCTTTATTACTACAAAGATCACGCATAAAAGGTGCAAGAATTGATAACTCAGTGGAAATGCAGTTTGTAGCTACTCACAGAGGGGCTGAGCAAGTTCTCTCTCAGTTATTTGTTCTTTCTTTCCTATTTCATATATTTTCAGCCCAGTTTGTACCAATCTGTACTTCAGAAAGCGGGATGCTAATTAAGGGAGCTCTTCCTTCCCTCTGCTACCTATTCAATACAACACATGTTCTCAGTAATTTGAACATATCATCCCTTACCAGCACAACATGAATCAAGGAATGTGATTTCTCTTTCCTTAGGGACCAGTAAGATTCCCCAAACTGAACAGAGTGACAGTCAGACTGAGAACACCTACTCTATTCCACCTGTTTTAAATAATTTCCCACTCAAGTACTACTCTCAGTGGGGGAAGGAATCATACACTGATTAATTCACTGCGACAGCTTCCACAATCACTTTTAAAATTTTCTCCAACTCTAACACTTGGTATAACAAGGACACTCAAACTCTTGTATGCGATGACTTCACATATTGTTGCTCTCAATTAATCCTCTTAAAATGCAGTCAATTGGTTTTCCCAGAGCTTTGTCATCACAGACACCAGAAGCAGGCAAATGTCCTTGGGACATGTACCCAGGACTCCAACACGTGAGAAGGGCTAACTCCAGGATGTGGTGTGCACAGAGGGAGAGCAAAGAAAGATAAACCAGAGCTTACCTCTTTTCCAGCACCTGGCCTGGCCTGGAACAAGAAGCAATTCACATTGCCTCGCTGTACATACAGTGTGTTTGATGCTGTGCAAATACCTGTGTGTAAGTTTTCACTGAAAACAGTCATTGTGAGAACAGGCCTGAAACTGAAATTATTCTCTCACATGCATCACCCTGTTGTGATATGGAGTGACGCAGAGTCCCCAGGCAGGTGCAAAGGAGGATCTTTTTTTCCAAAAACCTGGCCTTTTTATGCCATTAGTCAGTATTGGTTTACATAGTTTTAAGGCACAACAAACCCAATTCAACCAACCACGACACACCACGATGTGAACAGGCAATGGTCACGCAGTATGTTTTTGTACCTCTGTTCCAGCTGAGTCACTCTCCCACAGTCCTTTTCTACTTAGCCTAAGTAACAGGCTGGAGCCATGATTTTACCAGGCCTTCCCTTTACAAAGTTTCACTTATCGGTGATATAATCACCCTATCTTGGTAAAAAGGCACATATTTTTCCCACTTGATACAAAAATAACTGGTCACATGAGGAATAAATATGAATGTCCTGTTGGTGATGTCAGTGGGTTTCTCAAACTCCGTTGAAGAATCTTTATATTTCTAGCAGTGACCTGAGTCTTCAATTTTGCAAGCATAAATTAACACAAGAGGATCCCAGAAATGTCTGGAGTCCAAATTTCCCTGTATTGTCCAGTTTACTTGTCCTAATTTACATATATATATATATGTGTATATATTAGCCTTAAAGAAAGTAAGCCAGTCCAGAGGGTACCTTCATACCAAGATATTATTTGGATAGCTCTCTTTACAACAGCTTTCATTGTCTTGTGTGCCACTGATAGGTCACACTCCTTCAAGGTCTAGCCTGGTGCTTGAAGCTTTTGTCGTGAATATCCTTTAGACTGTAGCTCTAGAATGCAGCTCTCCAAGTGCACATATGATCTCATTACACATATTGCTACAGCAACTGGTAGACATAGGACTCCGTTCATATAAGGTGCATTTTCGTCTTTGGAAACAGGTGTATTAATCAAATTCCTATTTTTAAAAATTAAAAAATATCCTTCAATATGAAAACTAGATTCCACATTTTTAGGTCTAATAAGTTACATGTTTTCCTATGTCGTTCAATATCCACACATATCTCTTAAGGTTTATCTTTTTCTTAATGCTCAAAATCTTTCTTTCTTCCACTTCAAATTGAGTACAATTTCATTCTGCTTTCCAGGGCAGGAATATCCTCATCACAGCCTAGATTAAAGGAAGATACTTAAAAATACCCTGTTGCACTGTATAACTGCTCACTTGAAAATCTTTGGTAATTTAACACTTAAAGTTTGAGGCTTCTGTTTCTCAATCTCTTCATAATGTTAAATGAAGTTATAAGTCTTAACAGAGAAAGGAGAGAGAGGCAATCCAATTCATCATCAAGTGGAAGTGTTGATTCTGTAGGTGGCACTATGAACCAAAACTTCCACACAGCGTTGGTTACAGTGCCACACGAGGAACCACCCTTCAAAAGAGCTGCGTAGTTGAGGTCCTGACAACTTCGTGGGTATCACCAGCCTCAAAGAACTTGCTGCAAGAAGAAAGTTGTTTACACAAGGGAGTTGTCCAAAGATAATCAGCCAATAGCCACTGGCAGACATCCAAGGGAATCCAAGCCTCTTGTTCATCTTCTATGTGGTGACCATGACCTCTCTCACATTTTTCTCAGAGCTACATCTGACAGGAACAAAACATTGCTCACACCATTTCCGTTCAATTTTTACATTGTGCAGATACTAACAAAGGAGGATTTATAAATAAACAGATGTAGAAATAACATTAAGTGGTACAGGAAATAAATTTATCTGGCACCTTCTGGTCTTTTTGCTATATCTGGAGTTAAAGACTTAAAGCATACTATATTTCTTTGGAGAAGATCAAGAACTGAGCTTTTGCAGAAAACAAGGTTTCCAGTTTCTTTGAGAGTACTGCTTTTATAATCTCTGTGTCAAGGAGAGATCTGTAGGGAATATCAAAGGTTACTGGGCTATCTCTCTGAAACAGCTCTGGCAGTTGACTTGGGAAAAAAAGACAAGAAAGCCTGTGCTGTATGAAAAAGCTGAGATTTCTTGGGAACATCACCCATCCTTATGCTGCTTACTTTCCTGCATGGTTTTTCTAAATTGATTATTTATTTCTTTATTTATTATTTAGCAGCTTATTAAAGGATAGCGCTGAAGCATGAGAGAATTACGTCTGTGTAGTAAAAGGAACTTGAAAAATTTTGAAGCAAAGTCATATATGTATCACAAATTAACCTGGCATATACAAAGCAAGCAGGTATTTGGCAACCAAGCTTGCCAATGGGAGGGTGCAAGGGCATAATTTGGCTAGATCTTGCCTTTTACAGAATAAAAGTTAGCAGTCTTGCAAATCAAGGATATTAGAGCAGTCAGTCCTGTTACAGGTAAATGAAGAAAAACAAATGTACCAAACCCAGCCTCAGCTGCTTTTGACATGGGTTTACTAAGGGAGGAGTGAAGGCAGATTTAGGAAAAGTCAGATATATAGTCACACATTTCACTGAAAACTGTCACAA
This sequence comes from Daphoenositta chrysoptera, assembly GCA_013397915.1. Classification (NCBI taxonomy): domain Eukaryota; kingdom Metazoa; phylum Chordata; class Aves; order Passeriformes; genus Daphoenositta; species Daphoenositta chrysoptera. The sequence goes on from VZRO01000779.1 coordinate 204,817, forward strand.
AGATTAAAAATTAAAAACTGCTGTCATTTCTTCTCAGAAAGACAAAGATTTGTCTTTGTAAGTAAGGGGCACTTCAACCAGTCTCGAAGGACTAGTTTGAGCCAGCTGCTTAAAAGACATTGGGCTTTATACACAGAGCACTAAAGTTACCAAAACTGAGGAATTTTCGGAATTCTTGGCATTTTACACTGTAGTGTTTTCAGGTGATGCTGTGTGTTCTCAATGGGGTGCCTCACACAGAGAAAAATCCCCAGAAGATGGCAGGAGTAGTGCTTGCACCTGGCTATGACCAGCAGAGAAAAGTGAGGGAACTTTGGAGACTGACCATTTAAGAGACCCTACACTATGGGGGGGAAAAAAAAAAAAGGTTTTGGTTCAGCATATAATTTGCTAAGAGTTGGATTTTCCTTAAGTAGTCGCTAACTGACTGGTCTGGTAGGGAACAAGTCACTTGATGAGGGATATCCAACAAATGGAAGCTGAGCAAGAGAGAAGAGCTGAGGGATCCACTTCTGCAGAAATGAGGTTAGAAGAGCTGAGGGATCCACTTCTGCAGAAATGAGGTTATTTCCATTGTGGAAACAGCTAAGGAGGGAGGAGATGGGCTGCAGGAGACATGTTGAGGAAGAAGCCATCTGCAGAAGTGCACTGTATTCCCCAGAGGACTCGTGAAGGAGGAGGGAAATGAGGCATTGAATTGTGTGCAGGTGTTCTATAGCTGACCCGCAATCTGTACAACTCTGAGTTAAAGGCAAGACCGGATTTTTGAAAGAGTTTACAAAGCTTGGGCACAGTTTGGTCTTATGCATCTGTCCCTGGAGACCAAATTGTAAATTCAGACTGCTTGTGGTAGAATTTCTTAGAAAAAAATGTATTTAAACTTCTGGCAGTCTGAAGACACAGCCTCAGTGCAGGTGGTCTGGGGCTGCTGGGCTGCAAACCTTCGTCTCACGCGAAGAAGAGAGGCAAAGACCCTATTCTGGGCAGAGAAGCCAAAAGGAGCAAACAAACCACAATCCATTCAAATGAGGAAAAACTAAAGGGAATATGGATCCAGTCTGCTATAACCCAAACGAAGCAGCTGAGGAAGATTTCCCCAGGAACAATGATTTTTCATCACCAAAATTTAAATGTTCCTAATGAATCTGGGCCTTATCTTAGAAGTTTTGTGAAGCAATCCATAGAATCATTACTTCTGAGTCACTTTTAGCCAGCTGATAATCTGTGATGTGTGCCAATGGATTTTTGGAGTGTGTGATAGACCGTGCAGGCCATGTGAAGCCAAACATGCTCTCTTCACGACACAAGGGGAAGGAGAAGAGTGCATAGTGACTAATGCATACCAAAAAAATCCCAAATATTCTTCAAGAATAGATTTTCTTACTTTCATATAATATACAAAGGACATATGCAGGTATGTTCTTTTAAAGTATGTTACAGCAATTACTTATATTACATGAAAGATTATAAAGACCTAACATCTGGGACATACATTTCTTAGTCTGCAGAAATACAATAAAACCCACCACTATTCTTGATCTGTTCAATGCAACTTTAGATTAAATAAAAATACAAGAAATTCCACACTAGGCCAGATCAAAGGTCCTTCTGGTCCCACTAACTTGGCAGAAAAAGCAATATGTGTTCAATAACCTTTATATACTCTTCTGACTTTCAGTAGGAGCTGAAGAATTTCTCTTCTGGATGCCAAGTGATAACAGAAGTATTGTCTTTGATTTTAATGATAATTTTTCACTAAACTCTTTCATTTTGGAGAAAGAAAAGCAATGCTGAAGGCAAATATCTCTTTACTTGGAATTATTTTGACTTTTATTTAGCTCTGCTCCTGGGTGCACTTAGGAAGTTATCAGGAGTGAAGAGCCAGACAGACCATAAATGGTGAGATGGATATTCCAGAATTACAAGTCATGTGAAATAAACCGTGGAACTTTCTGTTCTGATTTTTTGTTAGAAGCGTTCTTATAAATGTTATGTGTCAGTGACTGTTTTTTTTTCATGTGTCATATTCTGCAGGTCACTAAATGTCTAGTTGTACTGCTTGGAAAGTAAAGGCAATGCTCAAGAATATCTAAACTTTCCCTTCCAAAGAGGAAAATAACACAAAACTGGCAGAAACTAAATAGATTTTACTTCAAGTCCATCAAATCCCTATAAGCAATCCCATTTACAACAGACACGTTTTCACCCAGGTTTGGTAACCAGCCCCAGTGCCCATTCACACTTGTAGGCAAACATTGCAGGCTGCTTTGAACTAATTAATTCAATGCAGACTCATTTTAGCTTTTCATTGACAAGACCTTGGCTAAGTCAGAAATGTGTACAACACTAGAAAATGCTCCCAAAAGAGAGAGAGGGAACCAGTGGTTTTTGTCTCGATATTAACCGCTTAGATTTAAAAAAAAAAATCATAGAACTATAAGGGAAGGCAATCAAATGTCGCCCAGCACTTAAAGGAAAGACCTTCCTGTTGAACTTCTTTTAATACAAAAAATTTGCACCCACAACTGATACCTGCTCTATTTACACCCTGTGATCTAGGAATCTGGACTGCATGCTCTTTGTTTCTTTTTTTCCTAAAATACAGTTCAGCCTCCTAAACTTCAGAGCTCTGTTGTATTACACAATCAAATTATAAAACTCCAGCTTTTTAAGCAAAAGATGCACAACACAAATGGCTCATCTGTCAGGGTTTGCTGTGATCTGACTTAGCATTCTATCCGAAGGTGTTTATGAGACGTGCCAGTGTGCACAATTATACTTTAATGCAGGAATTCTTGAATTCTGTGTGATATTGGCCATTATTTATGCACTTGTGTCCTTCCATTTTCCCCTTTGGAGCAGTTGCCTGTCTCTCAACAAAAAGATCAAAGAAGACATTTCAAATATGAGATCGAATAACTATGGCCCAAATTTTGTACATATATAGCATTGAACTACCTTCTCTCCAGAGTGATACTGATGCCTGCAAGAGGAGAATTTAGTGTTGGGTTTGCAATTATATTTACCATTAATTAAGGATTTATTATCACTAATAGTTGTATTAAGTGAGAAAATGCTTACTGTTGGGGGGAATTGAATTTAATATTGTTGATGAAATGTTCTCCATTTACAAAGAAAATGTTGTTCAAGAAAGCATAACTGGCACTCACTGTCTGCACATCTCAGGTCTTTCAATATGTCATTCTTTGGGGAGTGATAAACTGGAGATCTTGAGTCCAGCTGAATGAAAGGGCTTGAATAGCACCTCAGGCCACCCAGGTAAGGATTTCAAACCTGGACTAACCTCCTGAGATTCAAATGTTAAGGTGTGGTCTGGAGCACATTTAAGTTTGTTGCCCTTCTACCATGGTACCTAAGGGAGCCCAAGATGCACCCTCTGGACAGACTTCTGCTCCCAAGTTGTCACCTTTCTGCTGGGTACACAACACTGCCTCATTCCTTGTTTTTATGCTGAAGGGGGTAGAAAAGGCTGGCGATCAGAGCAATCATCCAAGGAGGGGGAGACACCAATTCCAGTCATCCTCAGGCTGGATGAATTGGGACTGACTGCCCTCCTGTCAAGGGAATACCCAAATCCCTGGGATAGCACTAGGGCTCGCACAAAATCACTTTTCATTCGTCTTGATAGCTCTGTCCTCCCAGTTGTGAGAGCACATTTGAAGAATCAGAAAGCAAATGAACAAAGAGGAGCCTTTGTAGCCCACTGAAAGAAACCCAGATTTCAAGGTCTGAGTCTTGAGATGTTTATCTGGCTTTACCTGAAACTACAGTGAGTAAAATTCAAAATGAAGTGTTGGGAACAATCAAACATCAAGCTCTGTATCTAAAGCAAGAGATGCAGCCTCTCTGGTTTCTGAAACACCAGGGACAAGGGGTCAAAATGGACAAGCTTGAGAGCAGTGAGGTCTCACTGGGGATGGCAGGAGCAGCTCAAAGAAGCGGGCAGCGGCTAGCAGGTCAGATTATTCCTGTTCACACAAATTGTTACTGGAATAATTTGCTCAACTCAAGAATGTAACAAAAAAAAATGGACATTTTTAAAAATATTAAATTAAAATTATTTGAGGACTGTGGAAAATACTTCACAAGGCTTAAAGCACTCATTGTGGTTCCTGTGTCAAAGAGGAAGCTGGAGAGTGACCTGACTGCAGAGATGTTCAGTACCACATTCCTTCTTCATCTTGCAGAGAAAAAAATGAGTTGCAGCAGCTAGAAACTGAAATCAGATGTATTTTAATTAGAAATAAGGCATACAATTATAAGAACAAAGATGGCTAACCAACAGAACACATGACGAAGGAAAATTGTATGTACTCTCCCCCTTTGTAGTGTCACATGAAGGCTGGATGGCTTTTTTGAACATTATGTGTGGCAAAATACAAGTCCTACTGTGATCAAACGTGAACTGCTGGGTACAAAGCAGAATGATGGGTCCTGTGGTTTGCAGAAGATCAGATGATGTATCAGTAGCACTTATTGAACAGCCACTCCTGCTAAGCATATATTTTGTTAAATATATGTAAGGAGATTATCCCCAGCTGCCTCCTGTGAGAGCTAAGAGCACACAGCACTGTGCCCTGCTGCTGTGGTCAGGATTTCTCCACAGGAAAATCAGGGTACAGTTGTGCTCACCCATCCCTTCCCCTGACAAGGAGGTGGGGTGCAGCCTGAAGAGATGCCAGCACCCAGCAGTGTGCAAGTTTAAACCACAAATGTCCACGACACAGTGAATTTGCAGAAGGATATCTCAGGAGCTCCAGCCCTGTTTATTTTTGTGTTTACTTACACTTCTTTGAAACAAGAAGAGGGCAAACCAAGCAGGTTTGTACACAGGGAATGAGGGGTCCTGTGGAATATTAAGTTCTACATTTCCTTGGTCAGCTTTCATGTGGAAATGTCCTTTCTGTGGGGTGTGTCACAGAAAGTCTGTCGGGATACCTGTTGGCTAGTCAGACTAGATGGGCTGATGGGCTGACAAAAGGTGCTAGCAGGGAGAAGTGGTGCCCAAAACAAGTAACATGGCATGGTGGTTGCACTCCTCCCCAGTCTCAGACTTCTTTCTTGATAAAGGCTGTGCTGTCACAGACAGAATGATATCCATAGCTCTTGGGGTTGAGGAGCAGAAAGGGCTGTGGAGGCCCAAGGTTGTACCACAGTGACTTTGGAAACACACACCCCGTCTGCTCTGCAGTCAGAAGGATGTGGACAATCCATCCTTGTAGGCACCTACGGGACAGGTTGTCATGCAGCTAGACCCTGGAACAAGATTATTTCAAGATTATTGCACATGTTCACAGTGACATCAAAACTGGTGACAAAAAAAAAAAAAAAACAATAGGAAGATCCCACATGGGTGTCTTCACAGCAAGAGCAGGACAAAGGAGCCAGCTGAGGAGATGGTTAGCCATGGCTGTCATGTACAAAATGTAAGTTCTCTTTTAAGTATTCTTAACGTTCTCTTTGGTCCCCATGAACCAAAAGCAATTAGTACATGCAGCAGTTGTTAAAATATAATACAAGTAATCCATATGGGATATGCTGGCTTCTACCAGCGGTTCTGCTGCTTCTTAGCAAGCAGGAAGAAATAACTCATCATTATAATATTTACACCCCATTTTACAATCTGTCTTAATGCAGGCTCCCAGAACCATAAAAAATCCTCAGGCTCTCAAGACAAAACTTCATATCATTGCTCTAATTTGCCTTGTTGAGAAATATAATGATGTGTCAACACACTAAAAAAATTCTAATGCCTGCATTGCATAAAAGAGAGCTACTTAATGTCACTATCCACAGGGTTTTATGCGTAGTTTGAAGAGACAACTTTGCATCCATGTTGGCAGCTGGTAGTTAAAGTTACGTACATGCTTAGTCTCAGGGGCACATTTTCATCCCACGCTGCACTAGATTAATGCAGGTAATACAGACAAAGAGTATGATGGAAATAATCTACAGCACATACAGTCAGTTCGCAAAGAAAGGAAGGTATTGCTTTCTCCTTGCTCATGAAAGAAACTAACTCAACAAACTGATATTAGTCTCATCCTGTGCAGGTTGTGCCTTGCCAGGGGACTGTGCTGCGGTGGCTGCAGTGTCACCTCCTGCCAGGATCACACAGGGAGGATGGGAAGCTGTCAGCCAGCTGGGAGTCTCTAGGGGAGCACGGCCCACTGCCCTTCAGCACACATGCAGGGCTTCATCTCAGGCAAGAAAGGGGCACCAGCCATTTCTCATCTGTTGCAGGTGAAAACAGCTGAAAGTAGGTCACCAAGTAAATGAGAACGACCTATGGTAAGGGTCAAGTAGTGGCTACAGTACAGGCTGCCCACAGTCTCTGTTGGGTCAGGCTCAAGGCAATGAGAGCACTGTGGAATCAAAAGCAGCTTCTCAGTGGGCAAAGAGGAATAGCAACCACAATATCTAAATCTATGGATCCTGGAAATTTCAGGTTATGGTATTCTCCCGAGTGGGGCATGCACAGAGAGTCTGAAATGTTTACACCCATCTAGTGAAACCAAGTGACCCAAAGTGTAGAAATCTCTTGCTGGATCTGAAACTACCAGCTTGAGGCTCCACAGGAGAAGGGAACCACTCTAGTGAATTCTTGCAGTCTCACAGGTTTTTGTGCTCTGCATTACATGTGCCTCACAACAACCAAAAATGTGGTCACTGACGTCAAGACAGGACATGCCACTGACCTTACACACTGCCTGTGAGCACAGCCATAACTGCCCTGGACATCTTCTCACTGGAAATGGGCAGCCAGGAAGGCCAGCTCTGTCCTGGGGGGCCTCAGGCACAGCATGGCCAGCGGGGCAAGGGAGGGGATTGTCCTGCTCTGCTCTGAGCTGGGGCGGCCTCACCTCCTGTGCTGGGGGCAGTCTGGGTGCCACAATATAAAGAAAGATATAAAGCTATTAGAGAGCTTCCAAAGGAGGGCCACAAGAATGGTGAATGGCCTTGAGGGGAAGCTTTATGAGGAGGGCTGAGGTCACTTGGTCTGTTCAGCCTGGAGAAGAGGAGACTGATGGGAGACCTCATTGCAGTTACAACTTCCTCGTGAGGGGAAGAGGGGCAGGCACACATCTCTTCACTTTCATGACCAGTGACAGGACCTGAGGCAATGGCCTAAAATTGTGTCAGGAAAGGTGTAGATTAGACATCAGGAAAACGCTCTCCACCCAGAGGGTGGCTGGGCACTGGAAAAGGCTCCCCAGGGAAGTGGTCACAACACCAGAGTTCGAGGAACATTTGGACAGTGCTCTAAGGCACATGGTGTGAGATGGGTGGTCACCTTGGGGTGTCCTGTGCAGGGCCAGAAGTTGGACTCAGGGGATACTGATGGATCCCATCCAACTCTGCATGTTCTATGATTCTGTGATTCTGTGAACTCAGAGAGGGATGTTTCACACTTCCTGCTCCTAGTGCTCCTGCAGGTCACGGGGGCTGACAGCCACCAAGCCCTCTCACAATGGGCTTTCTTCCAGAGCGTCACCAGATGAGTCACAGCTGTAATTCTGCCTGTTCTGCCACTTCTGATTTGCACGGGTAATAGCATGGCTGACCTGCAGGTCTACAGACTTGCTCTCAGCCAACACTTTCCAACTCGTCTGAGAGGGAGATATTACTTGGGGGGTAAATTAATTATGCTGCAGCAGGATAGAAAGGACCTTTTCTCCACAGGCGAAGACAGACCTCCTCATCAACTGTCAGTTCCCAGTTAGAGTTAGATAAAATTTCCTGGTTCCAACATACGCTGAAATTATCATGGCTGATAGATTACAGTTGTCATCAAACCTATTCTGGGTTTAGTAGTGGGCTTTTTTCTTTGAAGAGTTCAACCAGTCCACTATGCTGGAGAAATTAATGTGACTGAGGTAAGTCCATGCTCAGCAGCCCTTGGGTTCTTAATCAGTAAAAGCAAAGCTCTCCTGGAATAATTTCATTTCCTTAAAATGTCTTTTGTCAATATTATTCTCCTGTATTTCTATCCTGTAATCAATCAAATTGGTCACCTGCCCTTGATGATAGCTCTGTCCTTGGCTCAGGTGGTGAGGCTCAATGCCTTTCCTGCGTCCCTCACACCAAAGTGGATTCAAAAGTCAAACAGCCAACCCCTCTCCTGACTGTGCTTTGTGACATCTCTCATTTACTGATTTTACTCTCACACAAAAGGCAACCAAGCTTTGTACTTGCATAAGCTCATGTAAGTTTGACTACAATCAACACTGTTCTCCAATGTGTGATCCATGACTGCAAATTTCCTGCAATATGCTATTGCCCTGCCTTGCAGGAACTGTACCTTTTTCTGTGGCTAAGGGGTTTTTTTCCAGTCTAATGGCTAAGACTGCTTTTTGCCCTGGTGATAAACACCCTGTAAATAGGAAATAGAAGCATTTGCCCTCTTGAGATTGGAAAGAGAGGTCATATCAACTTGACAGGTTCTAACAAATGGCCTCAGAAAAGGTGCTATCTGGAAATTAGTTTCCATTTCTACTGACCTGGGTGAATTTCAAAGTGCTAAGCTCTTCGTAGCAGCCTCCATATGCTTACCCATAGTTTGAGCCATTCAGTCCCCTCTAAGTATTGAATTTTTCATCCTGGAATATTTCTGTTCTGCACAAACATGTTATCCAGCAAGTGTTCCATACAAACAGTTTTTATTCTTACTTACAAACACTGAATTTCATAATAAGTTACGGAAATATTTAAATCAGAAGGAGGAACTTTGTATAATTTCAAATGTCTCCCTTTACATTTTTTTCCTTATTTTCAGATTTCTTTTTCCTCCTTGCTCTTTCTAAGACAAGTGTTTCACATCTGGGCCTCAACAAGTTTGTGGGCTGTGCTTGTATAATTAAGAATATTTTTTTTCCCCTCAAACTGTAGCAGGCAGGAAAGAAAATACTGTCAACAGCTACAGACCCCCCAGGGAGGTTTAAGTACCACTGTGGATGATTTTGCCTGGAGAATTTTATTGAGAAGCAATGGCAATGCCTAAATACCATTTTATTTGTTCATTGCTCATTTGAATAACATCAGCAAAAACATCCCTCTTACGTGAGCCTTTTTCTCCCTTCTGAGAGATTGAGGGGGGCTCTGGGAGAGGCAGGAGGCAGCACTGTGTTGCTTTACACTGTGCAACATTCAGGCACACCACGGGACCTTTCCCTCTCAGCACACTATGCAGCAAAAAATATCACTATAATTATCATAGGGGAATGAACAAGAGAGAGCTGCCTTAGCCAGATCTTGAACATGTGCATCCCCCAGAATGGGCTTGTAGGAATTTCACAGTACAAACAGCTCAAACAGCGTTTGTCAGACCCGGTGAGAGCGAGCCATGTGGAGCCTTTTCCTGAAGAGATTGCTGGGACTGAGCATGCAGCAGGAGAGCATTTTCTAGGCACAGACCTGGGCTGCCACAGCATGCCTGATGCTTATGTCCACCAAAGGCTTCACAGGTTGACATAAGGAGCAAATGGATTTGGAATGATTTCCCCTGTCTCTGAACCCAGCATGTTCAGCTATGTCCCTGAAGTTTCGCACCCCTCTTTTCCATCAAATCCCATGGCACAGAGCATCTCTTTGTTCCTAGAAATGTTATCATGTAGGGGGCAAAACTTAATACATCTGCACTCATCCTTCACTGCTGCTAGCAGCAGCAATCATCTCCCACTGCTGCCTTTTCCATTCTTCTCATCCTAGATGCAAAAGGAATCCAATCCTGCAAGACAGCAAAAGTGTCCCTTAAGGGTTTGAGTGCTTCAATTACTCATCCAACTGATCCAGACAGATATTTTTTATATTTATTAAACAGAAAAAGCCACTTAGTGTCATTCAGATGTGAGGATTCTCTTTGCTACTTGTTCAAATTACATGTTCGAACAAGAACTTTCTCCTATATAGCCAGAGTCTTATGATTCCACCTTGTAAAGAAGTCATAATCCTTTGTTACGATGGTTGGTCTGCTACCTTGGTAGCTATAACAATTCACATTTTCCTCAATTATAAGAAAAAGCAACCTTCAGGACACCTCAGAGGAGTAAAAGGTGGCTACACTGCTCAAGGAAGAAAAGGCACGGCACAGACTCCTGCTCAGAGTGGTCACTTCACTGCAGCCTGCATTTGACTCTGGAAATTAAGGGCATGTTCTGGACAAAATTTGAGGGATGAATAATTTGCCAAAGATTCTTTTTGGAAAAGAGGCTGCTTTTGTTTTGTGTAAATGATCATCATCATCTCTCAGCGTAATAATTATAGTGCCACAGAAGCCAGCAATGGGTAATGTTCTTAGTGCAGTCTGTTAAATGCTCTTACGGTACATCCACACCAGTGCTGCAGTTCAGATCAAGAATGCACACTGCAGCTGCCCACTTTTTCTGTGCATTATAAAATGGGTGTCAGGGGATACAAATTGGGTCCTTTCAAATAAAGGTTAGCTAAAGGGCCATGCCTGTCCCTCCCCACCATTGTCAGCACCAAAAGGACCAACACTGAAAGCAACACCAGTGTCCATAAATGTCCTTAGCCTGCTGAGAGGAGCAAGGAATTGGGACAACAATTGTATTTCTGCCCCACAATTACTGGGATCAAAGCCTGCTCCAGTAAGCATATGGAGGGATGGGACTATCCTTTGTCGTTGACATGACCACAGTAGGGAAAGGTTTCTAAAGCTACTGACCTGTCCAAACTGCTGTGTCTGTATTAGGAGAGACAAATCCCACCTTCTTTCCCTGTCCTTGGATTGTGGGAAAAGACTGGCTCAAATATAGACATCTAGTACTAGGCCAGATAATTTCTATCTTTTATGGCCAGACATGAGCAAAGACCAGAGGACAACCTGACTTTAAGAGTCAGACATACCTACAAACAACACATCCTTCTCTGGCAAGGGGCACAGGGTCTGACAGAGAGGGACAATCTCAGCCATGCAGCTGGAGGTGCTCAGGGCCCCTGAGAGCCTGGGGGTCCCTGCATCACAGGGTGGGTAATGCCTGTAGTGGCCTCCATCCTGACTCAGGTGTTGTCTAGCATGGGGCAGGAGGTGCCCTGACTGCAGGCAACAGGAACTGTGTGAGCAGGAGGCTTCTGGCAGGAACGGGCTTCAAGGGAGTGCAGACAAGTTCTGTTGAGTGGAAGGGGCAGATTGATTCGGCAGTCTTGAAAAGTATCTGTTTCTTGGTGAATGGAAGTTAGCACTGAAGCTGTGAGCTGGGCTCTTGCCTGCCTCAAGTCATTAAATGAAATAGGCTTGATTTTAAAAAACATATGTGTAGTGCAGCAGAAACCTTGGGCTGCTGGGCAGGATGGCTCTTTGTGCTAGTCTCAGCCTCTCAGTCAGACAGAGGTACATCCTGGGAAAGCTCCCTTATTGTTCTGTATTGCTTAGGATGACATGTTTAAATAGCAGAAAATGAAGTGGGTTTCATTTAAAGAAAGCTGTGAGCATCTGCCAAAAACCCTCCCAGCAATGCAGCACCACTCAGAAATGGCAAATTTACCCCTGGATGTACTGGAGCAATTTTTGCCACTTTCCAATTATTTCCCTTTCTGATGTGTCACTGCTGGTCTGTGCTCACCTGTTCCTCTGCAGATTGCACCCACAAGGTGTCTCAGGCTTCCCTCCCTAATGAAGGACCAAGCTGTGACAGTCTGGGGCAGCTGGAGGGGCTGCCACCAGGCAGGCTGCCTGCACAGGGACAGGGCAGGGCATCTCTGCTGCCATGGAGAGCTGTGACACTGTTGAATCTATCAGTCACTTATTTTTCACCTAGTGCAATAGGCTGTCACATACTTGTCTCAAGGTCACTGGTGTCCCACTCCACCTGATCCTTCTCATCAGAAGAGAGAGCTCAGGAATTCTGCTGTGATTAATAACCTTATCTATCCCCTTGGGCTCATATTTTCCCTCCATTTTTAATTTTATGTTCTGCTTACCAGCTGCTCCTGCTCATTAAAAAAACAAACCCTCTCTAGTTCTCATTAGCACCATATGTCTGCTGGTTATTTGAGAAATGAACGCAAAATATATTTAAAGGATTAGTCAAACTGTGATAGGCGAAAAGATTGAAAGGCAAAAAGCTAAGGAGATGCCATTAGACTCTGTCCTCTTGCTGCTACACTTGCTGTCCCAGCTAAACCCAATCCAACACCCCGCCACGATCCTCCCTCCCTGCTCCACTGGTGCCTCCACAGCCACAATGAAATTACAGCCATGTCTCTGGCTCTCATTTAATCCCCAGCAGAGGTTTTTTTTCTCCTCGCTCCTTCTTCAGGGAAGTTACCAGAGACCCAAAACTGGCTTTCAAATGGGAGCCAAGAACTAGTGTTCATTGCATACAGTTGTTTCTAAAACACTTGCAAAATTTCGCAGGGCTGCTCTGAAGCATTCAGAAGCCTGTGCAGCACAAAACACAGCTGGCTGCTGTTCTCTGCTTCCCCCCTTACAACCCTCAGCATGTGCTGTCTGAAGCACTCTTCTTCTGAAATCTCTCTATGGTTCCACAACCAAACACATTTATTTAATTTAAACTGTGAACACAGATAATCAGTTTTCTTTGGGACAAAATAAGGCAAAAAGTCTAACCTATATCTCTCTCTCCAAGAGCTTCTGTCATGCAACAAATCCTGTTCCAGTATTTATAAATTCAGTCTGCATCCTGATACCCTGATTGGTAAAGGAGAATATAAACAGCCCAGAATTTGGCTTGTCTTACTGCTTCTGCACTTCTTCTGAGAGTGTGACATCTCATCTGATGTGCATTACCTCCAGCAACACACGATCCCTTGGCAAAATGAACGTGTCCAGATTTCTTAGACAATCTATTACCATCAGACCCAGAAGCAACAGAGCTGCTGAGTGACGCTTTTACAGCACTGGCATTGAAATTCATTGTTTAATGCAGACTTGGAAACAGCTATGCTGACAGGAATGAAAATCTATATGTTTACGTATAGATTCATAGAAAAATTTTCATACGACAAACTATATGTTTCCTCTGGCAATTTAACCTGTAATATGAACAGCATTACCAATGAGGATCCTTTGTTTTTTGTTTATTGTTTTTCCATAGGAAAAAAATAGCAAGCGATTAATAGCCTGAGAAGAGATTTCCTGTCCAGAGGATACAGGGAACAGTAATGGCTCTAGCTGGATCTTCTGCAACATAAAATATTGTTTAGAGTCATAACAAAAACTTGCAGTTTCTCCTAAGAGGCTGAGCCTATGCTGGAGGTGGGTTATTTTCGTTTCTCCCTAAAGCACACCTGGATAAAACTGAAGCATATGAGTCACTAAAGATAATGCATGAAAATGTTGAAAAGGAAGGAAAAAATCCAATTCTTCTGATCATTCACTCAGCGTGCTGCACAGAGGCTTCTTACAATCCATTACAGGAAATTTATGTAGTAGATGGATGGTAATAGTTTAGGGGACTGGACAAAAAGCAGTACGATAGAAATAGCATGCAGTGGGTGCTGCATGATTAATATGATGTTCATAGTGGCCATGGGGGAAATTACAATATCTGGGTTTAATGGTTTATAGCATCAAATCTTCCTAAGGTTCACATAAAAAATATTTAATAGCTGGCTTGATTGATGTGAGGGAAAACTCCAAGTGCAATTTAATTATATTCAAAATATTTCAGACCATGTATTTAATTTCTTAGATGTATGACTTTTTTTTTCTATTGTTCCTACTACTCACAGCAAGGTTCCACTAACCCTGCTTCAGCCCAAGGGTGCCAGACAGTGGGTGCCAGACCCATGCAAATATAGGGCTTCACCCAGGCTCCCCTTGGCACTGCACCAGGGCCAGGTTTGCCTGGAGCAGGTCCAGGGGACAAGAAGAGCCCCAGGACTGTGCTGCACATCCAATCACCCACCCCTGCTCCTGACTTCCTACTGCTCCTGGGGCTCTCTGTGCATCCTGGAGAGCCAAACCCACCTGAACATCAGGCTCACCAGTCTGAACCCCAGCATCACCCATGGCCCCAGCAGAGCTCTGTGGGTGCTCTGGGCTAACTAAGAATTTCATCATGGGCAGAAAGGCCATGTATATTTTACCTTATTACTCCTCTTGATAAAAGGATTGTTGCTTGCAAGAGGGAAAGCAATGCTATGTGGGGATGGTTGTTAGTTTTTTTTTTTAATAAGTGTATTTAGGGATTGAATTTTAGAGATTGTAATTTGGTCTGTTTTGGGAAAACTGATAGTTTGAAGAATGTGTTGAATAACTGCAGCACCAAGAAGAGAAGTAGTTGACTTACGGCTCTCACTTACTACCAAGAGATCTGTCTGCACTCCGTTGCTCTTGGAAGTGCATCTGTTGATTCCTCCATGGGCAAACTGTGATGCAAAAGAAAGTATGTTTTCAGTTTTCTGTTTCTCAAATCAGAACTTCAGGCACAGATTGTCAAGGGTATCTAAGAATGACTAACTCTGTTCTGGATCTCTGAGGACAGGGAGTCTATGTTTTTGTATAGCTGAGATCCAGCATTTTATGACCAGTCTAAGTTTCTGAGCAGCTGTCAACTAAGTGTCATCTCTTCTCTCTTCCCTCTCCTCTTCCCTTCTCTCTTCCCCTCCCCTCCCTTCCCCTACTCTCCCCTCCCCTCTTGAACCCTATTGAAAATAATATGATTGAACACAACAAAGGTAATGCATCTTCCAGGGGTTCCTATGCTCAGGGGTGGTTTGGGGTCTTTTTTAAAAAGCTGCCCACTTCTCAGGAGGCAAGGTTGAGGAATTAGTGTGGATTTCTGCTGGGATTCTTCCACAATTGCAAGCATTCAGGCAAGACTGCGAGATGCTGTTACGATTCCATTTGTAGGACACTGATGGAGAGAGGGCATTAGCATGTGAAATAATTCCTTCCCAATGTAAACAAAGAGCAGAGTGCCTCTTGGTATCCATACTAATAGACCAGTTCAGCATAACAGTGGCAGTTTATTTTCTGAACTTGCTGGTCACCCAAAATCTGTTTATTATTTTCTTTAAAAAATAGACAAAAAGAGCTTTTCTGGAGAGAAAGTCAGACCACTTCAAAAGGCTTTGTTCATTATGGTCCTGCAAATTTTACTTTTTATTTCTTATACTCAAATTATTGCATATATCTTGTTAGTGTGAAAATTAAGGCAAGCACCAAATGAATGTCTGAATGCACAGATTTGTCGTTCTGAACAGTTAACTGAACCCCTTACCTGGATTTGGTATTGCAAGGGAACCTGTGGCATAAAGCTGAAACTATTCTTCTTGGGTACAGGTTAATGCTGGGATGAAGCTGAGAATGCTAATGTAAGGTCTCAGATTCTCTTGTGTCGTTCCTGTAAGTCCCTGATGACCTTCCTTGCAATGCACAGGCAAGGACGTGCCTTGTCTTTATGCAGCAGAGATCTCAGCACAGAGAGTCTCTGGGTCAGGGACAGCAGGAGATTGATTTCAGCCTGCCTCTGATTAGGCTGCCCTATTTTCTGTATCTTCCACTCAAACCACTCCTTGGTATGAGCAGGTATTTGTTGTACAAAGCTGACTTGGCACATAATGGTTAATTTTAAAGGAAAATGGCACCTTTGGCAGCAAATCGTCCTTCTGGAAAACTGAGCAGTCTATCTATTGATACATTAGTGATAATAATTTAATTTAATAACTAGATTTTGCATTTCTGTAGCTCCCATAGGAGTCGAGCTCGGTGCAGAGACAGGTAGTACGCCCAACCAGCCCTTTTGCATGTGCCTCTGCTTGATGCATGTGTCTAAACTGGGGAGTTCCAACACAACTGATGACTGCAGCAAGATGAAATGAAATCCCACTCCTTTTGGTCAATGATCCAGAGAGTTGAAATTCTTTTGGGAACAGCGGGTTCCCTCACCTCACCACAAATGTCACCACTACTCCAGGATATTCTTCTCCTCCTCCTCAAGCCTGGCAGTCTGTGTTCAACCCAAGTCTTCCAGAGAAGCATCTTGCTAATGTTGGGAGTCCTCCAGAGGTGGAGACTCTGCTCCTTCCCTGTCTGCCTGTTCTAATACCTGTCCATGTCAAGTTCATACCAGCACCTTATTTTTTCCCTACTCAAATTTTCCATCTTGACCATGCAGCTACTGTAATTCATCATACCTTCCTCTGCCCTGAGCTTAACTAGCCATTCAGTAACTGATATTTTCTTCCTGTCAAGGTTTTCCAGATCACAATCAATGTTTCAGTTTCATTTCCAGCAGTCTGAACATCCCAAAACCTTTGAAGCTCCCACATTTCAGCATTTCCTCTACATATTACATCCTTTTTTTGCATGTTTTCTGTGTTTTCAGCAGCCTTTCTACATCCTTTATAAAGCCCATGTTTCAGGATGCAGCATGCCCCTCCCCAAAAGCACCTTCAGAGATTAAAAGGACTGCAGAAGATCCTGGCTCAGATGAATACCACCCTCATAGTGAAGAATTTCTTCCTAACATCTAATCTAAACCTACTCTCCTTCACTTTAAATCAATTACTCCCTGTCCTCTCAGGACATGCCTTTGTAAAAAGTTCCTCTCCATCTTTCTTGTAAGGTTTTGCTATATTTATGCAGTGAACTTCTTAGAGCCAAATATTTAACTTAAAACAAGATGAGCACAATTGTTTACTAAGACAAATTAAACTTTGAGCTGTTAAAGAACTCATATTCTGACGTGCTATTACAATCCCTGGACGGGATAATGTCTGGTAAAACACCAGCAACTGAGTAGCAGGGCTGTGAAACACAGAGTATTACGAACGTATTACTGAATGTTTTGCTCCACATCTTCACCTCTGATATGGGGACCATGCCTTGATATTTGATCAATGCCAGGGATTTTCCTGCTGGCCTCGGTGTGCAGGGAAGTCCGAGCAGAGCAGATCACAGAAAATGTGAAGAGCAAAGGTGAAGAGCAGCAGCCCCACAGTAGGACAGGAGAGGAGCCACCTCTCAAGCCCTCAGAGCAGCAGTGTGGTCCAGCAGTGAGCAGGAGGGGGACTGGGACACTGCTGTACACTCAGTGGAGACTGACAGCAGATACCAAGTGTTAGTGCAGATCACCCTTGCTATCATTTTTTGGCTGGAATGGCCAGAAGAGAAGACGGATCTTCATTTAAGGGAGAAAGAGATGAGAAGTGAAGCACGGGGAGAGCACCCTGTGTATGAATGACAGGTAAGTGACAATGCATTTTGCAGAGCTGGCCATAGAGCATAGTCTATAAAATCCTTGCCTAGTGCTTATCAGGCCCCATCACATTCAAATCATACATTTCCATACAATTTGCATTCCTTCAACCTTTTTCCTCCGGCCACATCTTACAGACCTATTTCACATCAGCATCCTTCTGCAGAAGAGCTCTGTATTGATAGGTGGTGACAGCAACCTGAAGCACATCATCCCTGATTGGAAACACATGCTGAACATACATATAGTGTAATAGTATATAGTATAATATAAAATATTCAGGAGAAATTGCTGCATCACTTCCCTAGGAATTGTTCAGCTGGTGAGCCCAGCAGGATGGCTGCTTGCAGGGGTCATGCACCTTGTACACTGTCAGTGTCTGTGATAGCATGTGACTCGTGCTATCAGCTAAAACAAAGCAAACCACCTCAAGACAGGTCAGGGATTTTGAAGAACACTGTTAGCGCACTGTGTTTGCACACCCTCTTTCATGATCCCCAGCCCTGGCTGGAAGCACAACAGAGAGGAATCTCACTCCGGGCTGGGAAGTTAGATGCTTGCTGCTTTTCTTCTGTCGATTTAGACAGCCAGTGTTTGTACATTGAAAAGGCAGCTCACAGGTCACAACCGTGCTCTGTAGTCAGAGTCACTGCTGACAAATGAATCCCTTCACAATGAGACAGCTGTTTCCATCGGGATCCAATGCTCCTCTCCTCAAAATACCACTGCATGGGGTTGAAGGCAACAACCCGGCAGAGCCAACACGTCACAGAGATGCTCCTGCACGTAAGGCAAGTTTTTAGGAGGTTTCTTGCCCTTCCCAGCAACCCATTCTCCTCTTTCCCTGCAAACAGCATGCAGAAGGAGACTTTTGCCTTTGGAAACCTTTTGCCTTTGCTGTACCTTGGTGAGCTCAGAGGTATCTCATGGCCTCAGTGCTCCACACGGTGACTAATGGCTGGACTGTTGCCTGTGCTGCCACACAGCCATCATCTGCATGACTCAGGGCTCCAAGAGACAGAGTAAAGAGGGTGCAGGGTGAGCGAGCACATGCATGGCATATCTCAAACTCCAGTGATGGGTAAATGATTCCTCTTCTGCGAGTGCTTAGAAGGACGGGGAATACACCAAGCAGTACTTCTTTTCAAGATCTCCTGGAGGTGATTCTCAGGTTCCAAAAGAGAAAAACGCTGTAGGAAAGCACTTGGTACCCTCATGGTGATTGACAGAAGGAGCTCATGCAATCTCCTCAATAAAAGTCCAGAAAAAGTATCAAGGATTTAAAGCATCACCAAATCAAGCTGGTCCTTGGCTCACAGGCATTCAGCAGAGAGGCACTTGGTGCCAAATCAAAAGTTGGTCATAAAAGCAATATTCACTTCAGACTGCAACATCACAGTAAATAGTCATCTAGGCTGCCGTTATGTGCCTCCAAACATCTCTTTCCCAAGACGCTGGATTCCTAGGGGCCTTTGTCCTTTAACCTAAGCAGAAACTGGACTTCTTTGTGGCTGATGTTGCTACAAAGAAGGAAAGTATACATCCTTAGCACTGTGGAAGGTCTTGATGTGTGAGGTGTGCCCCAGCATGTCTAGGGGCTTTAAGGAAGCTGAAAAGTGCTGCAGCAATGACTGGTCTGCTTTGTTGTAGGGACAATGAACTTCCCTTCTAAGGTGGATCAAGACTTTCCCTTGTTGCTCCACTCTTTTCACATCTCAACAATCTGACTAGGACTCCTCACCAGATCTGGACTATCTCTGCAGTCCTATGCCTTGGGAGAGCTGGTGGCATTGCCTCACCTCAGATGATACTGTGTCATCCAGCTTTGGCCATTTGGATCAGCCAAAGGATGAGATCTGACTTGCAGCTTACCTGATTAATAGCTTTCTCTTAGTAGGTAGCTCTAAAACTTGAAAGGGAGACACTGTCATTTGCATCTTGGCCTGCATGCCTCTGGTTTTTAGTAAGGATTTAGCTACTGCTTGTGGAGTTTTGTGATATTTTTTCCTTTCTCTCACATCACAGGAGGTGGCATGCACTTGCAGTAATGCTAGAGAAGCACTTTCTTTCTGCTGGGCTCTCTGTTCCTTCTTTAATTGGGGTACGTATCCTACATGACAGTGGCTCCTTTTATGTAATGTTCTCTAGTAGAAATTGGGAGAAAAGTTCATAAGGACATGTCTCAGAGACACACTTTTCATCAGACATGTCACAAAGCCATCAAAGTCCATGGCTGTGGCCTGCATTTGCCTGCATCCAGAGGTGATGCTGGCAGGCAGCACCATTCCTAGCTGGTGCATCCGTCCCAGTAGAGCAGAGAGCCTGGCTCTCCATATCACCACCAGTTTGATGCTGCTCCTGCAGCATCACTATCACTGCTGAAATCAAGGACACAGCTTCCAGGGCTAATGGAAACAGGACACTTGTCATGTTGTTATATGAAATACGCTCTAAAATTCAATTACATCATTGTATTACTGTTCTTTATTCATCTCATGAAGCTTAATCCCTCAAAGGACAATTATAATGCAGACTGCATACTATAAATATCTATGCAAAAAGACCACAGGTCTCCTTGGGAAGAGGAGTTTAAAATATAATTGCCTATTCATTGCTGTTTTTCCTGCCACTCTCATGCCATAATTTTTTCCACTGATTTGTTGGACATCATCAAAGACATTGCCTCACTGCCTACTGCTGCCTGTCCATGTTTTTCCTGTATTGATTGACTCTAGGCTGTTAGAGATCAGGATGGTTTGTCACGGTGGGAACACACAGAACACACCTGAAAGTTCTACCCTACCTTCTGATACCTGCAGCTCAGGAACATGCACCCAGGTTAGCTTCTTCTTAGGAAAGCCCAGTGCAAAGGAACAAAACCAGAGCAGCAGGAAGCTTGTTGGAAGTGATCAACACCACTTCAGAGGCTCACACTGCTCCAGAGTACTGATCAGGCTCAACCAGCTTAGACTTCTACTCCAATACAACCTCTGGACTCACCTACTGAGGTCCTGGCTCTGCCAGGTTGTTGCCTTCACCCCCATGCTGTGGTATTGTGGGGAGAGGAGCATTGGATCCCCGATGGAAACAGCTGTCTCATTGTGAAGGGATTCATTTGTCAGCAGTGACTCTGACTACAGAGCACAGTTGTGACCTGTGAGCTGCCTTGTCAATGTCAAGGAGCCTTTCTCCTGCTACAGCAGCTCGCAAGCATCCAGTCGGTCCCACCACAGGAGTCCCCATCCTCTACCTGCTCAGGGATTACTCTTTGCCGTCCCTCCTTGCATGCAACAGAGGGCTTGGGGTCTTGCCTCCAGGGACAGTTTCCCTTCATCCTACCTGATGCTGTGTAGTGGGTTCAGCTCCTCCATCAGTCCCTTCACCTGGAGGTTCAGTAGTTTGACTGGAACATAACTCTGGTAGAGATGTGTACATCATCCCTGTAGAGGTCTCAATCAGCTCCTATCATAACCTGGCCTTGCCAGAGCAAACCTGTATCAACTTTCAACCTGCCCGGGACTTTGTAGCATTAAGCTATCTTGAACTACAGTTAAAATTAATTTATTTTTTAAAAAAAACCAAAGTTTCAGGAAGTAGCTCTTATCCTTGGATGTAAGCATGAGGACATGAAACAATAGCTCATCTCACAGCTGTTTCTCAATCTGTTTTAGCTTCAAGACAGTGTTTGTGTCCCCTCTCAAGCCCAGCTCACTCCCCTTATGCAGTCCTGATGAGCTGGGTGTCACCCCCAGGGTGAAGGATGACAGCTCCAACAAGAGCTGCTCACCCCTCTCCTTCTCTCCCCATGCCAGGACCACAAAAGGGACAGCCCTCTCCCTCCCTGTCTGCTCTAGCCCAAGGAAAGCGTGCTGGACAGCCAGTGAACCAGGGAGGGACTTTGCCCCATGGAAGCAGAGGGTCCCCAGAGCAGCTGCCATTCCTCAGGTCTCCACCAGCCAGTCCTGCTTTAGCCCAGCTGGGAAGGCACTGAGCTCGCTCACGGGGATGTAATGAGAGCTGACAAGTGTTCCGTGCTCCCACATGAAGTGGAGATTAGGCAGAGTCTGGGAGTTTTGTGTCCGGCTCTCGACACCCGCCTGGCTCCTGGCTGCGGACAAGGCCATCTGCTTTGCAGAAGGGACTGCGTGCAGAGAGCCCCCAGGCACTGGGGGCTGTGACCAAGCCATCAGTTGCCATTAATACCCTTTGGTCACCCACAGCCAGCAGTCCTGAATCAGCTCCTTGGAAGATTTTTCTCTCTCTGACTGGAATGTGTAACCTAGCTCCATGCTGAAAGAACTGCATTTTAGCCTTTAAACAGAGAACAAACAGGGTTAGGTTACTGCTAAATCTCAGGCCTGTTTCTGTAACAGAAGCAGAAGACAAGGACATTGTCACTGATGGACTATAAATTACAGGTGTCCGTATTCACTCAGGTAAGTTCCACCTGAGGGCACTGCAGTTCATATATCTGTCATTCATAATAAATAATTCTAGCAAGCAAATTCAGCCCAGCACCTGCTTCTGTTTAATTTTAAGTGTTGAAAGTGACAGAACTATTCATGCACCTATATTAAGCCTATGTTCAGTTGCTGAAATGAATTGTAGCAGCATTGTATATTTAAACTTCCAAAAAGAAAGAAATTTATACAGTATTAATTAGATGAATCATTATAATGTTGTCTGGATTTTATTTCAACTTGCTCTGCTCACATTCTTGAAGAAACTGAAAGAGTAGGCAGGGTTAAACACAGATCTGTAAGAAGTCATCCTCCTAGTGAATTCGTAGAATCATTAATGTTGGAAAAGACCTCCAAGATCATCAATTCCAACCTTTGACCAAACACCACTATCCAACTAAACACAGCATTAAGTGCCATGTTCAGTCATTTCCTGAACATTTCCAGGGCTGGTGACTCTACCACCTCCCTGGGCAGCCTGTTCCAGTACCTAACCAGCCTTTGGAAAAATTCTTCCTGATGTTCAACCTGAATGTCCCCTGGCACAACTTGAGGCCATTTCTTCTTGTTCTGTCACTGGTTGCCTGGGACAAAAGACCAATCCCTACTTAGATGCAACTTCCTCTCAGAGAGCAATAAGGTCCCTCTTGAGCCTCCTTTTCTCCAAGCTAAAGGAAGTCTTCAGCCATGACCTAGAAAAGTGAATGGGGTCCTAAACTGCTAAGAGGAGTGGGGTGAAATTGCACAAGAGGAAATAGATTGTTACGGGGGAATCCTTCTGCCTAGAGAATCCCTGTTACATGCTGCTAGTCCCAACAATTAAGGAGAACATTTAAAACATGAAGAACACTTGAAAATGCACAACTGAAAGCAATATAGGTCTGGGGAAGAGATCATCAGCATAATTATTGTTTCTGTTCTCATGGGTTTTGCACTCACCGACATGCTTTGGGAGCACAATTAAGGTCTTTCCCATCTGTAGCTCACACAGTTCTGAAAGGTTTCTCTAGAGCTTTGTAAAACTGAACTTGCAGGGAAATGGGATTCCAGAAAACGTCTGAATGCTGCAAGGCAATTCTGCCGTGTGGGATTTAAACTTTTTTTGCCCCATGTGAGAAACTTGACTGGGTGACAACTGTGGCATTCTTTTTGTCAGCATAAAAAATGATTTGACTATTCACTGTGTATCTTGCAGGTCTGTGAAAGCTTTTGGGATTATGCTGGAGGAAAGATTTAGTTATGTTTCTATGGAAACCATAACACTTATATAAAAGCCTGCTTAACAAGCAAGAGTGTGACACTGTATCTCATTCAAGGTGAGCCACCTCAGAGATAACTCATTGATAAACTTCCAGCTGCGTTTTAAAGTCCGGGAGGACACCAGTGGATTTCTTACACCTCTAATAGGAGTGAGACTCAGCAGGTACTGCTGGATAACTACTTAGCACCGTAGCATGGGTGTTATAATCTCACATGGGAAGTTGCAGTCATTTGGTTGGACTTGAAAGGAAATTTTTCATCAGGTTGTTTATACAATAATGATTCCTAAGTTTATGTCTTTTTTACTTATCCCCTACTCTAGAGATGTGCAACTTCACTACCTCCAGAATGACCCAGAGGAGAAATCCAGCTATGTTTTTTCCATAAAACACTGATGTGTTTCCAGATATGTGTTTGAAAACTCCTAGACATAGAAGTGATATTTTCTTCATTTAGGTACTACTTTTCCTGGAATGAAAGTCTCCTTTAAAATTGGAAAAGCTTTGTCCCCTTGACACTGCTCTTCCCAGCAAGCACACAGTAACTGCTGTTGCAGTGAAATACAAACACTGTAGCTAGCAAGAGACAGAATTTATTTTTGTTTTTTCTCCTCAGAAAAGAACATGTTCAAATCAACTTTTACAATCTATTTTGTGTTTTCCCATTGACAGCACTTCTAGCCATGATGTGGATTCTATAGCAATAAACTAGAACTAGTAAAAGTAGTCTTATTTGATAAGTGGCAAAAGCTGAGACAGAAAGTTCCTTTCTAAATCACTTCTGGTTATCTCACCATAGAAAGATCACTGACGTAAAAAATGTTGGTGCAAGGATTGAAGGGCATTGTAGACACAACATCAGATTGGGGAATTCATTTTTTAATCTACTTCTACTACTTGCAAAAGGGAAATCGGTTAAATTATTTTTGACTGCATGAAGAGACATTGTCCTTTAGGGTAAGAGTGGCCCGTTCTGGAGTTTCACAAAGCCAATTATGTAGAGTTTTGTCCATGGACTTCTAAGTCATTCACAGCCAGCTGCAGAATGTTCCCCCTGAGAAAGAGAACAGCAGAAACACAAAGGGGATGTCTCAGGACTGTTCAGGGCCTGATGCTGAAATGACTCATGCAATAACCTGACTTCTCATACTGTCCCTTTCCCTCTGAAAGTGTTATTTTTCACAAACCGAGTTAATTAACTCATACACGTGTTCTTGGAGCACCGTCACTTTTTTCCTTTGTAGCACAGCACTAAAGAGGTCATTGATGTCCACTTTTCTGGTTTATGTTCATTAAGAAATGCACCAAGCTACCACTATCCTGTTGCTGCTGTTGAACTGGTTTTGAGTGATCAAAAAGAAATAGTTGCCACCCTCTGTTGGAGAGGCCCAGCTGCTAGTGGAGCCCAATGTCACGCAGCTTGGTGGCCTGCTGCAGAAGCCACCAAGCCTTAGCAGGCTGTACAGAGTCAGTCTGTGTTGTAAGGGCTTATGAGGTGACTGATGTCTCCAAGCTTTGCTCCAGTAGAACGTGGAAAGCTCAGGAAACTCGCACCAAAATGTGAAAGTCTCTAAGAAAAATTATACATTATCTGCCCAAGAGCAATATGTTTTCTATATATCTGGTGTTGCTGCCTTGCTGCTAATTGTGTTTATGCATTGCCAGACAGCTCATTCATTTCCCCCAGCTTTCAATGAGCCAGCTACTCCTTCTTCCTGCCAGGACAAGAGTTTCTAACATTACTTGCTGGAGCCTGGACTGCCTTGGATAGGCTCCATTTCCACAGAGATGAAGACAGAGCAGGCAGGTACAAACCACGCAGCAACTCCTCAGACAAAAAGTAAGTGTTCAAGCACAATACCATAGATATTCACTCCTATGGGACAAAGGCATGGCACAGTGTTGTGGGGGAGCATGGAAGCCAGAATTCAATCCGTCATGAATCACCTCTCCAGAGTCCCGCTGTTCTTCTTTTCATGACCCATAGGTTAATGTTCTCTGCTCCTCACATTCTGTAGCAACATTTCCAAATAACGATACTCAGAAAATTCTAAAGCAGATGTTTTTAATTTTTTTCTTCATTGGCAATCACACTAGTTAATTAGGGTTGGTTTTATGGGGTTGGAAAATTTGCTAACTATGGCAGGTTGAGCATGAGGTGCATGGTGTACTCATCATGTGCAGTATTACCAAAGATATGTAGCTAAACCATCCTCAGGTGTTTTCTCTGCATCTCACAAAAACTAACAACTTAAGCTTCAGAGCACCTGTGATGGCTGGAATATCTGTTTTCCTTGTGCAACAGGAACAATATGGCCATAAAGGCTTGGATTTCTAAGGCCATCTTTCTCAGAGGCAGCCTCGAAGCTTGGTTCACTGGAACACTGCTAGCAGCAGGCCTGGTCTTGGTCTGATTCAGTCTTATTCAATAGAATTGGCTTTTAAAAATCACTTCTGGAAAGCTCCAGGCCTGCTGCTTCTGCCAGTCTCCCTAGGAGCTGTGCCACATATGCATGGATCTGTGGAAAACTCCTCTTTGCCTTCCCCAAGCCTACTCATGCTCCAGATCCAAAACTGCCACATTATCGGTAGATTCAGGGATAATTCTTGCTAGGTCCTTGGTGTTACCACTAGTCCCACTAACATTCCACAGGAACTGTGGTTTAGTTCTTTGGCAACATATTCCTGACTTGTAGATGTGCCAGAGACACACAGGGACTTTTTAAGGCATGCAGATATAGCTACTCACAGATTCCAGCTATGCACATTTTCAGCCACACCAGCTCCAGCACACTTTGATGATGCTTTTAGAACTTCACTTCTGTTACAAGAGTGATTCCTCTGCTCTGAGCGAAGTAAATGCCTGAGACCTACTTTTTAGTTTGTGTATGACCCATGTTTTCCGAGTGGACCATCAGAGGACACCCAGCTGGAAGTATGCCATCAATATTCAGATTATTAAAAATAGCTGTTTGATTTTAAGTTGCTGATAAGTACATGAGAAAGTATCTGAAGAGGAGATGGCATTCTGTTTTCCAAACATTATTGGAACAGCTCTCATTTGGAGTGTCTATTCACAGACTAATAGGAAGCTGTGTTACACCTGGCACAACAGGAAAGCATAAAAGGTCAGTTTTGCTGGCACTGTGAATAATTCTTCCCGCAGTGAAACTTCAAAATTTAACTGAATCATTCATTTGCAAAGAAGCAGCAGATGTTCAGCATCTTCCAGCCTGAATAACCCTCTAGAGAAGGAACGTGCAATATGAAGCTCAAGTTTTTCCACCATCTACATTTACATGTACATACACACACATTAAGAAAACAGGCACTGCCTCTTGAACAAACACTCAAAAGAAAAGCAGTTCCTTCTTGCAAGCACTTCAGCTCGGTGGCAATGGTCATTCCAAAAATTAACTTTCTTAGAAACCTTCTTTATCCGGAGATGATGAACTACCTGACCTCTTTTCCCACACATAACTGGCTGTACACATAATTTAGATTCACTCGGTATATCTTTACAAAAAACACAACTTACTCACATGGTAAAAAAAAAAGCACTTGAAATGTCCTGTTGTGAGATTTGCTGGTGACACTGATCATACAGTGTGGTAGTATTAAATACTTGATGGGTTTTTTTTGTCCAATGTGCTCTGGTGGAAGGTGGCCAGTAGTTGGCCCTCCAAGACTTCTGTGAAGTGCACGGAGGCGCCTCTGCCTCACCAAGGGGATTCCCCAGGCTTGGAAGCTGATGATAATCATGTCACCATGATTCCTGCTCACTTTCATTGAATTAAGCCTGTTTTGCTTAGATCAGTGCAGCTATTTTTACTTTTATGTCCTCAAATATTGCCTCAGTAATTATACTGGATGTCAGTTTGCAAGCTGAAATTATTCCCATTTCATAGGAAAATGAAAGCCAAGCAACTAGACACAAACGAAAATATGTCCTCTTGTGGCGCTTGAAAACAGTCATTTTGGAAGCTAATATTCAGTGTGGTCACTGCTAACTCCAGTTAACTGTGATAGCATCAGAATTTAGTTTTATCTTAGTTTGGTTTCCTTATTTTAAAAAAGTTGCAATTTTAGAGTTGTTTGGTTTTGCTGGGGTTTTTTTGGTTTTTTTTTTTTTTTTTTTTGGTTGGTTTTGTTTTGGTTTGGTTTTTTTGCTAATTGCTAGATCTGAGGGATTTATATATTTATAGAGAGCTGAATATATGATAAATAAGGATTTTTTCAGAAAGTCCCAAATTAAGATGGAATCTAGAAAATGGTTTCTTGAAGCTAATAATCAGTATTTCAAGCGATGACTGGGCTGGTTTTACAAAATAAACATTTCTTTAATAAAGCAGTTGCACACTTAAAATGTCTGCAGTCAAAAGGAGGACAGAAAGCAGTTAAAGGGTCATTTAGAAATACCAAATCATAAAAATTCAAAAAAAAAAAAGCTTTAAATGTTAAGAAATAATACAAATCCTGAGATTAAACAAATCAGAGCTATGAAAACTTGCAGCAGAAGGTCTGACTGGAAAATTTCTTATTAATTTTTTTAAAATAAAATCATTCAAATGCAGGAATCTTTCTGATATTTCTTCTTGCACAACTGAAGCTTTGGTAAGTGGTTCACTGGAAGAAAACACAGTTATTATTCGAGTACTTTTTGAGGTAGGCGACAAATTTGTATGGCTGAAGAGCCAGAGTGGTAATGGCTACTATGTATGTGCTAAGGAGAGGAAGTGAACTGGCAGAAGGAACCCCCACCATTAGTTCCGTCCTTCTCCATGTGGCTGTGGTCCTGGACACAACATCCCCACAGTCCAACACAAGCAGTCACCTGGAGAATGCCAACACCATGCCCCTACCTTTTTTCAAGCATAAAGATGCATAATGCATTGCTTTGATGGAATAGCAACAGCTACGCTTCCTAAAAGGTGCTCAGAGAGGCAGCAAGTCTTCTCAAACTCCTGCCAGAGAGGCTTGGTGGGTCAATAGAGAGTGATAATGATCTCCAAACATTATTTTTCCCTGAATTGAGAGTACATTACATCCAGCATATCAGGAATATCTTCGATCTTGCCCAGCAAATTGGAGCATAAAAAATGGATGAATGACATAGAGTTTATTTTTAGTTTGTATTCTCCCCTATACTACTTAAATCATGAAGCCCAGAGGCAGCAAACAAAATCCAAGTCCCATGAAAATGTTTTACACTAGCAGCCAGGTGAGGCAGCAGAGCACACTGCAAAGCAGCAGCAAGGGAGGCCTGAGGAGCTACTGTGAAGTCCCAAAAGGCAAACAGTGAAGCTGCAACTGCCCCCTGGAAGGCGTAAATATAAAGATACCTTCCATACATTATGAGTGGCTGGGCTGCCCCCAAAAATCCCATGTTTTAATATATGCAAGTGTACCCCTAAGGTAGGAGCTCAGGCAGGAGCTAACAGACTGCTTGCAAAAAGCATGTACAGATCTTGAGGCAAGTCAAGCTAGGAGTGGGCAATGACAGCAAACCTTTGATGCTTCTCATAAGTCCAACGAAAATTCTATTTCACCCCATTTGAATCAATAGGTCAAATATTATTTTAAATGAGGGAAAAATGGGCAGGGCAAACCTCAAAGAAGTTTGCCAGTCAGATTAAAACAAAGTTGAGAAATCAGTTGGCTCTGAGCAATTGCTAGAGACTGGGCATTTTCACAGCAACATATCAGCAGTACCTGATGCAATGATTCAGCTATGCTAACATAGCAGTAGCTGTAAAATACTTAAGGCATTGGTCAGAACAGCAAGATTCAACCAGTCAAAACATCACAGGTGTGTCCCAGTATAAAGCTAGAGCAAAGCTTTACTGATACTTTGCTTGCTGTGGGATGTGTAGGCAGTGATGAAGGCGAAGCAAGCACTCATTTGCAGCAGAAGAACTTCACATTGTTGAGTGCTGTGTCATCCTGAAGCCCCTGTGGGGGCTCTACCTTGGTCTGGAGACCACATATCTTGCAGCTGTTGGTCCACGGGCCAAAGCTGCCCCAAGACAGTCCATCACCTACCAGCACAGCTTCATCTGAGCATCTGAACTGAATGTTGTTGGCTGCTGTGTCATCACCTCCTCCTTGGGACTCCTCTGTTCTCAGTGAAAAGGAGATCAGATAGCCTCCAGGGCAAACTTGGAAGCTGGTCCAGGAACCCCACCTGACAAAAAGCAGAGGGAAGAATGTCTGGGCTCTGTGAGCTGCTGGCAAGTGCTCCTTTGCCTTGTCATGGTGCTCTGAAGCTTAACACTTCCTTGCTCAAAGCCATGACACAGCATCCTGCTGCAGTCTGGGGCCCCTTACAGTCTCCTTCATTTTTCCTTGCCTTTTGAAGATGTACTTTATTTTTCATTGATATCTCATCAGAAAAACACCAGGAAGGCTGAGATTGGATAGTAATGGTTCTGGGGGAAACTCCAAGGGCAGCCTGAGCACATTTTATGATGCATGTCTGACATGTGACAGGTACACACCAGGCAGCAGGGAGAGCAGTCACTCTGCCTTTTCAGAGGTGCAGTTCTGCTGCCTGCAGGAAGGGCCAGGGCTTTGATCAGGCAGTTTCTAAATGTATGGTTAGAAACCCCTTTTCCCACATTTGCCCCATGTGTTGCAGATTTCCAAAGAAAGACTCTAACCCTGGGACCATATTTAAGGTGTTCACAGTGCTCTGCACAAAACTCAAGGGCAAACAAAAAGTGGTAAAGTGAGGTAATCGTGTTTAATAATCCTCAAAATTAATGAACACAATCCCTAACCACTTGTTATAATTCACTATACTACAGTACTATGTATACAACAAGTCAGAGAGAAGAGACCCCTGAAAATGGTGACACCATGGGTGCTTTGTGAGCTGGTGCATGACAAACAGGAGAGAAACCACAGTGTCACTTACTCCCCCACCAAGGACTCAATGGCTATTGAGTCATCCTGGCAATGCAGGCGTATGCCATTCAGAGCAGTGTCATCTCTTCCAAACTGGTCGGGCTCCACCTGCAATGGAAGTCACACAGGGACAGAGGTAAAGGCAAGGGGAAAAAGACCCAGAAGTCTTCTACATGCCCGTCATAAACTTTACCAACTCCTTTCTGTAATGGGAAAAAGAAAATGTCTTGGGAAGCACATGGAAAAGATGGCTGTCACAGAGAAACTACCTAACCTTTCTAGTATGTTCTTTGTGTTTTCTAACTATGACCCAACAGGTAAGGCAGAGGCTCAGTGTCTCAGGAGAGACACTGGTAGTGGATGCCTCTCTCCCCAAATCCAGATTTTCACACCCACATGACTTCTCCCAGCAACATCAGCCACACACAGACACTTCTGGTATACCTACAGTGGCAACGTTTGCCAGAAGACTCATAGTTTTACGTACAGAGTATCATAGTCAAGAAGAGGAAAAATCTGCAAAAAGTCCTCGGAGAGAGATGTAGGGAATGGAGAGAACTTTACCTTCAGCGCAAATCCATTGGCATAGCCATGCTGGCAGAACTGGCGGCTGCCCCACTGGCCCCAGTGGCCTCCGTTGGGCACAGTGAGGACAGAGGTGTATTCACGCACCCCCGTGCCAGGGGGGCAGAGGAGGAGCAAGATGAGTGTAGCTGGCATGAGGAGCTTCATCTCTCGTGCTCTGCATCTGCTGAAGGAGAGCTGGTGTACGGACTGGGGAATTTATAGCCTTCCAAGGCAGCTTGCCTTTCCCTGCCAGCCCATTGACAAACACGGTTGGAACAGTAGTTTCCACCCAGGCAGTGACACAGCACTTGCTGACCTGCTCACAGTGCCCATGAGGAGATCCTCTGGGAGTTCAGCAGCTGACACGCAGCAGATGCTGTAGCCATAGGTGTATCCACCATCACTGAAGGGCTGTGGGAACACCTACGTGCTCCTTGCTGTGCTCGTGGTAGAAGCTTAATATCAATTTCTGCTTCTAGCTATGCAGATATTTGGCCATGGGAATGTTTGCCTTCTGAGAGTAACTGCTATAACCATTTCACCTACTGCTATTTGGCAAGGCAGCTCAAACTAGAGGAAAAAACACAACGGCCCTCGTCTGGAACAAAAAATAAGCAAACTCAAGCCCTATGTCTCCCAATACCTTCTGTTGAATAGGATTCCTGGGAAGCTCAACAAATGAGTCATTTATGGTTTTAATGTCCTTTTTTTCAACAGCCATTTTTATCTCAATAAAAAATCCTATGCTTTGTTTTTGCAGCAAGCTTAACCAAAGTCAGATATGCTGGGATACCCACAGAGATTCTCAGGGCTGAGTGCCACTGGGGACAAGCTGAAAGGCAGGGTTTCTAAAAAGGTGATACTGAACCTGAGGGCACAGTCTTTGAGGATGTCACGATGCAGGGAGAGGTGAATTTGAAACCCTGGAACTGAGATTCTCTTAACATAGAGTTAACCAATGCTTCAGAGGGCCCTTGGCCAGTCTTGCAGCATCTGTCAGAAGCTTTCTCTCAGTTCAACAGGCAAAGAGGAGAATAAATTTTAGAGAAGTATCTTGATCTTCAGGATTTTACAGCAAGATGAGATGCCAAACCTTGAACTAACAGAAGACAAAGATTTTCCCTTTTCTAGGCTTCTCTTCCAGTCTCTGTTCTGCTCCCTCTGTTCCTGTCCCATTAAAAGGTGATGTTGCTTTTCCCACTCTTGACTCTGCATTCCCCTTACGCTTGGCAGTGGTCTGTACAGGTGGCAATCTATGCAAATTAAGGTGACAGGAAGTTGGATGATCCTTTTCATGAAAGGCACCAAAAGAGTACAGCACATGATGGAAGCTCAGCCTGTTTTCTGTTTTAAACCAGAACTTTTATTTTACTTCTCCAAAGGGATGTCAAAATCCAGAGGAGATGTGTTTTCTCCCACGAGGACTGTGCAATCACATCTGGCAAACCAGGTGTGTTTGTTCAGGCAGGGTCAGGCAGTGGCAGCCGAGGACACTCAGACCTGCCCTTGGCAGCACATGGATGGAAAGGAGCAGAAGGAGTCAGACAGAAAAGGCTGGGACCTGGTTAAGGCTACAAAAGGAGCAGGATTCCCCCATTTATTTCTCATTTGCTGGCTCAAAACCATCACCCTTGGCCAGTTCACCTCTGGCAGCAGTGATGTAGGTCCACAGCCTGGCAGGACCCACCTTTCCCCTCAGACTCTGCTCAAATCATAAGATTCCTGCCTTTTCCCATCCCCAGAGGAGGATCCTAGGGCACAGTGAGCCCCGGGTGTGCAGGGGAGTGGGACAAGGGAGGAGGTGAGGCCACCCTCAGGGATTTGGCCGTGAGAAATGACTCCCGTGCACACTTCACAGGCCCAGGAGAAAACTCAAGCCCAAGAGGAGAACTATTAGAGAACTAGTACTCCAGGACTTGGGAAGTATCATTTTCCCGTTTATAACCAAACAGCTGGTAAGCTGGGCTGCCAAATGTGAGATGCCTTGGACTTGATTTCACAGTACATGGCTCAGACAGCACTTAATACATGCAGAGCAGACACTGATTCTGCTACCACGAAACAGTGCCAATTTTGCTTGGATGCCTCAACAAGTTTCCAAAGATCAACTTAAACAGGCAATGAAAATCAAAACAAGTCTACAATGGTGAGATCCAGATCTCTTACTGACACACCTACCCTGCTTTCTTACTCCCTCTCCTGTATTTTAATATCCCTGAAAATGTCAGAACAGTTTTAAAGAAAATTGGAAAACTGATGAATTTGATTAATGAAACATGACTACAGTAAAATGATGATGATACAGGGTATTTCATCCTTTCATTATTCATCCAGTTTAATACAATTATTTTTGCAGGCAGAGCAGCATAAAATTTTGCCACTACTTGTCAGCTTTTATAAAAACTTTTATTTTTTTAATAAACAGATTAATATAATATGAATCAGTATATTAATTTCATAAAATTATTATTGTGATGCTATGACATTTAAAATCTATAGAGAGCATGGAAAATAAATTTATGTCTGTAACATACAAAAACATATACAGTACATAATTTGCTTGTTTTATGATGTTATTGAAAAAATTATGTATTAGCCATTCTTGAAAATTAATTTATGATTTTTGCCCCTGAAAATATCGCACACTTAGGAACACAAACTTCGTTTGGCAGTGTTGTGTTGTCTTTCTCAAATTCTCAGTTTCTCATATTCATGTAAACCTGCTGCCTAAAGGATCATTTGAGACGTTGGACTCTCTTGAGTGAGCTGTAGGAAGGGTTGAAGGCAGCAAGTGCCCAGGAACTCTGAACAGGAGTGGAAGTAAACAGCATTCAGCAAAAGAGAAGTCACTAAGTACAGAGGGATGGTTCTGACTGAATGACTGAGTGCTTCTGTGTGCTCTAGGCCATTTTACACTCCTCCCACACTGTTACCAAGGTACTGCTTGCCCCCCATCAGCTCTCAGTAGCCATGTTCCTCATCAGCTCTAATGTCAAACTAACCATTACAGTTTTACAGGTATGAATCAGTGGTAAATCACACAGCCTGGCTCTGCCAAACCTTCCTCACCTGCAGCTTGGGATGTGGATAAGACACTCCACAGCTGTGTCCCACAGAGGAGCACGCTGTCTGGTGGGAATGGGACATCAGCAAACGCAGAAACCACACCTATGCCAAAGAAACGTGAAAGGGCAATAAGGAATCTATTCCATTATGGGAAAATATGAATAAGCAAAGGGTTGCATTATTTAGAAAGAAGAGGTGAGATTCGGAATGAGCACAGACATCTACAGTGCAGATGTCTCCATCTGAAATAATCACGGTGGGCTCCCTTTATAGCTGCTGAGAGAGAGAACATGACGACAATAGAGAGGAAGAGATACCTTCACATGAACCTCTCCCTAAAATCATCTGTTCATCTCTGCTGACTACAGGGAGGCATGATCCCCATCTGGACTACTCTTACAATCTCAGACTCCGTTTAGGCTTTTGCAGACTAAAAACAGTAGTGCTGAATGAGAATTAGTTTTCAGTAATATGGGCAAATGTTTAAGAGAAAATGAGTAATTAAAGTATGTGCTATCTGGTCCTCATTTTCTCATTTACTAAATTCACTCATATTAATAGAAAATTGAATAGCAGGAAAATATAAGTGAGAGACATCAGAAATGAGACAAGAACCAGGATTTTCTAGATGCATGAGCAGACAGAGAAGATTTAAAGCAAATAATATAAATATAGCCATTTCTCAGACGTAAGAGGAGATAATTTCGCATTAGTGATGGGATGCAAAGAAGACCTACATGTAGAGGTGGTGCTCCCCTTGTTGTGAAGTTATTTCCAGGTGGTTTTCCACCTGCCCACAGCCCCTGGCTTTCATATAAAACTTTACCTTGAAAATTTAGACATTTTAGTTACCTTATCTACTAGTCTGAGCATAAATTATTGTTTTTAACACAGCAATTACAATCTTTACAATTTATCACATTTTTTATTCCTATATAATTAATAGAACTAATTTCCTTAATCTATGAATTATGTATGTCTTCCTTCTATTGCCTTATTCTTTATTTGCTCATTGCAATTTTTGTTTGCAATTACTAATAACATTTCAACACATTCTTGTGAAAGCCTAATTGTCCTGGCATGGAATCTCTCAATTTCTTTCAGTTTCCAATTCCTGTCTGGAACCCAGCATGCCAAAGCTATTTTTTTTTTAATATATATAGATTTTTTTTTTTTTAAAGACAGAACAATGTTGCACTTTTGTTTACACACCCTAGAACAATTCCTATCGTTTTCACAATGGTATGATACTGTTGGCTCATACTCAGGTTATGACTTGTTACACTGACAGAGGATTCCTGCCCTTTTCCTTCCTACTAAATTAATTTCAGCATTACCTGCCCACACAAGAACAGAAAACACATAAAAGGTCCGCTTGTCATTGAAATCTCATTGTTATTTCCACTTGCATATGATAGCCAGCAAATCAAACATCCTTAAGAAACCTGCTGAGCAGAAAGAAAGCAGAGACCACAGCTAGTACCAAAGAAATTGCCTTGCTTATGTCTCATGGTTTTTTACATCTTTTGCACTGAGACATTCACTTCTTTTCTTCCTAGCTGTGTTAGGGGCCAGAATGAGCAGGGAAGGAGGCTCACAAATATGGACCAGAAAATAGTAGCTAAAAGAGTAGGATTGTACAATGGCAGCCGAGGTGCTGTCTGGCTGCAGTCCAGGTGTGCTGGAAAGAGGTGAAGCTGTGAAGAGAACACCTGGGACCTGCAGATAAAGCCAGAGAGACAACTCAGTCCATCTCTGCCCGGGGTACAGGGCAGCACTGGGCAAGCACACAAACCCAGGCATTGCCTCATTTGGTACTGGTACTTGACTCTTTCTGAAGGTCTAATCCCTCACACACTGCTTTCTAGACCTCTCACCATTTTTGCTGATCTCTTCCCAATTGTACTCTGTTGGTCAAACGCTGTTTTGAACGGCATTTCAACTGAGAATTTGTCACTGCACAATAGTTGAAAGGTGGAAGTTTTCTAATTGTAAATTTAGTTAAAATACCCAGCATTTTAGCAAGGGTGGTACTTGCACCGCTCTTCCTGTAGAACTGTTGCCTCACCAGTCACTCTCTCTCAATTCTCTTTGAAAGTGACTATTCTCATGTTAGTGCAATACTTTGCACCTGTGCTTATTTTGAATTCTATCCCCAGTCATCTAGTGTCTTCGTCTCCCAGGTTGGTGACATCTATAAATTTAATAAGCAAACTCTCTAATCTACTGTGCAATAAAATAAATAAAAATATCGAGTAATTTCAGACCTAGAATAGTCTCCTGGGGGACATGGCTCGATATGTGTTTTTACAGTTGTATCAGGCTTTCAACATTTTTTATTATTGATTCCAATTGCTAATTAACAAAAAAACCCACAAAGAAATGGAGAGACAGACCCTCCTGTAGTGCAGATTTACCGACAGCCAGAGACCAAATGCCAATTTACACCCACTGCAAATCTTCAACTAAAGATCACTTCACACATGAAAACTCTAGAAAATTCTGCAAATTCACTGGGAAAAGTTCTCAGGAAACCTATCCTTAACCACAGACACAAGGCTGTTCCACAACTAAATGTTGTGGTGTATCCAAAGTGATCCATCTCCCTGCTCTGTGTCAGGGCTGCACTGCTCTGGTTTTATGTTTTGCATACACACTGGCACACACCTGGGCTTTCTCCTCCAGTAAACCAGGTGGTTCCTGTTGGGGGGCAGACTGCCATGAATTACAGTGTCATCTGCATTGGGATCAGATTGATCAGCATTACGGGGCAAGCCAGGCCCCACCACTTGGCTGTGGAAAGCAGTCTGGTGCTAACAGGAATGCCAGCAAGGCTGCTTCAGTCCTGGAGTGCCCCAGACTCCCACAGCTCCCTGCAGAAAGCTGGCACCTCTCAGCTGCTCTCGTCACTGATGTCACTTTCCCCAAGCACCTACTGGTGAATCTTGACCAACCTTTTCTTTCCTTCCTCTGTAATTGCCCCATGGAAAACAGCAGCATGTGCTGTGGCTGGGTTTTGGCCATGCCTGCAGCAGCAGGGTGGCTCTGTGTGCTAGCTCAAGAATGCCAAGACATAAAAACAGACTAAACTCTACTGAGAGTTGGGGGACGGAGGGAGAAAGGAGGAAAAGAAGCAAAGAAACTGTGCAAAAGCTCTGAAAATAAAACTGAATATTTGTACATTATTTCGATAAGTACCAGATCATTCAAAGTTCCCTTTATTTTTTTTAATAAAGGACTTTATTAACAGATCCTGATCCCAGGTGAAGGGAAGGATGAAAAGAAAGAAGAGGGCATGACTTTCTTTGACATCAAAATTTATAAAAATGTTTAATTTATGTAAACACGCTTTTTCTTATATGAAAATATTTATTTATTAATAAATTAATAAATTAATTTATTAATAAATTAATTATCTTCTAAGGTAATTCAGGTGTTGGTTGAAAATGCTTCAGCCATCACTCTGAGCTCCATTCTCATAAAAAGAGCAGATTACACCTTGATCTACGCCTGGAGCCAGGCAATGCAATGGTCTAGACATGCCTTCTGTTTTGACAAAAAGTCTTGAGGCCATTACCCATGGAAGAGAGTCCATTTCTTCCAGGAAATCCATATGTGGAATTACAATCCCCTTCCAGTCCAGAGCAAGGTAGAAATAAATGATGGTCTGAACGTTTGCACTTTGAGAAAAGACTCAAGCAAGAGTCCTTTCTCTCCCTCAAAGGCTCTTCATAGACAGTCGTGCTGACCCAGGGAATTTACTGTGAAACACACCCTGTTGTCTATAGTTAGCCACCCACCTCTGGAATTCATGCTGCAAAGCCTTTAAGCACAGCATTAATCTTCTGGAATTCTGCATTCCCTAAGTTTGCCCAGTGCTATAGGGCTTTAACTTACTTGAGCTTGCAGGAGCTTAAAATCTCAGATCTTCAATTAGCAGCCTTCAAATCAAGGTGCCAAAGCCCTCACCACTGACCAGGGAAGTGGTGCTTTGGGAGGCAGCCCTGGGCCTGCTGCAGCTTCAGCAGCTTTGCTGATGGGTTGCTCTGGGGGCTCTGTCAGGAGCAGATGAATATGGGGGAAACACTA
Source organism: Daphoenositta chrysoptera (assembly GCA_013397915.1). Classification (NCBI taxonomy): domain Eukaryota; kingdom Metazoa; phylum Chordata; class Aves; order Passeriformes; genus Daphoenositta; species Daphoenositta chrysoptera. The sequence continues at coordinate 242,371 of VZRO01000779.1, forward strand.
GTTAGGCACAGATTAAGCCAAGATACCCTGTACCTGGGACTAGTTGGGAGTGGAAACATGAAGGCTAGTCCTGCTGAGTTATGAACAGGTATTTCTGCTGTGGCTTTAAACCTGCTGTATGCTTGACTTCAACTCCTGCAAATGCACTGATCCAGACCTACATCCCTCACCTCACCTCTGTCATAGCCGTCAAGAGCAAGAATTGGTCACCACCTACAAACAATGGTAGCTGTTTAGGGCATGATCCATTTATTATTTACACTCTGTTAAAACCCTGATCTAGACAGGTTCAGTTTACCCGGTGAGTTTCCATAGTGATCTTCACTGAGGTATCCAAGGGCTCCACAAACATTAGTTTCTCTTGTGAAACAACGGAGTGACATTTCTCCATGCAATAGCCCAGGCACCAAGGTGCACAGACTAAAGACAGAAGCGCCCAATCACTCTGAGTGCCAGATTTCCCTGACTGTATTTCAAAGTTTCGGGTATTACATAGGATATAATAATTCCAGGCAAAGCTACAACTGCTTGTAGAAAACTCTGGTTTAAAGTTGAGACCATAGTGCCTCATTGCAAACAACTCAGATAACAACCAATGATCAGGAATTCATTAATGAATAAGTGAAATAATCCACCTTGAACCACCAAGGGAGTCATGACAGATGCCCAAGGCAGCATTCACAGTCAGGACTCAGGTTTCTGTCCCCAGGCCCTATCTTGCTCCCCAGTGATCCCCATCTGACCACATCTAGACCCTGGCTCCCTGCACCTGATCCTGGTGCTGAGATCCACTCCCCTTTGCAACATTTGCTGCTTTGTCCCTTGCCCAAAGACTTGGAAAGGAAAAGAGGAACAATTATCCCAGCATCATTAAAATTGTAGCACTAAATGGGGCATGTGTGCCATATCTGACTATCTCATGCTGTCATGGGTGACACTGGGAGTTGCAGGGAACTCGAAAGTCCTGAGGAGGTAGAAAGAGTGTTGGAGACACAGACAGAGGAGGCAGATGTGTCTGTCCTGGCACCAAGGTACTGAACACGGACAAAGCAAGGCAAGGCCAGAACAGCCACAGGTAGAAGGCAAAGGACACACTGTCAGCCCAGAAGAGGGTATCATCCACATGCTTGCAGCGTGCTGTGAGACACAGGAGCCTCTCCCACCTCTTCCCCCAGCCTTGTGAATTCATGGAGGCCCACCTGGAGAAGGCAACATTGGTTGGGACAGTGGCACCAAAGTGCTTGCTGGTAAGTGGAAGCTTCTCTTCTAGTGGCTTACTGTAGCTCCCCATCTCCTTACCTGGGGTGCTTGCTTGCAGCCAACTGTTGGGAAGGGAGAAGAATTGCTGTGGAAGACATGCTGGACATGAGGCAATCCTGCATCCTAAAAAAAGGCAATGGTTTTCCCTCACCCCAGCCCCTACCTCTTGTTTCAGACCATGTAGGCCATGGATTTTTTCCACACTCCCCATGTCCACTTACTGGCCCCTCTGTGTTTTCCCTGGGAAGTTCTGACAGTATACTGTCTGTGTACAGCACATGTGGATTTCAGGAACAGGGAAGGCTGTGTGTCTCCTTTCTGTCCAGCTCCAAGACAGGCAAAGGTGAGCATCACCCCTAGATGCTGTTGCAGCAGTACTCCTCCTCTGCTCAGGGCTGAAGTTTACCTAGCAGGGATGGAGTAACCAGTTCGATTAATGAATTGCTGCCAAGGATCATCTGCATAGGTGAAAAATGCAAATTTTTTTGTTGCATTTAACGTTGACACTAATTAGGGATGACAAAGTGATCTGGAGAAGGAATTCATATGATGGATACATTGTCAGACTTCACGTTGTTCCAAAAATACCTGTTGCTGAAATGCTGACTTTTTACAACAGTGTGAAAGTCTCCTTCTAAGGAAGACCTGAACCTGAAGTTTCACAGACAAGCATAGAGCACGAGAAATTTTCTCCACAAGCCTTTCTGATGTGGCAAAGCAACAACCCATGGAAAATCATTGGAAAGGAACCCGGTCAGGACAGCTGTTACTCCTCCCCTCCACAGTTTTCTCTGAATCCTCTACTGCTTCTGAAAGACTCAAATTATAATTTCTCTTTTTTTTCCCAGAAGCCACTTACCTACATCCCTACCCACTATAACTTGCATTGATAGAAACCCATGCTGGTTTCTATCACACTTCTCCTATCTGAAGCCAGTGGGCACAAGCTTCCTGGTCCCTTCCTCTCCAGAGTCACCTCAGAGCGGAGGTTTGTCCCACACTCATGGGAGCTGACAGTCTGTGAACAGACTTGAAATTCCTGTGGTGGTATCCATGAAAATCACCTGTCCTGAGAACTTCTCACAGAGAGGATAGGTGAATGTAATGACAGCTCATCTTTATACATGTTTGCAAATCTATATGCGTGCATTAGAAAGGGGTTAAGCTCTTTAGCAAGTTTAATATTGTTTACTCCCCACCAAAGCCTGCCACTGCAGCTGATCCGTACAGGGTCTTGCCCACAGCATGTCTCCTACAGGAAGCTCACCTAAATCTTTCTCTTTGCTGCCACAGGCAGGTTTTCAGACAGCCCCAAGAGCTTCTTCTCTTGGAAGACTCACCATGACCCTGCTGGGCTCTGCTTCGTTATCTCGCTGCTCTAAAGAGTCTGCCTGTATGCACTCGCCAGTCATGCTGGTTTTGGCATGCCCATGAAACCCTGACACTGCTATGTCCATCTCTTCCCCCAGTGTTCATCCCTCATAGCAACTAGACAGGGGGAGACCCTCATGTTGAGCACAAGGGCTGAGGGAATACCAGAGTGCTTGCAGGGTGGTCCCTGCCACCTTGAGGAAGGACCTCAGGAATAGCAGAGGGAGAGGAGAAAGCAGACAGCTCCTTTTTATGGCATCACCTGCAGGTCAAAGCCCTTTCTCAGAGGTTCTTTTTACTCCTTCAGGTCTGTGTGGGCTGCACCCAAGTAGCAGATCTGGGTGTCCCTGGCTGCCACTGTGTCATCCTGCCTGAGCAAACACACCTGGCCCTTCAAGACACACCAAGGCCCCCCTTGGGTTCTTGTTTGGTTTCTTATTTCAGGGGGAAAAAAAGTGAGTGCCTTGATGAAAAATCTCCCTTTCTCAGATATTTGCTATGCTATGGTCCCTTCTCTTTTGCACTCAGATAAAACTCCTCTGTACCAGGTCCTTTTGCAGTGGGCCTTTGCATCCCAGTCCTGCTGCCTGTGGTCCCTTCAAAAAATATTTTCTTACACCACTTTGCTGAGCCCATCTTGTCCTCAGTATTAAATTAATTACGTAAAAATATTAAATCAAACTAATAATTTGTTACTCATGACATATTAGTTCTTGAGTTTCCAGTGTACCTGTTGGAGTGTTAATTTTCTAAGCAATTTACAAAGGATCTATAACCCCTCAAGCAATGCACACTGTGGCATCGGTAGAATTTAAACTTGCAAAATTCATGACACAAATGTCCACTGTCTTAGTGGGGATCACTACTGTAGGAGAAGTAAGATGCCATTTTAGTATATCATTTTTTCTGTCTGTCTCCCTCAAACCATAGCCTTATCACTGCTCCACAAAACTTTCCAGAAGAACTTTTGCGTTGAGTTGGGCACCACAACTACAAATGGAAAATTTCTGCACAAACAGATAAAGACTGCAAAAGCTACAAGCTACTGAAATCAGTCTTAGAGAAGCAACAGGAGGAAGTCTCAACAGGCATTGCTAGCCAGGCTGTACACAGCAATAATGCATATAACTCCTTTTAGAAGAAATTGCTAGCATAATTCTGAGTCCAGATATCTTGCAGTTCCTTTTAAAAATTGGAATTTATTTCAGATGGAACCCTAGAAGAGATTTTTTTTTTAAGTCAATGTGTTCAATGTGGCACCTAACAGGCTTTATTTAGTGTGCACACAAAGGCTTGGGCTGTGTATGCAACAAGCACAGAAAACATGAGAAAACCAAGAAAGAGAAATACACTCTACAAATAAATAAAGCCCCTTGCTTTTAATGTACCTTTCAGCAGCACCATTCCTCTGTCCCATGGCAGAGTTAAGGTAAGGTTAAGTTTAGGTCCGGGGTCCCAAGGTCCTCAGGGCTGGAGGTCCCCCTGCATCTTTCTTGGAGGGGTTTGAGAGATAAAACACTATGGTCTAGATAACAAATGCCTGGAGAGAAGATGGAATTACTGTCTGTAAAGATCTGAACTTGTTCAGAGCGGTGAATAATTAGAAGCAATATCAGAAAGAAAAGTTTGAAACTAAGAAAATATTTGCCCTCAACAAGCCTTAAGTGTCAGGCAAAACTAAAAAATTCAGCCATTGCATGTTCTCTATCGTAGCTAGACATACTTCTGTGCTGGTAAAAGGTAGACACAACTTTAACAGGGAAAACATGCTATCACAAGGACTTCTTATTTCCTCCAAGGGAGGAAAATGCAGCTATATCCTGCTTGCAGGAAAACTGTATGCCTTGCCTCTACGAGCTGCCTGTGTGCAGCGCTCCAGCTTTCGCAACCACAGAAGCATTCCTTGGCAGAAGGTTTTGTTCACCAAGCACTTAATTCTGTGTTCATTTGGGGTTACCCTGGGTTTCAGCCCTCTCTTCAGAACTGCTGGAAGCCCCTCAGAGGGCTCCCCATTAGGGCTGCCAGGCAGTGGCGTGGGCAGAGGGAAGCTGGCGAATGGAAATCGCTGCTCTGGAGCTGCCCAGCCTTCCACAGCCTGGTGTCAGTGACAGCCAGGACAGGTCACTGAGGACCTGCTCAGCTCTGTGTCCAGGAGCAGTGGCTGTGCTGTCACCAGGGCTCAAACACAGGTACTCGCCAGGTCACACAGCCAGGGGCCTGGTCTCCTTTCCTCCTGTTGCTTCCAGGGAGCAGGAGCACAAAGCACAGTTTTGTCATCCCTGCTCCTAATGAGGAGGCTCTTGGGCAACCACGGGAAATCTCCACTATCACTGTAGTGGATGCACTGGGTTTGTACTACAGGTAAAAGCCACCTTCACTGCCAGTAGTGTTTTATGCCAGCTACCCGCATCATTAACTCCCTCTGAAAACCTTCCTTGATCTCAGAACATGATTTTCCACTGCACCACCACCTGCAGTGACTGCAGTTCACAGTTCCTAAGCTGCATGCCAAAAATTATCTCATATCTACATTTCCCTCAGAATGCCCGGTTTTTCAGTAATTTTATGCAGCTGGAATATGGATTTCTTCCCTTTCCTGAATATTTATGGACATTTCTCAAAAAATATTTCACAAAAATAGGGCAATCCATGAAGACATGAACCCTGCTAACCTCCCATACAAATGCCCTATTTGACACAAATCAGCCTCTCTTTCCCTCATCTTTACCTATTCTTCCACGTAGGACTGCACTTGGTCTTTGAAGGGCTTTGAACACTACAAATGGTATCTGCACACTTCACTTGAGTAACACTTGCTTTGGGGATTTTCCTTAATGCTTTGGTCATTTTGTCCCTTCTTCACCCACAGTCAGGTATAGAGAGGCAAAGCCCATGAGTTTCTTGAAATTCAGGTCACAGTAGCTTCATCAATGAGGCTGATGGCTTTTTTATTTTAACTGTATCCCTACATGAAACACAGTTACAAAATTTAAATACCACCACAGTTTTGTCTCCAAACTGGGGCAAGTCACTGTGGAAAAACACTCTATTAACAGCATGAGTCTCTTCTTCTGTGGCCACATCTGCACAATTTTATCATGTAATTAGACCTTGTCTCTGGCCAGTGAGGGATCTATTAGCTAAAAGTTCCTCAGACAAAAGGAAGCCTTAGTGCATAAATTAATGCAAATCAAGGCTGGGCTCTTCCCTCCCATGACGCTGAGAACTGTTAAATTCTCTGTGTTGCTGCAAGAAATGAACACTCTGCTGGAGCCTGGGGACAACAAACTGATGAGAGGGGAGACAAGGGCAAGGCAGAAGATCCAGGACTTCAGCTTTACAGCCTGGATGAGAAAGAAACAATCAGAAAATAGCCAACTTTGTGGATTGGTATTGAAACCACGTGGTGTGTCCAGAATCACCTCGAGGTAACACGGAATTAAAATGCTAGCCACTGAAAATGCCTTCCTCAGATGTCAGGAAATGAACATGCCTTGACAAAACAAATCGGAGATGGCTCAAATTTCCTTAGCAGCATAGCAAAGGTCAGCTCCAAGACCCCAGCAAGTCCCAAATGGAATACACTCCACCTCTGCAGAGGAGAGCACTGTTGATGAGTCTCAGCTGCTGCAATGGCACTGGCTGCTACTGGTGCATTGGAGATCTGCTGTCCCTGCTCCCACATTAGGTTTTCACTGCTGCTGCACCAGGGGACACAGACTGGAGAGGTTTTCCGATCCCAGAAAAGTGTTGCAAAAACGTGAATATATTCCAAAGCACAGAGTGCAAGCCCTATTCCTTAAATTGTTCACTTAAATAATTAGTCCATGTCTGGCAATAGCAGAGAAGCTCCAATGGGATTGTTTTTGTAGGGATTTTCTTTTTGAGAGAGAGTTTACTCAAGTAAAGCACTGTTTCTACTCTCCTTTTCCCTGTTTGATCCCCAAAATGTCCTTCCACCTCCCCATCCCTACATTAAAAAAGAGCCGGTGCCAGTCTGAGACCGAGTTTCCTACCCACAACCCAAGCCAGATCTGTGCCAATGCTTAGGCAGGCTCACTTGGGCTCACCCAGCTACATGAACAATGCTGTAGCTGGAGGAAAGTGCCAAGTATCCCAGAAATTTGGCTCCATGGTATTCCTTTCATGTCAGTGCTAGGCAGGATTTATTTCTTTGTTTATTTTCTTCACTGCTGCTTGGGGGATATTTACCCTTTGCTAGGCTTACATTGCTGGTCAGGAAAAGGACTCCCCAGGCAGCAGGAATTTGATGTCCCACAGTTTCTTATCTGCAACTCTAGTCCAACTTGTATTAATAAAGGTTGAAGATTATTTAGGATTTCCAGTCTGCTGGCCAGTTGCAGAGGGGATGGGAAATTCAGGACAGACTTACACTCACAGTACAACATAATGCATTCAATAATATGTGATTTAACAAATATTTTCATATACTTAATCTCATAAACACAGCATATTCTGTAATATATATGTGGCCCTGGTTACTTACATTCTCCATCAACAGTTTGTGTAAACAAATCCCAGCTGTTCAACTGCCTTTGCTGGGATTCTCGATGTTTTCCCAATTTTACCCTGGAAATGCAGAGAAAATAAACACTTTGTAATGATGCTTTTGGCAGCAGCCTTCACCCATTTACTGGTGTGAAGCTCCCTTAGACTCCTATCACTTGACATTTCACACTCTGCTCTCTGAGGCACCGAGGGAGGCTTGGGTGCCTGGGGGCACAGTGGTGCAGGGCCCGAGGCAAGCAGCAGGGCAAAGTCCCAGGGAAAGGTGTTCCCAGCAAGCCTACAGCAAATGTGACATGATCCCACATGGCTGAGGGGGAGAACGGGCATCTCCCTCCCACTCCTGTCCGTTCACTCACACCTCCAGCTGACAATACCTGAGCCGAGAGCTTGTGGCTGCAGAGTCCCTGTGGTGCACACTGAGCCATGCCCGTGAGAGCTGCTCTGCTCCCCGGAGGCTCTTCCTGCTCGGGTCCCCGTCAGCCCGAGGAGAAGTCGCATCCAGAGAAGAGAGCAGCTCCTGGGGGCTCTGCCTCCTGAGGGTCAGGATGGGCTCTTGGCTTGGAGAATTAGTCATTTGATTAGAGCAAACAGGTCTGGAAAGATGTTCAGGAGGTCTTCTAGTGCATTCCTACTCCAAAGCAATCCCTGCACACTAGGCACCACTGATGCATGTCTGCTTAAACTTTCCCGAAAATCCTCCAGTGATAATCTTGCAACCTTCCTAGGCTTAACTATTGTTACTAAGGGTACTCCTTGGTCAATCTTAGCCCGCTGCAGTACTCATCCATTATTCTTTGTCTCAGACAGAGTCCTGACCAAACCCTTCCACTTTGCAGCAGTATTTGCAGGTGCTTATCCTGGCCCTCTCCTGCAGCAGCTGTGAGCTGTTTGCAATGCACGGGGACTTGCTAACCTCACTCCCTGCAGGCCTCAGGTGACTGCACTCCTACTGTGATGTGGTTTCTGAGACCCTGGAGCCATGCCTACCTCCCCAACACACTCCCTGCATCTGCCCCTTGAACAGGGGTTCTGTACAGCCACCAGCCTCCCTCCTTGGCCCCTTCCAGCTGCCACCCAGCCTGGCTCTACTGGCATGGAGAGAGCCCAGTGAGGAAAAAGACAGAAAAACCTGGGGTAGACTTTGTCCCCTGAGCTCCCTGCATTGTCCTTCCCAGCTCCTCCCACGGCAGCACTGGCTGCAGACCCCTGACTGAACTGCTATTCCCACGACTCCCTCTCCCCTGTCCTCCCATATCTCAGTTACACGGTCCCAGCTCTCATGCTCGTTATGCTCAGGTCATGTTTTCCAGACTGCTGGCTGGTTTTGTTCCTTTCTGTTGGACTCTATCCAACAGGGCCACGTCCTTCTGGAAGTTCAGTGCCCTCAGCTGAGCAGAGCAGCCCCCGCTGCAGGCTCACACTTGCTGGGAAGAAAACTCACTCCATTTGTCTTGCAGGCTGTAATTTGGTTCGTATTTCTCAGCATGGAGATGACCTGACACCACTGACTCATGCATTGCCTTTGATCCTTTATGACCCCCAGACTCTTCTCTGCAGAGTGATGTCAATGCAGGTATTTTTCTTCATGCAGCTGCTTATTTCTGCAGAAGGTGGGAGCTCACCCTTGTCCCTGCAGAATTGCATCCTATTTTTCTCAAACTGTTTCTCCAATTTGACAAGACCATTTGTCAAGCTCAAGCTGTGTCTTCCAAAGTACTTGCAGGCTATTCCAGGTTGCTGTGGCTTGCAAAGTTAATAAGCTTGTTATTTATTTTATAGACAACGATTAATAATGACCTGGCCCAGCATTTCCCTGCTAGTGAATTTCTTCCCAGAGGCCACCCTGTTCAGTCTTCGTGAAGCTTTTCTGTGGAAATAGGATTTGGTCAGGCAAGAGATAGGAGGAAACAAAGCTAAACTCAGATTATTACTTGTTTCCTATCTGAGGGGGAAGAAAGTAACACATAATGCATGTAATCTGCTTCATTTAGCAGTCAGAGCCAGTAGCAAGTCACATATGGGTGTCCCTATGCTGCGGGCATGTCACACAGCCACCAAGTCAAGATCACCTCCCACGTGCCAGCATGCCCCAGAAAGGAGCTGAAAGATGGAAGAGGATGGTGCATGCAGTGGCAGGGGCAAAGATTATCAGCGAGCCTGAGGGAGACGACCAAAGCAGGACAGGGATCAAAAGGCAAAAGCCATGAGACCATAAACAGGACCATAAAAAGAGAAAAGCTCTCTGGCTGCACCTTTGCTTGGCCAGCTGAGGACCTAACTTACATCCATTCCATCTGTTTCTCCTGCCAACTCAAAGGAGTTGCCCAGCTCTCCCAGGTCCTCAGCAATCATGGCCAGTTTTCTGTCTCTCTGCTGCCCGGAGCGGTGGCTCTCCTCGCCCTGACAGCTGCTCTCAGATGACACAGGAGCAGATGGCAGCAGTGATTAGGGAGGCTGTATTACCCGATGTTGCTGCAGTGTAAATCCTCTCATTTCCAAAGCCAGGAGCTACCCACTGACTGCTCTTTCCGTAGGCTCAAGACTGACATGCAAACCCTCCGCAGCCGCCTTCTGCCAGCTCTGTTCCTGCGTGCTCAGGACAGAGGAGCTCAGCAGCACTGCCCTGTGCCTGCTGTGCCCGTGGAGGCTCCTGGATCTGAACAAACAAAAGGATTGTTCCTCCTGTGGATATACCAAGGGATTTGCAAGGACATTAAAGAACCTCTCCTTTTCTATGATCTACCTCCTGCCTTGTACTTTCAATACCCTGTCTCACAAGAATCCATTTGTGATTGAGGTATTTTTCTTGTGTGGTGTCTTGAGGTTTTTTTCTTCCCCTCTGTTTGCAATCAGCAAATGGACCCTTGGAGTGTAACAGCTACAAGAATATCTGAAACTCAGTTTTCAGACTGCAGGGATGTAACTAAAGAAGAATTTTGAGACTTTGAAGACAGGAATAATGGGGGTTTAACTATTCAAATGTCCAAAGTTCACAGACAACACAGAAAATACCAGAAGGAAGTGCAAAGGAAGAGCTCAAAAGGATAAATCTGTGTGGTTTAGGAAAGAGAAGGGATGAGATAATGTCTGGAAATTGATTAAAGTAGAGAAGTGACTGTGTAAACTGGGAGGAAGAACATAAATCAGGCAAGAAATGTGTTCAAAATTAACTCAGAGGACAAGTCCAGAGAAGAATTTTGCTGTCACAGTTATGGCAGTAACACTGCCATATATCTAGTTTTAAATAAGTTCAGACCCAAACAACATCTCAGCAGATATGGCTTTTTCACAGAACCTGAGCGCCCTGCTCAAAGGAAGTACAACTTCAAAGAAAGATAAAGTTTCTGAAGGTCATATCCAGTCAAGTTTTGAAGATTTTTTTTTCCCCCACAAAAAACTCCTTTGTCAAATTTGTATATTTTCACTCTTCAAAGTAAGCAAGAGCTGGCAGCAGTACATCATGCCAGGATAGCTATGGCTTTGCTTGGTGTGAAATACCAACAAAACTTTGCCAGTGATAAAGTTCCCAGGGCTCACCACCTGGAAGGAATTTCTTGACACACTTCGTACACAAAGAGAAGCACTTAATTCTCAGTTAATTTTAATTCACTTTTGCATCTCCCATCCTCTCTTCAGCTCTTCAGAAAAGCCCTCCTAGCAATCTCTCCAGGGTGGCTGTGGGGCACCACCACAGCTGCAGGATGCCCATCTCTCTCTGCATCTCAGGGCTGAGACAATGCTGTCGGTCTCTGTTGCCAGGTGCTCAGGAGTGCTCAGAGTAGCTCCTGGCTCTCTACTCCTCTTGCTCACTGAAAAACCACAGATACAGACCCTGCACAGGGTCCTTCTCCATTCTTCTTACCCAAAGGCAGTCATCAAAGGAAACCCATGGGCTTGTAGACTGACAGCAGGAGCAGCCTGAAGGTTATGGTGCTGGAAGTCCAGGACCAGGAAACACAAGTTATTAACTTGTACCTGGGAAGGGTAAAAGAAAATTGTCACTGTTAAACCATAAGGTAAAGGAGGCTGCAGGAGACAGTGAGTGCTAATACTGTGGTCAGATGGAAAAAGTAGAAGTAACATATCTGGTGGTAGATTGCATGTGAAAACACGGCAGACAAAAAGCACCTTGAGGAACAAATGGCAAAAGGAATTAACACTATTAATGTTTCTTTCCATGAAAGTTTCAGGACCTTGTCAGAAAATCTGTAGGTCCAGCTGATATTATAAAAGATCACAGCAGATATAGCCATTTTTTAATTATTTATTTGCTCAGTGCTCATAGTGGAAGAAACTGTGTTCAGATGGCTCCAGCCATTCTTGGGGGTTAGGGTTCTTAACAAAGATTAGGTAGAACTCAAAATTACTTCAGAAGGGAGATTTAAAAAGTCACATAGTGAATAGAAATGAACAACTAAAGCTGATAATAAGTACTCAGGACGTCTAAGATGCCTCTAAATTGGAAGACCTAGGATCACAGCAGTGATGGATAATGTGTCATTTAAAATTACTGGAAAGTTAAACAAGGGCAAACATGAAGTCAATTTTAAAAATGCGCTCCAAAGGTGATGTGAGTAACTACAAACCTCTTATTCCAGCTTAGACACTACAGTGGGGTCTGCCACTGTGCTGCATCTGTGTGCTGTGGTAAAGTCTTTGTGGGAAAACTACAGGGGTGGCTTCTGTGAAAAGATGCCAGAGGCTGCACCCATGTCAGACAGAGCCAATGCCAGCCAGCCCCAGGACATACTCACCAAAACTGAGCCCATCAGTGATGCTGGTAGCACCTCTCTGGCAACATATTTCAGAAAGGCTAAAAATCCTACTCATCAGATGGAGAGAGGAGTGAGAACATGTGAGAGGAACAGCCCTGCAGACACTGAGGTCAGTGCAGAGGAGGGGCAGGAGGTGCTCCAGGCACCAGAGCTGAGATTCCCCTGCAGCCCCTGGTGCAGCCCATGGTGAGGCAGCTGTGCCCCTGCAGCCCCTGGAGGACCACAGGGATGCAGAGACCTTTTGAGCCACTGCATCTGTTTTTAAACTGACATGACTGCCTCAGGACTACCATGTCAGTCAGTGTCAAAGGCTAACTGATGCCCTTTGCAGCACCAAAATATTCTTGAAGCTAGGACTTTTATCAAAGAACCATCTTTAGTTTACAGATGTGGGAATAATTTAACTGGTTTTCTCCCCAATGACATTACAAAGGCCATATTGCAAGAATGTTTCCAGCCCACACGCAACATAAAGCGGCTGTTTCTGACCACCATCTAAGAAGGTTTATGTTGCTGGAGAAGGTCAGCCGAGAACACAGCTCCTGGAGAGCCCCACCATCTTATAAATGGGCAGTAAACAACAAAATACCTTCTGCCCTAGGGAAAGAGGGATTCACCTAACCTGCACTTAGGTATCTACAATGTAAATGTGTACATGCAATGTCAATAAGGCTACTGCAAGCACTTCATTCTTTAATCTTGATGTTTTGGCTCTATGATTACCTTTTTCCTGCTCTGTTGATTTCTGATTATTTTGAGCACCTGCACTGTTTTCAAATATTTTGTCTACATTTTAACTCTCTGTTCTTTTTTTGTCATAGGGTGGAGGACTTAAGTTGTCAAAAAAAAAAAAAAAAAAAAATATTTCCTTCCGGTTCATATGTTTTCAAAATTACAGAACTGATCTTTGCTCTGCACTGGCCATCATGTCTTCAGTTGCTGAGTCTTATGCTGTCCTGCCTTCCAATAGCTTGATTAAAAGAAGAAAGGACATGTCACATATTACCCTACCGCTAGCTGCCATAGCTTACCAGCAGAGAAGTTGCCAGACTCACTGAGTTCAAACTCCAGCTTTCCAAAGTTACACAATTAAAAATCCACCCATCCTGGGCTTGCAAGCTGGTACTTTTCCTGCCTGACTAGAAACCTGCAGGTTAACTGAAAAAAAAGCAGTGGGTGAAGAGCAAGAGCTTCCCCAGATGATAAAATGTTAATTAGCAGGGACGTTAGATGCTCAGGGAAGTTCAGTGTATCAGCAGGTCTACCCAAAAGTGCTCATTGGCCCTGCACTCCAGCAGCACAAACTCAGCAGCTGATAGTGATCCCATCATTTTCATTTCAGTCCATTTCTTTCTCCTAGAGCTGGGAAACTTTTCTGTAGGGAAAGGTGTGAGAGAGGAGGGCAAGGAAAATTCTTTGACCCACGAAGATTCATCAATCTGGAACAGTTAAAAATTAATGAGAGACAAGAGAGGGAAATATAAAGCTGAGATTAGTTCCTTGTTTGTTCTCTTGCTCCCCCCACCATGAAGTTACAGAAATGCCTCCAGCGTTCGTTTTCTCCCACAGGTAGTTAATTACTTGTGTGAATAGTTTTCACTGCTTCCTGCTGGAATATCACAGAACCACCAATCCAGTGTCACTGTCTCTGCCACCTCCTCCCCACATAGCCAAAAGGAACAATAAAAAATCAGCTGAGCAGGGTCTTTTTGCAACCAGGATCTCCCTTCTGCCACCTGCAGTGGCAGGACTGTTGGGGCTGGAGTTCAGACTGTTAGACAGAGAGGAAATAGGAGAAGATGTGTGAAAGCAGAAGACAGAGGAAACAGGCCCTGTCAATAAGAGAGTCTGTTCTCAAACAGAGAAAGATTCAGCTCTGTGAATGTAACTACAAACTGTGAAACATCTCTGGTTTTTTGGCATCAGTCATCTTGGGGTTTCCTCCTCCACCTAATTCCTCTTCACTGCTTTTCTTTAAGATTCTTGTGCAGTTCTAGGTATCTCTGACACTGCTCAACCCTAATTTTCCACATATCCTGAAAGCCTCATCATGCAGCCAACATGGTTAATGGAGAGGGTCAATAATAACACTTATTCACAGCTCTTCACTGGAGACAGAACCTGGCAATTGCTCTTGCTTGTGGTTGCAGCCACTCTTATGAAGAAATCCATTCAACACCTCAAGCGTAGAAAGTTCTATGCCACCAGGTGTGGCAAAATATCCGTGAGCTATCCATTCTCCTGAGCAGGACCCTGACCACACAGCCCTTCGTCTGTGTTGTTTTCTCTCTGACACGTTCCTGCTGTCTGTGAGACACAATACCACAGTAAGGCATCTTTGTCTTCATTGTCTCCTGTGGGGTGCTGTGACTGTCTGAGGACCTTTACGATTCTACCCAAGGGGTAACATCAGAAGGTTTCAGCTGAAAGCAACACTTCCCTCTTCACCTGCATTAAGTGGCTCTTACAGAAGCAGGCCCCTCCATTCTTCAGTAATTGAAGCCTGGAATAACTCTTTCTCCCTGTTTTGGCTGTGCTTATAGTGCTGGTATACACTGATATGCATATATATAGATAGAGATATCTACACATATATATTATACTGCTAATATATGCTGATATTCTGGTAGTGTAGACCTCACAGGACGACTCTCCCTGGTGACATCCACTCTTCAGTGGACTGGGAGCAGCTCTTCCTACTCGGAAATTACTCACAGGTTACCCTTGAACATTGCTGTCAGCAGAGGTTTCTTCTCTGGCTAGTCCCATTGGAGAAACAAGGAATGAAACAGGAGGCCGCATCTGAGAAAGGCACCACAGCAGAAGTAGGGTCTGCTTCTGCTGGACACTCCCACTCTCTCAGTGGTCACACTTCCCAAAGATAGATCTGGGCAGCTGGGAGCTGCACAGCTCCGTGGGATAATGCAAGCACATGAAGATTTGCTCCCACTCCCCCGTGCCCCATACAGGATGCAAGTAAGCTGAAGGGAGTTCAGCAAGGGCCACACGAGGGGGGAGCGGGAGCACTCATCCTGCGAGGTGGGTTACTTAGCCACCTACACTTAATGCATATCCCAGAGCAAAATGCACTGGCTTCCAGTGCAGGCACTTTCCTCAGCCTCAGTGAGATGATGAGGAGCGAAGGAAAGGAAACATGTGAGGACTTCTACAGGGTGAAGGACTGAGACTGCTGCATCTCAGGTTTTGCCTCAGCCCCTGAGAGGTTTCTTCCCCCTCCCAGTCCATCGCTTCTCCTTCCACCCCTCTTTCTGTTCAACACCCTCCTTGCAGCATTGCCAGGACCCTCCTCCAAACCACCATCTCCTTGGGGAATGGTCCCAGCTCTGCCTCCCTTTCCTTCCCTTGCACCCACAAGTTTTCCCCAACCAGTGCACACCAGGAGGCCTCACCACCTCCCCGCTGAGGGCAGGCAGTCGGCGGGAGCAGTACATAGCAACAACGAGCACTGCCTGGGAGCTTTGTTCACACTCCCAAGGACTCCCACCCACTCTCCCGGCCAATAAATTCCCCTGTGCCAGCACTTCCATGCAGCCAGGCACCGGGCGGGTTCCCTGCGATGCAGCTGCTCATCTCAGCCACGCTCTGCCTGCTGGGCTCCTGCTGCCTCCAGGGCACCGAGGCACGGTGGTATGAGTCGATCCTCACCGTGCCAAATGGAGGTCCCTGGGGCTCTTGGGGCCGCAAGCAATTTTGCCCCAGTGGCTACGCAAAGGGATTTGAATTGAAGGTAAGCTTTGACTTCTTCAGGGTGGGGAAAAACCTGCTGTGGGACAATGCTATTTTCTTCTGGTCGTAGCAGGGCTGGCCACAGCCCCATCACAGCAGTTTGTATTGTTTCTGCATCAGGCAGGCTTCTCAGCAAGAAATCTCTCCAGGCTCCCTGCCAGTAAGTGATTTCTTATCAAAGGGGTCTCTTGGGTAAAAAAATACCTGGGGTTTGTACAGCAGAGCCTGTTCCCAGGTGCTGGGACAAGTCCCACCTGCCAGCACCCCAGCTCTGGGTATCACAGCACATGGTGAGAGGGTGGGCATGGCCTAGGACAGCAGCCACCAAGCATTCCTGTCTCCAGAGACCCTACTCCACCACTTGGAGAAAAACAGAGGTGGGCAGCAGCAAAAAGGGCTTCCTGAGAAATGCCATGGATCTGCCTCACAGTCCTGCTCAGCTGCACTGATGTTCTTGCTCTGTCCCCAAAGCCTCCTCCCCTCCCTCATCACGAGGGCTTGCCTCATCACCTCTTTTAAAAGGGGGACAATGCTGACCTCTCCCATCTTCCTCCCCTCTTCTAAGGTGCAGCCCTACCAGGGGTTTTGGCTGTTTGGTGATGACACGGCTCTGAACGGCGTCCGCCTGCTCTGCACTGACGGCACAGTCATCGAGTCCTCCGTGGGGTGGTGAGCAGCCTTCGCCTTCTCATCCTCCTTCAGGGCAGCAGCTTCTGGGGGGCTTGAAGGGAAACCAGTGCAATGGTTTCTCCATTCCCCCACCACCTGTGAAGGTGGCTCAACACCCCGCTTGAGGAGGTGGGTGAGTTCCCCTTGGCCACAAAGCGTGAATATTTCAGGGTAAAGGTCTGGTCCCGGGGAAAGGAACAGTGCTTTGGAAAATGAAGGAAAGATCAGAAATTACAGATCTTAAACCTGTGCTTTCTCCTTTTCCTCAAATGCTTACTTAGGAAAGTATATTAAGTAACAGGGACAAAGCAAGCAGCTGGAATTGCCACGGGGTTCTGCAGGAACAGGGCAGCCTGGAGCTGGTGGTGGCTGGGCATCCAGGGGACGATGGGGAAGGAGAGTGAAGCAAGTGCTCCTAGAAACCTGCCACCCCAGTGTAGGTCCCTTCTCCCAGGACTGCCAGCACCCCAGGCAGGTTGTGGTGGTGACTGCAGCACAGCAGAGGCTGGACAAGCCTTGGTAAGTTGCTTTTTCCTCTGGCAGGTGGGGAAACTGGACTGAGGCCCAGCTCTGCTCCAGCAACAAGCTGGTTTCCTTCTCGCTGCGCGTGGAAAGGTGGCAGTACCTGCGTGACAACACGGCGGCCAACAACGTGAGGTTTGCCTGCTCCAACGGGACACAGCTGGAGGGCTGGGGACTTTCAGGGGGTCACTACGGCCCATGGAGCAGCAACTGCACCTCTGGGGCCATCTGTGGGCTCCAAACAAAGGTGGAGGAACCCCAGGGAAAGTGGGATGACACCGCTCTCAATGACATGAGAGTCTTCTGCTGTCATTAAACCTGACTCCCCACCCCATGCCAGCATCCACAAAGCTGCACAGCATTAAATCCTGAATCTGTCCTCGCACGAAGAGCAGTGTATGATTTTTTTCTGTCTTATTTTGTCAAGGGGGGCCAGATCCCATGGCTACAGTACTTCATAAGAAGGGTCTTTGTATTTATTGAGATTAAGCTTTGTAACAAATTTATAACCTACAAAATTCCTGTGAGGGAGCACAGGGGATTCCCACACCTGTTGGTAAGGTAGGAGGTGGGACTATAAGGGCTGAAGAGTGAAGTAGAAGAGGCAGAGGGTGCTAGCAGAAACTGTGGTTTCAAAGGAGAGGAAGGGGAACTCTTCATCCTATTTCTATTATAATGCTTAGGATGTGGAGGGATCACTAGCAGACATCCATCCATCCATCCACAAATAAGTTCAAATATACCATGCAGCTTGTGGTCCCAGCTCCATGCCTCTCCTTCCAGCCTTCTCAGCATGCCATCTCAATGTCTCCAGGTGCCCCGTGCAAAAGAGGCACGCTGAGGATTTTTGTTCCAAAGACTGCAGTAATTCACATGTATTGCAGTCAGAAATGTACATAGGTACCTTTCCTGAACCCACCACCATCTCCTTCAGCATCCAAACCTCCTGCTCAGCTCCTCTCTGGAGTTCATGTTTTGTGCCACTTCCTGGGGTTGTAGGCAAGACCTTGTGAGTGAGGACTGTGGCCATAACGAGTATGGGACAGGGATCAGCCACAAACCCAGGGCTCACAGGGCATTATGCAGGAACAGGCTGGTTGGAGAGCATTATGATGCACCTGTGCAGCAAGGACTCGAGGAGGAGGGGAACAAACAGCAAGGATTAGGTGGGAGAGTTACAGGGAGAATTGCAAAGATTTCAACAAACACTTTTCTCAGTCCCGGGAGTGCAAGGAGGAGGCAGAAATCTGAGAAAGACATAGGAGGGAAGGAGAATATCCTCAACTCTGTAAAGTTAATACACTTTTCCCACAGTCATGTATTTGAAATTTGTTTACTACAGTATTCTCTCTGATAAGTGGGTCTTGCTTGGGAAGATTGTGAATGGTCCTCAGTAACACCTGTGAGCCGAGACCTTCTGTGCACACATCTGAACACACAGACAATGTTATCTTTGCTTAATCCCTGCTGGGATCCCAGATGTTCCAGAGGCTTCTGAAGCATTAACTGTACCATCATGTGCCTTTATGCATCCAAAGGGACTGCTTGCCACTTGGCATGCAGCCAGGAAGAGCTCTACAATAAGTATATTTACAAGCGTATTGAACCCTTTCTGCCAAGTTTTTGGAAACAGGGGTTTGAAAGTCCAAGCAGTTATAT
This sequence comes from Daphoenositta chrysoptera, assembly GCA_013397915.1. Taxonomy (NCBI): domain Eukaryota; kingdom Metazoa; phylum Chordata; class Aves; order Passeriformes; genus Daphoenositta; species Daphoenositta chrysoptera. The sequence continues at coordinate 260,904 of VZRO01000779.1, forward strand.
TTTTAGTGCCAGTTTGGTTGGTTTCCACGTGTTTTTCTTATTCCATAACTATACTGGTAAGCCCCACAGAGCCACCTATTATCTCAGGAGAGTACCAGATTTAAAATCAAAAGAGAAACACCGAATATGTGATCTGGCAACAAGGTCACACATCCTCGTGGATGATTTCCAATTTTAAGAGATAAAGGCAGCTCAGTTTTTGTTACAGGAATCTCTCTCTAGTATTAGATATAATAGGACAATGCATAACTCAACTTTTCTTCTGGAAAAAAGGTTCCCCTAGGGCACTCTGAAACACACTGAAACAAAAAGATGGGATTCTTGTCATGAATGTCTCAAGGGTTTTTATGTTATCTTTGCATTATTATATCACTTTCATATTACTCATTACTCATTCACTTAAGCAAGTTGCTTTTCTGTCAACAGGGAGGTTCCTGCAAGAAAACTGGTCTTAAAAGTCATTACGGGGTCTTCCCACTCAGGTTTTAGCCCTCCCCATCATAACAAAAACATTTGATTGGGCTGAACCCAAATGCTATGGCAGATCCTCTTGAATAATAAATATCCCAGTTTCCGGGCAGAGGAGATCTAACAGTGAAATGCTGGAAGAGATATCCCTGTCCGTTATTCCTCCAAATTCATTATTTGACTAGTATCAGATTTTGTACTGTGTATGTCACTAGTCTACAACAGTGAGCCCCAGGGCCTGTCACAGCTCACCAGAACAGGGCAAGGTTCATGTCAAGCACTCACTTCCTGTGCACTCACACCAGCATGTGACCACTCTTCTCTCAGGAAAACCTGAATGGAATACCAGACAGAAATCCAAGGCTTTTCAGTAATCATCCTACTTCTTGCACAATTACTCACATTGATGCACCAGCAAGGGCTGGTTGAGATGTTTAATCTTATATCCCTCACTTCACACATGTTTTGCCTTTAGGCATCTGTGGTGAAAAATAGCCAGCAGCATCCAGTTTTCCCCTGTTCACTGGGCAGAACATGCACGGTGCTCAAAATTGTATGTAAAGATATTCACAGCCACACTTCCTCAAAAGGCACAGGTGATGTGCAGCAGCAACTGTTGATGAAGTAACACTAGTTATTTTGGTGTTGTATCCATGCTGGACTGGAGCACTGCTCAGCACACCTACCAGTATCCAGAGCACAGCCAGCACTATGCTCACGTCTGTTCAGAGCAAGTCCACAAAGAGATATATTTACTTTTGTCCTTAGCCCTCTCTCTCCAGGGCTCAGAACTGCTTTCCCACTGCTCCCACACATTCTTCTACATTGAATTTTTATGCAGAACTTTGTACTTCCTTCTGTGCTAGATGCGGGATAATGCCTGCTTTCCCTCAAACCTCTCTCCTCGCTCACAAAAGACAGAGCCCTGTGGAGAATGGGAGCGTTCCTGTGACAGCTGCTTAGAGCAGCATTCACATTTGCACCTGATAGCCCCTGTGCTATCACAGAGGCTCTGTCTCACTTTTACTGTCTGTTCTGGTGACAGACTTTGTACACAAAAACCACAGTAATGGACCAGGGCTCCTGTGGCACTTGACATTGTGCAGCCGGGGAGCAGAATGAAGGTCCATGCTCTAATCTTTGCTGCAACTTGAGCACACACATTAGCAGGCATCCTCTTCACGTGCTAAGTGAGGGGTGTAGACAAGTCTTAGAAGCCACAGTCCTGTCCCCCAGCTGTCACAACACCTGCAACACCCTTCCTTGAGTGAGAGAATAAATATGAATAATGAAATAGTGCAGGATGAAAAACACCTTGGGAATCTTCCTAGTGTTTCTCCCAAGAGTACTGAAGGAAGACACAGAACATTTTTATCTTCCCCATTCTCATTCCAAGGTTTGGTTCCCCTGGTGCATTAGCAGCCTTTGGACTTTGCTGTCACATGACACAGCTGAAATAATGAATACTAAAGCTGGGAAACAGCATTATTCAAAGCTTTGAAAAATGTTCATGTCAGGTATCAGGGACTCACCTCTAGGCACTGAGCATTTCAAACAAACTACTTTTGTAATGGTGGTCAGCCCCAGAAGTCTCCTGGAAAGTTTGTTTCCTCCCTAAAAGCAGCACTCTCAAGTGCACTGTGAGATGTTGCAGCCTAGAAGATCTCTGGTGTTTATCAGCATTCTCATCCTCTGAGACCACCTCATTCCCTTCAGAAAAACTGCAAAGTTTGAACTTGGCTCCACCTTGAGCAAATGTCCCCAAAGTTCAAAACTCTTCCAAGACAGCTTATTTCCTCTAGAACATCTTTAATGAAGTATTTATATTTTTCTTGAAGTAGAAATACTGTATCTGATTTTATCTGTTATTTTTTATTTTAGTAGGAGATTTGGTTTTGATTCCACAAGTGTGTCTTTGACCTGTAATAAAATCTGTACTGAAGTAATGGCTAATTCTGAACAAGTAAGTAACAATTCCAGTAAATCCATGGGAGGGTACAAACAACTACATCCCTCTGACCTTTCTGTGCCCCTTTTCAGAAACAAGCATGTACTTTGAGCAAAAGAACAAAATTTCTTGTGCTGTGGTTCTGTAGGGCCATAGCAGAGTGCTGCCTGTACCCACATAATTAGAAGGAAGGTTAATTAATTGCTAAAGCGCATGCTTCCAGTGAAAAATTCACATAGAAATCATATTTAGTTGGCCTAACAGTTTATTAAATGAGATTATAATAGACACTTCGCTCTTTGGAACGTGTAATTTCGAGATAAATTGATGTAATTGTTTACCTACGGAAAGTCCATTAGTAAAAGAAGGGCTGTAATCTCTACTGATGCAAACCAGTGTCAGCCATCATTTCTTTCAGTATGAATATTTTCCCCTTTTTTCTTTTCTGTCCCTTGATATTTTATATCTTCTCTTTGATTTTCTAGCAAAAATAGGGTTCAGCCTCAGCCATGACTTCAGACACACACTTTCTAACACTTATTGCTGCATTGGAGATTTCCTTCTTCTGCTCAGCTTCACCACAGTGTTTGCAGGAACGTTTCCCTGAGAGCAGCCGCCTTCCTTGTGCAGGATTCAGCAGCTGATGCAGGAATAACCAGTCTGCTCTGTAGCTTTCAAATGCTGCTGGGCCAAGGAAAGAGGAGTGGAGGGACACCACACCCCCCACACCAGTTTGCCAGTACCCACATCAGGTTCCTGTGGATGTCCAGGAAGAAGCTGATCCCCTGCCAGGGTCTGAAGGTGGCCTTGCTGAAGAAGAGGAAAGTAGACGTGTCCAGGGAGGCTACACCCTCACTGCTGTGCATGGGGACCAGCGCCAGCACTGCTGCCCTTGACACCCACCTGCACCTTTCACAACCATTTCAGCAGAGCACTTTACCCAGAACATTTTAGCAAAGGAAGGGAGAGTTTTTCTGCCTAAGCTATGTTTTCTATGCAGCTGATTTCTCTGAGGGAAGATGAGGTTTCTTGCTAGGGTTTGAAGGGATAAGAACATCTTTTGAAAGCTTCCCAGTACCAGCCTGCAATGGCGATACTGTGAGGGAAGTATCTTAATAGTAGGAAAAAAACCATCACCTCTCGTTCTTCTTCTCTCTGGAATTATTTCCAACTATATTTTTAAAAAACAGAAAATTGATTATATGAAGAAAGCAGACAGCACCATTTGCTGTTCTCACGGTGCTTTCAAGTCTCGCGTCTGGTTTTACAAGAAGACACCAAAGAGGTGCAATGATTTCATCATTTTGCTAGTATCTGTGTCTTGATTGCAGTTGTACCACATCTACCAAAGTCTCATTATGCAGGTATTTTTTGCCATTTCATCACAAAGGCCTGTCAAAAAACACCTACTGTCTAAGCACCCAGTTGCCCTTCTTATCTAAATATTACTTGTCTGCTTATACAGATTTGTCTAAATGCACCTCTGTTGTCTGTAATAAGATAATAGGCCTATAAAGTACTTAGTGTCATCTTGCGTCTTCCACCTCGGTACAGAACCTGTTTGAAACCTAAACTGATGCCTTTATTACAGATCTTTCTTTCAGCATCTTGTAGCAGTTTCAGAGTAACTGCAACAGGGAGAAAGAACATAAAGCCATTCCAATGTTAGTGTAATTTTGTTGGGCTGAAAAGTCATAAAACCACAGAATACTAGGTTGGAAAGGGACCTCAAGGATCACCCAGGTCAACCTTTCTTGGCAAAATCATGGTGTAGACAAGATGGCCCAGCACCCTGTCCAGCTGAAGCTTAAAATCTATAGTTGGGCAGGGAGAATTTGTCATGCTATCCATAAACATCAGTTTTCCCCAACTTCTTTCATCAGTTTCGGCCTCATTTTCTTTGGATTTTAAGCTGTTTGGGTTGAGAACAATCCTACTGTGTACATAGGGTGTCTACTGTACGAAGACATCTAGAGCCTGCAACAAAGGGTTTGCCTTCCTCCCCAAGGCTTTTCATGCAAACTTGGATAATGCTGAGAGGAAGAATTGTTGTGTCTCAAGAGAACCTGCCTTTGGCTAAGGAATCTGCATCCTTTTGTACTCCTGGATAATTTTTCTAAGAAAATTAGGCAACATCTTGAAGGCTTGAACATTAACTTGATGTAAATTTCAGTAAGTGAGTTGGAAATACCTCCAAAAAAACCAAGATTTATAATGGTAGAGAGAGACAAAGACCACAAAATGGCTGCAGAACAGCCATTACAGAGTCATATATCTCCAGCATTATTTTTCATACAAAGTGAGTAATATACTTTTAGTCAGGCACAACAGCTACAAAAACCTGAGTCATTCCTTTGCACAAGAGGAATAAATTATGTTAGGGGTCAAATTGTGCTGACGTTCCTCAATAGAATAATGTAATTAATAGATAAGCACAAGTCCTTGTTAGGTGATGTTGTCCTGAACAGCACAGAAAAAGCAAGTCAAGAGCTAGTATTGTCCTTGGACTTGCCAGAAATCTTTCTTGCTGAGCTGCAGCCCATGTGTTAGGCAACCCACACCTGTTTAGTTAAAAGGCTGGTGGAAAAGTCATCTCCAGCTCCTCTAGTTGAATGTGTGTCAGTTATTTCTTTCTGTATCCTCAACTTAAGCATCTAAAGAAACTTCTTTTAGTACAGTTTCACAAAGAATGGTTGGCCAAAAGAAGGTTTTTTAAAAGAAAATAAGATTTGATTTTCTTCTGGAAAATCACATTAAAAGAAGCTAGAGGAAATCCCCTGCCAGGGAAAGGCAGACTTTGTTGTACCTAACCACACTGTTAAAATCCCTAATTAATGGAGAAAATGTATTTCAGAGACACTATGATCTGTAGGTCCAGATTAATTAGGATAACACTTTAATTATTCAGTGGTAATACATGCCACCTTTGAAACGAAAATCATCAAAAGTGGGTGCTTGCAAGCTCAGCAACTACCCAAACACATTCCTCTCTGCTTGTACTAAGGCAGCAAGTAGACTTGATGCAATTCCAATTTTCTTTGCAAGGCCTAAAGCCACCTCAGTTAGGCAGACTGATTCACAGAAGCACACCCTAAAAAGGAGAAGGGACTTTACAGAACATTTCTCCCTCACATTAGAAGAGATGACTCAGACCTCTTGAAAACTCTTTTGTCTCTCCTAATCTTCATATTGATTGGGGTGAAAATAAGAGGGAAAGTATTTGCTCTCAGTTTCTTCTCTCAATTGCTCTTCCAATGTTTTGTTTTCCTTGTTATTTTCAAAAGCCATTTTTCTGCTTTCTCCAAGCACCCTCACCAACCTCACACAGCACATTTTCAGGGCCATCAGAGTTCCTCCTTCGTCCCCTCTGATCAACTTTCCCAGCACGCCTAGCGCAGCTTCCCCTTTTGTGCCTTGTCTCTTTTTTGGGATTAGCTTCTCTTCAGGTTGGCAGGACCTCCTATCACAGAAGCAATATCACCACCAGAGCCATTAATCAAGGCTCTGCCACAGGTAGGAGCAGACATTAGCAGACTAGAGGCAGTCAGGAAAACAAGGTTATTTCATTAGCAAATTTCAGATAAAAGCTGGACATCAGTCAACTGGATAACTACAATTCCTTCTGGCTTCCAAATTACAGAGTAAAACAGCATCATTTGCAACAGTCTGGGTCCAGCAGCACTGTGGGAAGTGCATGATGATGGAATATGTATCTGGAAGTGGTCATTTTCTTTATGTGGCTCTGCCTGTACCACCACATACATCACCGATTTCTCCCTTAATTCTTACAGTTTTCTTGCTTCACTTTCTTGGCAGGTACAGCAGTTTCCCCTGAATTTTCCAGTAATTTTCTCTTCAGCTCTGAGTCAGTAGGTGCTGGAGCTGGGGAGGATGGAGGTATCCATCACTCGAAACCCCACTGGAGACATTTTTCCCTCAGCCTAATTCCGTGCTTGCGCTCAAGCATGCCAAGGAGCAGAGTCATTATGAAAGTCATGCCAGTGAGATGTGCTGTCGTTAAATTGAGACCCCCACACAGGAACTTTGTAATTAAGGAATAAACAGAGGCAATGAGTCATTACATTTGGTGCTGCAGGAGTTTTAGGAAAGCATGTTTTCAGTAACTCATGGAAATAAAACACAGCCTTTGACACGATGTTGTTTTCTTTTATTGTTAGCACTCGTGGGAAGCAGGACACAGATTTTTCCAGGTATTGGCATTTAGGTGTCTCATACACAGTTGCTGACAACTAGACCTTCTCAGTCCTTCTGCAGATGCTGACACTCAGACCTTGCAGCTCTCATAAAGAGCACAGCAAGATTACAAAGAAAGAGTGGTTTGGGGAAAGGATTTAATACAAAGATAGGACAGGAATGCTGGGCAGGCACAGGGTTCAGAACATTGAGCTATTTCTATCCCTCCTTCTCATTGCCTTATGCTTCTTCTGATCCCTCTCCTTCCCCTAAATTTCCCATAATAAATTCTACATAATCCCACAAACCTCTTCTGAAATCTCATCATAAGCTTCACATAGACCCAAAACCCCCTTCAAATTCCAAACACACTTGCAATAACCATGTTTTCCCTCTCTATCAGTGACAAAACTTAGGCTGATGCCTTCATGGCTGTGCCTGAGTAGGTCTTTTACTGGTCCATTTATCAGCGACCAAAGGTTTTTTATATTAATTGGATTGTGTTGGCTCAAGTTCCAATTGTCTCTGTCTCACCAGAGGAGGGAATATAATTTCTAGGTATGAAGCTTTTGATACATGTAGTTAAAAGTTGTTATGTACACGTCAACATGTCTCAATATCAAATCTGAAAGACTTGTAAATACACAGCAATCATCTTGAATAAAAGTATCCATAATCACAGCTGTAGCATAACAGGAAAAGATATCTTTTTGTACCTCAGTTTCCCATCTCTAAATAAAAGACTGAGAGCCTTTCCTTTCCCATAGATTATGATGTATTTTTGTATTTATCTGCTCTTGTTCTGTATAATCACAGCATTTCTGATCCTCTGATCATGTCTGATCCTCTTGGAGACCAAAGTAGTAATAAAATAGCATATTATTTTCTTTGTTCTTCAAATCACTTTTGTTTCATCATGAAATAACTATTAGAAAACAAAATCATCATGCTAACAGAAAACTGAGTTAGAGGTCTGAAATCAATGTTACCAGGAATGAGCAAAGTCAGAAATACCCCTGCATATCATTCCCAAAGTCTTGAGCCATTCCACCAGAATAAAGTTATCAAAAAAACGCCCAAAAACAAAACAACAAAACACAAGGACATTGAAAACTTCTTGTGCTGTAATTGCAATCACAGTGGCAGTCAAGATTCACATAACAAACATATAATCTTCTCAAGCTTAGGGAAATATCTGTGCTAATTTTTGCTTGGGGAACTTTGGAGGGCAGATGCCACATTGCAGGCTGATTAGTCTGGAGCCAGGGCCTCTTCTCAGCCCCTCGAGCAATAGTTCAAAACAAAAGAGAGACCTTTTTGCAAATATAAACTGCCATGAATCCATAATCAAACTCTTGGCCTTTACAGCTGTATGTTATTTTTACTAAATTTTCTATTTCCTGATGCTCTTGCAGTGCATCCAGAAACATGAGCCACAAGGAACACCAGATCCTCCAAAGATACATATCCTATCTGAAATAACAGGTTCACTGTCAGCGTAAGAGTCCAGAGCTCCACGCCAGCAACTCCTCTTCTTTGCTCTGCTCAGCATGAGTACAGAGACCAGACCCATCGTGCCCCTGGGATTTCTGATGGCTTGACTGAAAGTGTCATAATACCCACAGTGGTGTGAAGCAAGAGATCTCACCTGTTCAAGGGCCTGTACCAGGGAAAGCAAAAAAAACCCAAACACCTGAAATTATTAAATAAAATGGTTCATAAAAGGCAGCAAAAATTAAACACTGGGGCTTTTCCAGTCAGAGGGAGAGGCTACTGATGTGACCTAGGGGAATACATACCACAATTTGTGCAAGAACAACTTGAGAACTGGAACTCAGCAGAACACAACTGACATGTTTAAATTTGACCTAATTGGGGAAACGAAAAAAAAGTCATGCTCTTTTCATTAAGGGCAAGGAGACAAGGAGAAAATGGATGTAACTGCTTCTGTCCAATCTACATCCCTCATTATTTTCTAACACCTCTGCTATTTTACCATGTTGCTTTTATGTGAAAGGCAGCAAAACTACACTCCAGAAGCATCACGTGTTGCTACAATGCCTCATCTCATGTTAAACAAAATATTTTTCTTAAGACCTTCATCTTGACAGTGGATTTAAATACAAGCTCAAAGTAATTCCCATTGTGCCAAAATTATCTCTTTGCTATTCTTCACATTTTCAGGATTGTGCTAAAGCTTTAAAAAACATATATCCTAAACCTAACAACCACATGACATTTAATAGCATCATATTGATCATGTGGATCCCACTGCTACACAAGACCAAAGATGTGAATTGAATAGTGGAATGTACCAACATTTCCAGAGTTTCATTATTCTCATAGGTTGCTTATGGGAGTATCACACATGAGTTAGAGAATCATGAAAATTCCACATATATCATATCTATTGATTTCTCTGTGGGCCATTCAAACAAAAAACAATCTCAAGGAATTTTCAAAATCCTTTTTGTTTGTTTTCTTCTTACCCATATATATCAACCATTAGATATTTTCTTGTTTTTTTCCTAGTTCCAAAGTATGGGTTAGAAGAGTGTAGGTCCCTGGGTTTTTAGAAAAATGTTTTTCTTCTGCAAGTCCTCTCAGATGTTGTCCAAGTCCTTTGACTTCTGAAATGTAACTACTGGTTTATATGAAAACTTACCCTCATTTTTTGGGGGCTGATCTCAGTTAAGATCCTGTGGCTCTAGATAGAGGAGTGTTCAGTTCTCCCTGTACTCCCCATCCCATATTAGAACATTCAAATATATTAACAAACATTTAACATTCAGTTTGTGAAACATACTAAGCTTTCCCACCTTTAATAAGACACAATTTGGCTAATATCTTAGAACAAGAAAATTCAGTAGTGTTCTGATGGCTGCAGCAAGACTCATAGGAGAAAAGTTATATTCTAAAGGATATAACTCCTTTATAGGAATAAAAAATAGTAACAATAACTTTCTACATAAAAATACAGGCTACAGTCCAGCCTTCCTGGATTCGAGTTTTGACAATGCAGATGTCTACATGTGAGGCAGGTGTCTGAGATCCCATTACAGCCCATGGAGAGCCAGGCAGGACAGGACATGGCTTGGAGTCCACTGACTCATCCCAAGAACACCACCCACACTGAGCAGACTGAATCAGTCTCTGAACGCTGCTCACCACACTGACTGAAACAGGAGTTTAGACATCTTCCCTATACTGGTGGCAAATCACCCCCCCAAACTTAAGGTGAGATGTATTCTACTCCTTGCATCTCACCACTGAGTGGTGAAAAACCTACACTTTTTGAAACATTTCTTAGTGAAACTGCAGAATTAAATTCCGAGCAAATTCTAACATGATACTAAAGAATTGAAGGCTGAGGATTACTTACCAGCATGGATAACACTGCCTTTGGTGACTTCTCCAAGGACAAAAGGTAAATTGTTCAATGTAAAAATTGAACTCAAGAGAGATAAGGGGTCTTGCTTGAAATCCATCTACAGTTTCATAGTCGTGTATCAGGTTCTCTTCCAGAGGATACTGATGGACATTTGAAAGATATTTCTTTCCACATATGGACAAAGTACCAAGCAGGTCTGTGATTTAGTTGGGAACAAACACAGGCAATCACCGAAGTACTCAGAACTTCACTACCTCTTGCTGATGTGTGCCGTGGAAAGAATACATCAACCAGTGTCAACACCTTCTCCTCTCGAGAGGGCTCATCCCAACAGAAGGAAGAGATACTTGGAGATGCAGACAGAGAATCACAGCTCATTATTTTTAATTCCCAAGGGCCATTTTTCTATAATACTACAAAACTTGCCAAAGGTGACAAGAAAATGCTGGAGTACTCCTGCCTGCCTATGGCAGTTATTCAACATAAACAGAATGTCACAGGTGAGATTTACCTTTGTTTTTGCCAGCAGTGGTAGAGTACAGTGGAAAGAAGAAGAAAATTTTCATGAAAGCACAGACATATTGGAATATATCCTTTTGGAAACAGCTGTGGATTATGTGATTATAGGAAGAAAGCACACAGACGGCTTTCAGAATCTGAACATTTTGCTTCCTGCAGCAATGTGTTCCATCTACTTCAGGGAATTTGTGACTAAAAAAGAAGCTTCATGGCCACTGGAGGGTGCAAAATTACCCAGCACAAAGAGCAGGTTTTGTGCACTTCAAAACAACCTTTCTGCTGCACAAATTCCCAAGAGAAACGTGAAAATTATACTCTCTTCCTTGGCAGTAAAGCTCTATCTGAAAGAAATTGTTCAAAGATGAATTTTATTTAGACTGCATAATGACAGAAAACTCAAAGTAGAAATACTGAAAGCTTTGCTTAGATGGAAAGGTAACTTTTAAAGGAAGTGTGAAGATTCTCATGAAGAGAACATAAAAAAATGTATTCTCTTTGAAAGTTTGCTTGCTTCTTTTTTTTCCCCCCAAAAAGTCCTTGAGAACAGGAACAAAGCTATGGGATATAGGTCTAGGCAGTTTTACACACGCCATATTTGAATGTATCAGTAAATATTTATTAATGGTATTTTCACCATTATATATCTCCCCCAAATATTCTACAGCATCCACATAGTTTCTTGCTGATTTTTTAGAGAATGACACGCATGTAAGTTACTGACTATTTTGTTCTACCTCTTCTTTCCTCACTGCTGACAGTGACAGATTTTCCCCTTTGAAAACTTAATTGTGTTTAGAGTCTAGTCAAAATTATTCTTTTTTATGAAGTTAAAAGCAAAAATTACTTTGTATCTCTTTTGCACCATCAGTTATTTGAGAGTCTTCCTAATTCAGGAATGACACCATGGTATCATTGCCTTCCTCTTAGTGTAGGTGTTAAACTTCTCTCCTTGTCTTTCATGAGCCTAAAATTCACTAGATCCACTTCACACTTTAGCCCTTCTGATTTTATCCCTACACATTCCTGTTATGCCCTTACATAGCTCTCTAATAATTTCCCTTTCCCTAGTTTTGAGTGGATTACGATCCCTCCCATCAAACATTGCCCTGTGCTGACATCTGCCCAGCAGGGACTGCACATTGCTCCGTGGAACCCTGTCCCAGCTCTAATCTTCCTGTAGGTCGTTCCTCATTAGCAGAACACGAATGAAAAGCATGAACTTTTCTCTGCTCTGAGTGAGATGTTTTGGTTTTTTTAAAACTCCTTATGACATGCATGGCCTAATTATGTGACTGGGCAACAGCCAGGACAGCAGCTGATTCAGTCTGCAGCATGCTGATAGCAATACAGTATTTGTAAATTCTAAATCATAATGTATTTGTGGTATTTGAGAAACCGTTTCCAAATGCCAATACTAATACTATTCCTTTCCCATTATAAAGAGTAGAAAAATATATCAGAGACCTAAGATAGTATGATTTTGTCAACAGTTCTCAGTCTTCACTGCAGGCTGAAGATATCTGACTTTTCTAAGCCAACCAAATATTCTGAAGGTCAAACACTATGAATATTTGCAAACTTCCAACTTCAAGATGCGCTTGTTCAAGTCGAAAAGGTTCTTTCCCAGCTCCAAACTCTCTCTACACATCTTTACATTCTTTGTATATTTGTTCTAAATAATAATCTATCAGGAAGACATCCTTTGTACAGACCAGCTCCCTCTTCATGACTTCTTGTTGCATTGGCCATTCATGGCTGCTAGAGTGAGATACAATAGAAGCAAAAAGCTGGGAGTAGGCCTTCAAATAGAGGGATCTGCACCACAGCATGGCAAAACCAAGAATTTTGCTCAGAATTGTGACTACTCACTACATTTACCACAAAAAAGAACTCTCCAGCTTCAAATGGCGACTACGAATCAGTGGGCGAGTCAGATTTCCATATCTCCAAACAAAATAAAACTCAGAATTAATTCATTTCTTTAATCAAAGAATTGAAAGGAATCGAAATTTTCTGCTAGGCATGCTGTCAAACTGACAAAGTGACTCAGCAAGCAGAATAATTGGTCTGTAATGTGATTATATTTGGGGATTCAGGTTGGGATTTAGACATGCTGTTAAAGACTAAACTGAAATAACAGATTTAACACGAAGTTATCAGGCCTGCAGTTTTAAAAGGTCCTGCTGTCAGTCATTAAACAAGTGAGAACTCAGTGCAAAAAATAATTGGCTGCTGTGTCACCTTACTGGGGCTTCATTAGTAAATATCCTTAATAAGCTGATCCAGATGTGAAATACAGTTCCTGAGAAGGTGAGAGTGATACTTTTTAGAGTATTCCCCAAGACCTGTCCTCTTGCACAACAGACTCCTTTCAGGAGAGGGAAATGATCAATAACCACAAAGCCCATCTCCAATAAACAGACCCTCTCTCCAAAACCCCAGCTATTAGGAAAGGGAGCAGCACAGGTCTCCAAGAACTCCCCAGGATCAGGCAGTGCCTGTCTACTTAAGAGTCAGTCACATCCAGAGCAGCTAAGCATGATTCCATGCAGGAGAAGCACTCTTGTTGGCACCCTAAAACACATAGTGCTGTCAATGTGTTACAGGCGAAGAAAAACCCCAGCAAAACAAAAAACCAAAAACATGCAATGAAAACTGCATAGTCAGAAATCTTCTGTGAAGCTAAAACACATCAACCAGAAGTTGCACAAAGATGTCTGCATAACCCAAGTAATGCATAGAGGGTAATTTAAGAAAATGAAACATCACAATTCTGTTGCCCAAATAATGCAGACACGTGGAACACCACAGGACCAGAAGCATCAGAAGTGGGGACTCACATGATGATAAAAACCAGAGTAGAGCAGAGGGGCAGAATCGCTTCCCTAACCCTGCTGGCCATGCTGCTTTCGATGCATCCCAGGATACATCCTTCTGGGATATGAGCACACAATGACAAGCCACATCCACTTTCTCATCCACCAGCACCACCACATCCTTCTTAGCAGGGCTGCTCTCCGTGACTTCTCCCAGTCTGTTCTCATGTCTGGGATTGCCCTGACCCAGGAGGAGCACTTAGTCTTGTTGAACCTCATGAGGTTCTCATGGGCCCCCTTCTCAAGCTTGTCCAGCCCCCTTGGATGGCATCCCACTCTTCTGTTGAGCCGACTGCACCACCCAGCTCACAACTTCTTGTGAGTCCTTACTATTGCATCTCCTCACTTCCCAACATTAAAAGACAATCCAAGCTTTCTAGCATTGCTGTTTTGTTAGGCAGGGTACTCACTGACCTTTCTTAAGTTAATTATTTAATATGCCAGAATCATATTACTGTTCTCATCTACTTGTGTTCCTGTTTGATTTGTGTAAAAAATACACTAAGGAAGACAACCATACTGTTTAACTGCAAGACTCTACTTGTTTTTCATTAGTGGAAATTAAGACAACAAAATCATCACAGACAGCAGTTCCCATCAAGATTTGATTTGGAAGCTTTGCACAGAAGCTAAAAATAAAAGACTACTAAAAGACTAAAATAATTTAAAACGGTGTTCATGGACAAAGAGCACTTCAAGGATGATGTGTTCAGCTGAAGAGGATGGGATCCAAGGGTGCACAAGGAGCTGGGATCCGAGAGGACTTTCTAGGTCCTCTAAGCAACCCAAATCCCAGGCATTGGGTTGGGGCAGGGGATGTGCAAATGCTTGGGGGCACATTCACTTGGTCCAAAGAGACGGCAGATTCGCAGCTGTCAGGGGGAGCTGTGTTTGTCAAAACCTTCAGACACACAGTTCATGTTTGCAAGAAGCTGTGAAGATCAAGGTCCTGAGGATTAAGATTTCCTTGGAGAATGCTTTTCTTTTTTTTTTTTCCAGTTTGAAACAAAGTTTTTAAAAGGTTTTGTATTTGATAGGAAATATAAAATTCTGTTTATCCACAGTCTTGCAGACAGCTATCTACAGAGACAAGAACTACTCACACAGATGTGAGATGAATTCCATATCACCTGTTTCTGTTCTAATACTGGCCAAAGTATTTCTGCTTTAAAGAGAAAATAATCCAAAAGCCTTCCACAGAAGACTACACTTGAATAAAAGTGGGGAGCTGGTGAACAGGAACCTCTTGAGAAGCCATGTGCTGTTTGTAAAAAGAGATAAGAGCCAAATTCTCTGTCCACTCTGCCTTCTAAAGCCTATTAAGTTGTTTAGCACTTTTAAAATCCTGAATCTATTTTCATTACAGATAAAATTTTCCTCAGAGTTTTCAGGAATGGCCAGCAGTATATACTTTTAAATTCAACTATCCTGACTGTAAATCACTGCAAGAACTCATGGCGCATAATTACAACCAAGCCTCTCAAAACTCCTTCCTGCTGGGTGGTGTCTTTGTCCTGCTGTCTTTATCTGCCAATAGCAAAGGGCAAAGCTTGCAAGGTGCTGTGAATTAGATCTGTGACCAAAACAAACCTGATAGGACACCAAAATTTCACATATTGCTGAGCAGTGTTTTCACAACATCAAGGCCTCCCCTGTTTCTCCCTCTGCCCCCTCAATGTGCAAGAGGTTGGGAAGGGGCACAGCCAAGCAGACGACCTGAATGGGAATGGTATCACAGCAATGTCTGATTTTCAGCCCATTTTTTTCCTATGGAAAAACAGAGTATAATCCTGGAGTTCATTTCTATCTCAACTTTCACAGATGTTTCTGACTCTACTAAAGCAACTCTTTCTATTGCATTTGGTGCTTGAGATGCCCACAGCAGCCACACCTGTAGCAAGAATAATGGGATCAGAAGTTGCAGCAAGTCCATCAGCAGCAGTCCAAGTGATAGCAGGGAAACAGTTTAGCCAGTGCACACAAATATTGCAGGGTGAACATGGATGTGGCATCAGTTGTTAGTTGCTGCAATACAGCATTGCTGCTTAATTTTGCAGATTACTCAAGAGGGTGTAAAAAAATAATTTAAAAGAAGTAGTAGAATTCAAAATCATCTAATCAAAATGAAAATAAAAAAGGTCTAGAAAAAGGAAATGAACTCAATAACTGTAAGAGCAAGAACACAGACTTGGGTATAATTTGCTATAATAGCAACCTGTTGACTTGAGAGCAGGAGAGGATCTGAAGGTTGCAGGGAGTCGTGGGCTTCCCTGTCACAGTCTCCTGAAATAGGTAAACTGGACTGCGGGTGTGTGTGTCTGTGAACAGGAGGATATTCCACCAAAAATGGCATCAACCCCCTCATATCAGACACAATGATAACACTTCTCTGAGATACCATATCCACTCTCGACACTTCCATCACATCCCATCTTAATGAACCAGAGAGACTCTAGAGCACAAAAGAATAAGAATAGAAAAAAAAAAAAACAACCTACAGGAAAACATTGAAAGAAAATGCACAGTTTAACCTGAAGACAAGAATTTGGAGACAGCCTAACAGCAGTCCTCAGATATGCAAAAGCAGCCTCCAAATAATGAAATGTTTCACACATTCGTAACAGACAAGACAATAAATACTGAACTTGAATGATGGACAAATCAGATTAAAGATAAGAAGCCAAATGTTTCATGATGGAAAACAGACCTAGGAATGCCAATGCCACAAATGTACCTGAATTTCTCTTTGAATCAGCTAGATACAATTATCTCCTGTCCTCCTCCTCTGATTCTATGGATGCCACAAACCACTTATGAAAGGCTTAAGGTTTACTTAATACATTTTATAAATCCAGTGTCAGCAGATTAGGTACATGAACAAGTAAAGTTGTAATTCCTTTTGCATACTTAAAACTACCTTCTCCTCATGATAAGGGACATTCACTGACGTGTTTAATGGTGTAAAGCCTCGTGTACCTCTAGTGAAATCCCATGAAGTCTCAGCACTTGTTCCCTAAATGTAACCAGCACGTATCCTAACACACACAGTTACACAGAAACCGAGAGTGCTGGTACATAACAAACAGTAGCCATGCAAGGCTTTGCACCTTTTCCTCTACATAACATTAGCAAATCCTCACTGTCAGCCATGGGAGAGGGTGATTTAGGCAAAGACCCAACACTGTAGTACGGACTGGTCAGTCTTAGTGGCTAAGAGGCTGAACCAGCCATTCCTAACAACTGCTTGCTAAGTTTTAGCAAGTATTGCTAAGATGAGTTACCTAATGAAAGAGCAGCTTGGATAAGATAATGAACATTTAAGTCCTGCAATAGCAGCCAGGAAAGGAGAGAAACTGAAAGATCATAATGTCACCATTTCTGATTCAATTTGCCCATGTTAACTCTAAACTAAGAGCCTACATACCCAGTTCCAGTTGGAGATGCCATCATCCATAAAGCCATTTTGACTCTTAGTCGTTGTCTTCCACCTCACTGGCAAGTTCTCAGGCCTCCTGAACTGTGGTCAAACATTCAAAGAGTTGTTCTACACTAAAAGGGTGAATATTGGAAGAGCTGGAATAGCTGTAAAGCTTCCAAACAACTGCAAAGCCCACACCTGAAACTGGCTATCAAAACCATCTAGAGACATAAGAGATCACTTGGCAATCCCAAATGAAGACCTGTAACCTGTGACAACAGCCAAGGGGAAGCTGTACAGTGGCAACTGTATTTATGCCCCATTAAATATTTATCAGCTGTTAGCTGCTCATCTTGTCTTACAGTGCTGTTCCAAAACATTTTCACATAAATTATCAGAACCAAATAAGATCTTAAAATCACAGCAGAAAGAGATGGGAGAGACCTGGAAAAGTCATCTTGTCTGGTCTCAAAAGCAAACTGGATCTACCTCTCATTACAGATTGGCAGGTGACCAATAGTTGTGCATCACTGGCCAGAAATCAGAAACCAGAAAATCTTGAATAAAAATATCACCTCAAAGACAGTGGTCCATGAAGAATACCTTCAGCTTTATTCAAAAATGGTAATTGTGCTTCTGGGTTTTTGCAAAATCTGTTTTTACTACATGTATGGTGTAATGTACTTGCTTTACAAAAGCTAAAATTTTTCAAATAATGAATTGATGCATTTTCATTTCTAATACAGAACTTAGTCGGCTCATCAGAGCAATTTCAGGCTGCCTGCTGCCCTCAGACCACATGTACAAAGGCAGCTTGAGCACTGAGGAATGAACTTTTTACAGCTACCCACACATCAAGAGCTCAGACTCTGCTTTCTCTAACATAACCAATGTGGAAGATGTGCCTCTGTGTACAGTGCTAAGTAACACCCAGGAGCCAGGGAGGGTAAAGATGCTTGCAGGTAAAGATGTTTTGTACTCTAGTATCTAGTCCTAGTTTACCTAGGATATTAAAGATCTTGTTTACAAAACAGCTACACTTAAAGCAAGAGTATAGCAGCCTATGTTTCCATGACTTTTCATGCATAGTCCAGTCAGAATTAGAAAAACATACTTTAATGATAAAATGACGAATGCAGAAAACAGGAAATGCTGAAGAAATTTCAAGCAAAGAAAGAACTCCCGAGGGAACCATCAAAATTTCTCTTCTTTAATGAGATTTCAAGAGATTGGTGAACTGCCATAAGAATTACTAATAATTTTAACACGTTGTTTTCCTTTCAGAAGAGTAGCAGCACATATTACACCATCTTCCTGTAACACAGGGCAGGACATGGATATAATCCAACACCTGTTAAATCACACATATAGATTCACTTGAAGAAAGAAGATCCTTTTTCTCCGCGGTCACACAAGAGAGTACACAGAAGCACATTTATAACAACATAAGAAATCAAGCTCCCAATCCCTGTTTTCCCAAAAGACACCTGAATTTATATTTTCTACCTCTTAGTGCCAAAGAACTTAGTTATTGGGTATTCTTCCAGATGAAAGAGGTCTATTTAAAATATTTTAATATTTATAAGGGTAAGGACTGAAGTCATAGCATACCACGCCTTCCACAAGTGCCCTAACAAGCTGTGTTGGCTGTCATGGCCTCATGACTATTTAGAGATACTTACGAAGAGGAACAGCTTAACCTGACAATATGCACGTCTGGTCTGTGGCCAGTTACAAGAACAAACTATTCTTAGTGTATGTGGTAAACATAGCCTCCCATTCCGAAAACTAATAGGGTAAAAAACATTTTCTTGTATCATCAGCTTGAGTTACCCGTATCCCATTTTTCAGAGTCCTTTCCAAAGAATACCAGTAGTTTTGCTGAAACCACAGTAATAAAATATGCACAGACCATGAGTCAGAGGGCTTTTCTACATACAAGTTGGATATCCTTTGGGAAACACAGCAGTTCCCTTGAGGAACACAAAGTCTGAGAGAAGTGATGTCAGAAGAATTGTATTTCCAGCACAGCATTGGATAAAGACTTTTCCATGGCCTTAAAAGACAGTCACCTCTGCTGCTTCCAGCTACCATCCCAGGGGGCAGATGAGACTGGAGGCTACATATGCTTTCAGAGAAAACAATTTTTAGCCATGTTTTACACCACCAAAGACTGCACTTAAGCTAAATTTGGTTCAGCATTACCACGTTCTAAGCAACTACTAGCAGCTACTATTTCACATCCTGTTTGCAAAGTAATCTTTCCAGTAGCCTAAGGAAGATAAAAGCTTACTGGAGAACAGTAGAACTGTCCCTTTTATCCATGGCTTGCTAGTGGACACTGTATAAATCCCATTAAATCACTACAATTATCATCAAAGCTTACTTTTAAGTTATTTCTCTTGCAGTGACACCAATGGACAAAGATCTTACAGAAAAAAATAATTCACAACACAGCAGATTTCTATCTCTACTAGACTTACTTGCCAAAATGTGGTGGTGGGGTAGGAACAGGGAAAGCACCAGCTCTTCAGCAAAGCTGCGAAAGACTACCAAGGGACTAGAAATGAACACTTAATCAACCCTGTAATATTTAGTGATCCATTTCTCAATCTGAGCAGTTTACAATAGTTAACAGAGCTGTACAGAGCAATAGTTCAGCAGGAAAAGAACAGGAAGCATGTTGAGACACTTACACAAAGCCTTAACCTCTCCTATGTCAAGGGCCTTCCACCTTCCACCATTTGCAGCCCTTCCCTGTAACACTGCAGCCTTCTGTACACAAATCTGCACCCTTTCCCTTGTGCTTCTGCAATGTTTCTATCCATGTCCTTCTGTCCTTGTCTCTTGTTCTCTTTGTTTTTCCCAACTCTCCACCTGCAAAGCCCAAGCCTGCTATGTTGGACACTGATGCAGGAATCATCCTTTCCCCACCTCACATTTCCCTACCCTCATTTTGTAACTTTTACACAACAGAAAAAACAAAATCTAGCAAATAAAATGGTGGAAAGTGGTCACTGAAATAGCGTGCAGGCATTTCCTAGTGACATCCATGCTCAACAATCAATTAACATGCAACTCTTGCCTCTGGTCAGAGCATGCTTCAACCAGCTCTAACAGCATCACAAGCAGGAAAAACAAGCAGGGATTTTGAGCTGGTCTTGATGAAAACTATTAGGGCAATGTATTATGCCAACCACCTGTGGCACTACAGGGGATGCCCAGGGGAGAAGAGTCCCCTGGGGAGATCCCTGTAATGATTTTCTTCATTGCTGGCCATCAGAGAGCATTCTCCCTTGAGATTCTTCTTTCACTGTTATCAAAATTAACTGTTACTATTAAAGCTGTCATGTGCCACCAGATATGGACTGTCTCATTATCCTCTGGGCTTGAAAAACACTACTTCATATTGCAAGGAAGTACAAAAAACAGCATTCATTCCTGTGCGGGGGAACAACAGCAGGTTTATCAATCACATCCTTTGTGAATGTTTGTGTTATTGCAATGACCTCAACTGAAAGACCACAAGGACACAAAATCAGAAAACTGTTTTCTGTACAATTCCCTTCTGCAGCAATGTATTTGTATTAACCAAAATGTTCTTAAAATATACACCATTTTGTACAAAAGTTCACCATGATAATTAAGCAGTGGCTAAATACAATATAAAAAAATACCAGTTGTCTCAAAGATTATAAAAACTCCAAAAGCAAAAGTTACATTTTTAAGAACTCAAATAGCCACACGGATATTATCCTTTTGGCTCAGCTGAAAAAGGAAAAACTAAACTCACTGTACAAATCTGGTTTTTTAGGTTTGCAGGTACATGTGATCCAGTGTCCAAAACAAAAACAGATCATCAGCAATCAAACATTATCCTATATTTTAAAATGTATTAGCATTTTAAAATATATTAGCATTAATATATAAAATATGTTAATAACACATTGGTGTTGTTCTTAACATCTGAAGTATTCTTTAGTGTAATTTATGGCTTATATAGTCCATGACTCCAGGTTGTTCTCATTCTTTCTTTTTGGTGAAGTCATATGGTTTCCACCACTGTGCAAACTGCAACACCTTTTTCCGCTGTTCCTCAAAGTTCTGTCTGATCCCTTTTCTCCAGAGCCGTGGTTCCAAGTCCAGCATGCCACCAATAATTTCCTTTGCAAGTAAAAGTATGATACATAATGATAAATGCAGAATTATCATATTACTTAACACTGTCTCATCACAGAATAAAGAAACATGTAGTTTCAAATTACGAGATTGTCCATTTTCTTCAAGTGCTACTTAAAACTTGAAATTCTGAAAAATATACCAATTTAAACATGGAACTGCAGTTGTTAGATGGTTGCCTCAGCAAAATTCTTGTAAGCACAGCACATCAATGTACTGTAAATATCCTAACATTGCAAGACAGTTAATGCATTAGTGAATTTGGGATTAAGGTTAAGTTCAGAGAAAGGAAGCTGCCCACTTTGCTGTTCCTGGTGTTATAATTCTCCCCAGTCACTCTTCATGTTTTTGCAACACTGACTCTCAAAAAATGTTTGCTGTGACATAATAAAGAAAGGAAGAATTTATTACAGCTCCCCCTGTATATACTATACATTGTACACTATACATACCACAGGGAGCAATTTAACCACAAGAGGATTTTAGCAGGAGTTATCTGTGAGTCTCTATGTGTATGCACACTAATTTAGACAACCAGGTGTCAGTGCACCTATTTGTCAGTACTATGGCCCTGAAAATTCTTAAGTAGATGCAAGTATCTTTGATCTATAAGATTATATACCTACATAATGTCAAATATCTACAGTTCTGATCAAATGAAAAGAAACACAAACGTAGAATCACCATCTCAGTATCAGCTTGTGAAAAAACCAACTACTCCTTTATGAAACAAGCCAAGTTACAATGACTCATCAAGAAAAGACAGATAATAAACTGAGATAGGGTACATCGAAGTAACTGTTCTGGCAGCATCTGTTTTAATTACTTAAATTTTCCAAAGCAGAGAATAATTGGTAAATTAATCTTTTATACAACAATACCTTTCCAAAGTAATGAGGGAAACTGTGTTGATCTTCAATCACATGAGCAAATCCTCCTTGAAGGCCAAAGTCCACAGAAAAGTATGGCAATCCTTTAGGAACCTACACATGCAAAACCGTATTTTCAGATGTTTAACAAACTGTTGGCATTTAGTCAACCTCCCCACGAGACAATTAATTTGAACATGGTTTTGCAGTTGATAATATCATGTTTTGTTTTAAACCACCTCTCAACCAACTACATGTAGGATAAAATTGCAACAGAGAAACAGTAAAGCAAACAGGTAAGGGAAAAAAACTACCTACAGCAACTGGACAAAAAGACACTGAAGAGAGGATGACTGGATGGCAGAACCTCCAGAAGCCACAGCTGGAATAGCAGGTCAGAAATGCAGACACCAGGCAGCAGTGTGTGCACACTGAGCAAATGCCTCCCTGACTCCACATCTCTGAATTACATGGGTTTAGCAGAAATTTTAAAACAGCTACTAGCAAATTGCATTTATTAAAGGTAAGATGTTGACTGGTACTAGGAAATATTTATCTAGTGAAAACACTAACACTCAGGGAGGGAAGGGGAAACACCTCTATGGACAACAGATTACCAAAAACTCCCTCTATGTAAATGGAAGGATATTATCCTTAACTTGACAAATCAGACAACTTAATAATTCAGTCAGCCTGCAGGGGAGATGCTGGATATCCTGCCACAACAAAGACCCATCAGTCTGACAGAAGTGGATCCATTTATTGCTACAGTACTGCAAGTAATTTCTGCTGTTTCACTGCAACAAGTTATTTTTCACTCTTATAATCGTTGAGGATGTTTCTGTACTGGTAAGATTTACAAAGCCTCCAATTCATAAGCATTTCCTCTGCTACAGTCCAAATAACTATACAACTTTCAGGAGGCGTGTTCCATATATTGCTTGAAATAGTGATGCTAAAATTAAAGATTTCATACAGAGGAGCAATGTATCATAGCAAGAAACTTTTAACATTTTAAATGGACTTTAAAAAAAAATCAATAAATAAGGAAAAATGGGCTGGCAGGTGAAACCTTAAAGAAAAGGTCAGCTTTGCCTCATTTCTCACAATTTCTTCACACAATCCACCCACTAGGTGATGTCTCAGCCATGTCTGACCTTCCTTCCAGGCACCACCATCTCCCAATACAATTCTCCAAGCTCCCAAACCTCAGCTCAGTCTCTAAGCTACACTCTAAGATCTTCCTGAAGCCTACAGACATTTCTTTTACCCTACTATAATGTTAAAATCACACAATTGTGTAACAATTTATGTTCAGATACACTGTATTAATTTAAAGAACTCTCATGACTTAATCTGAAAACTGGCCTAACTTCAAATAAATATATAATGGTCACAAAAATGTATGGCTAGGAAGACTCAAAGAAATTGCACGTCCTAAAGCCTTACAACATGACAAGAAAATGATATGTCACTTATTTGTGACAGATGTTGGCTTTCCTGTTCTGAAACAACGAGTAGAAGATACTCCAAATAAGCTTATTTTATTTTGTGCTTATATCCACCTTAAATTTAAAGTCTGCCCTAAACCCTTGCTGCAAATTATTTGAATACCTTATTTTTCTGCATTTAATGCCCTTCTTTGTCATTTCAGGCTTCACATCTCATTATTAAAACTCACCTCTTTCTCATAAATTATGATTTTTTTTAGTACAAAAAGTACAAAGATGCACCTTTTAGTACAAAGCTACTATGTTTACTAAACGCCACTTTCAGAAATTAAGTATTATTACTACACAGTAGTAAACTTCTTGGGGTAGAGTCTATATAATACAAATCTTCCACCTCAATATTAAAAAGACAGAGCAATCTTTGAACCTAACAGATCCAGCATTATTCCTTTAAGATTTGTTTATATAAAGATGTTTCATCTCAGTATCCAGAAGGCAGAGAGGGTACTGTTCCCTTGTTTTATAAAGAAAATATTCATAATGCTATTTATATTTTCAATTCATAAACTTAGCAACACAAACAGCTATTCTAGGTTAATGAAAAAGACACATCGTATTTGTTCCAGGAAAGTAATTTACAAGTCTTTGATCTACCTTAATTAGTAGTAGTAAAGTTAATCAAGAAAATCATGCAATTACATGTCCTCAAAACATCAGCTTTGTTCTCAACTAATGCTGGCAGCTTAGTCCACCAATTGTTGAAATAAATGGGAATCTTTTCCCTAATGGCAGTTAGGAGTTCAGACTGGTAATTCTCCTCATACCTATGCCATCTTCTAATGCACTAATCTAATTCTGTTGCCTTTCTTCTCTCTTTGAAACAGATAATAATGAAAAAAAGTTAGAAGAATTTGATGACAAATTCAGGATTCAAAACATTTCATTACTTACAGATTTTCGAATATCTTTTGAAGAAAGATCAATTAACTTCTTGTTCATGGACCACTCTTCATCAGACTCCATTATAGCTTTCTGCAAAATTATTTTATTTAAACGTGAAAGCAGTCCTTCATACAGCAAATAAAGAACTAACTGTAGTGAAGTACATTGTCCTGCAAGTAAAGATTACTTCTTAACAAAGTAACTTTATTTTTGGTAACCTTTCTCATTTCCCCAAGCTACTTTATAAAGACATCATATAGTATCTTCAGACCCCTCCAATTCAGTTCCTCTGTTTCTTTTTTATTTTAATTTAAGTTTTGCTTGACACAAGCTTCAATTAAAAGGTCACATTCCCTTTTTTCTCACCCCATACAAAACCTCTTATGAATTCATTACACTGTATTTGCCTTCTTTCTCTTTTAAACACTAAGAGAAGAATCCAGCTTAGAAGTATGATTGCCCTTAAAAACCCAAAGCTGACTCTGTATTCCCCATAGTATGGAATTGGGTATAGTGTAGGGTAGGTACCTTTTAAATTGCATGTGGTGTGCATTTTAATGCTAGATACTCCTGAAATAAGTGACATTGCATTAAATCTTGTTCTTTCTCTTTCCTTGAATATTCAAAGAAAACACAAGTTTTAGCAGCACCTGAAGCACAGCAGTCAGATCTAACAGGTGGAGGGTTTCAAATGTGATAAAAGTTACTGTATTGTTGTTCACCATACTGTTGCTCCACTTCATCAAAACCTAATCACATTATTTCCAGAAAACATAAATAGTATTTCAAAAATCAAATAAAAGAATTTACTTATAGAAGGCAAATCATGAGTCAGCTGCTGAAAGCTGAAAGGACTCCATTCCAGGCAAAAGCCCCAGTGAACCTTTTCTTACAGGGTCATGGGAAAGAGACCAGAAAAGCTATAGAAGAAATATCTATCATGCTGTAGAATGTTCATCAGAGGCCTAAGATACATGTAAAATTTAGGCTTACTGAAATAAAATGAGGATGAAACAATATCTACAGTAGTATTTCTGAAAACAGTTAACATTATTTTCTCATTTAATGTTTTCCAAGGCACTAGTATTGTGTTTTAAGTTTATACTACAGGACTTAAGTGATAAGTATTGCAATCCTTAAAACACTACAATTCTCTCACCTTCTTCCAGAATTTGTCAATGCAGTCAGACTTAGGACAAAGGCTCAGTGAAAAACAGCTCTTCCACTGACTACTTGAAAAACTGAATTACCTCAGAGAGCTTATTTTAAGACCAAGGACTATTAGCAAAGAATGGATCAAGAAGAAGGATCAAAGAATACATCTTTTCATAAACAGCACTTGAATATCAAAAATGTTTTCCAGAAATAGATGAATTATGACATATACATTCAAATTACTTCAGAAAAAAACATTTTCATGTACCTTAAAGTAGATTGGAGCCATATCTCCTACTTCTTTTGGAAGAGGAATGCATTCATATACCATATGATACCGCTTCTTCATGCTCATGTTTGTTTCTAGGAACACACAGTCCAAGTCTTTAGCTTCAAACATTTTCACCAATGCATTTCGGAACATCTGTTAAAAGAAAAGAAAGTGTTATTTAAACTAACTTTTCAAATCTCTCAGATACAATGTATTATTTCACTAACATATTATATTTGTAACAAACTAACAACAAAATGGAAAACAGCAGCAACCATCCTAGGAAAATTCTGTATTATTTACTAATTTAATATTAATTATATTTCCTATGATAAAAACACAGGAAGTCTAGAAAACTATTGTGAGATACACAATTAAAACTACAAACTTAGTTTTAATAAATACCACATATTTTTACAGCTGAAATTGAAACTTTTTTGAACTTCTTAGCTGTAGTGCTCCATAAAACAACACGGCTTTAACAGCAGGTCCCAAGCTTGCAGTTTCTAAGAAGGTAATGACCTGACTACAGTTACAATTTACTGACTATAGTTACAATTACCCTTTTACTACTCCTTCCAATTATACAGTTTAACCAAAAAAAAAAAAAAATTAAAAAAAGGAAATTATTTCCACTAGGCATACTTGATCTTGAAGTAAAATATTAACATTGCCTCAAAAAATAAAGCCACCATCTTCATTGTATGGAAGCAAACCAAATGTAACAGTCAATACATGTGGCCTCAAACTACATTCACCAGGTCCCTGTCAGAGGGATTAGGTGCAGCACTTACTCAAAGTGTATTTCAGTTAACAATTCTGCTAGCTACAGGGTCAGGATCCTGCACACAGCCAAGAGGCCCCACAGCCTCCACTACCTGCTGGGGCTCTGGCTGCCCATGCAGGTGGGCAGCTCTGATGTGCTGCACTGATCCAGTGGACTGGATCAGATCCAGCAGAAAGAGCTGGGCTAATAAAGAGTGGTGACAAGTGTGGATCTGGTCCCCTGTCACTCAGGAGATGCAATTAAGTCCAGGCTGTCACTTTTGGTCCTTGCCTGAGCTGTTTCAGGGATGCCTGTGCCCGGCCAGGTACCTGGCAGTTCTTGGCCCTGACCTCATCTCAAACCCAAATCATCACTGCAAACTTGCCTGGCCATCACTGGGCCATGGATGACCTTGTCCACTATCACGGGAACTCTCCCAGCCTGGTACCATGGGACTGTGCCTTGCCAGTGAGATGACCTCCCCCACCCTCCTTGCCCATCACCTTGCACCCCTGACTTGTCTTCCTGCAGAGCAGCTGGCTCTCGCTGTTCTCTGGCTCCTGACAGTTGTCATCTGCATCCAAGATATGCAACAGCATTATTCTATAGCTTACAATGTTCAGATGCTGAACTAAATTATCAAGCACAAGGGATGATTTCTGAGAGTCATTCAAACTCATTTTCAAGTGCACAAAAGATCTAACTTTCTGATAGGGTGAATGTTTCTGGAAAGTTTCTCAAGATCTTGAAAAATGCTTTTTAGAAATGAAGATTATTGTATCACACGTGCTTCCACACCATTTCCACAGTGTAAGCCAAGAAACCATTGAAACTGTGGGAGCCTCATAGACCAAGGTACCATAGCCCTATGACTCACATTATTTATAGATAGTCCTTTTTGCACTGATGTTTTTTTCAAATTAACAATACTCAGAAGTACAAACAGCACCATTGAAAGGCTAATCCCACCTGAAGCTTTAAGATTCCTTATCTTAATGTAAATGGAGAGTTGATGAATCAAACAAACATAAACAAATACACATCATCAACATCAGCAAGTACAGAAATAAAACAGAAGGAAAACAAATCACTACCAGATTTTCAATGCAACAGAACTAGAAATTGAGCTCTCCATCCTTTCGTCACCTTGCACAATATGAATCAAACTAAAAGTCTATGAAACGTGGCCAAATATATATATATCTAAACTAGGCATTTAAGCTCTTCAAAGCAGACCCTTGTGCCCTGAATTTTATCTCACTCATGAGTTGGTCCACGCTGTGACAGGAAAATGCTACCATCATTCCCTAAAGCAACTGAAGAATTACAGCCAGAAGACACTGCCCAGTGTTCCATGACTGATACGGGACTTCACAGCACAGAGTGACAAGCTACTCTGAATTAACAGCTTTTTGTCTTCTCCTTGTCACTCCAGCCACCAGACTTCTACTTCTGAAACACACTGAAGCAAGCAATGTGGTGAGATACCAAAGGCTGAGAAAGACTGTTACTTACAGCTGCTATCCTGCAGTATCAACTGAAGTACAAATCCACCAAAAAGCCTAAAATATCGGCAGATGTTAGCTAATATTTCCCCAGCTACATTTTCTTGTTTTTAAATACATTGCACTTTTCCTCCAAATTCTGAGCAGGCCAAAGCATCAGGAATAATTAGGACTGGAAAGGAGAAAACCATCCATAAGGGGAAATAAGAAGGCTTGGCTTATGCTTGGATGCACACAACATTAATACATGCAACAGTTCAGTCAACACAGGATGTGTAAAGATTTATATCCTTTCATATTAAAAATATTCCATGCATATTTACTTTGGCAAGTGAGCACATCAGTCTAAACTACACAGTATGTTAAATTCAAGTGCTTGAAAGCATACAGCATGAAGGAATCCTTTTTGCTTTACTCCAATATATCCTAAAAAAAAATACACAGCAAAAATAGTTAGCTAAAACATGTACTCCATACAACATTTTGTGAATACTTAAAGTGTGACAATTTATTTCCTTTCAACAGTAAAAAAAAATATGTCTCTGGCATCAGAAAGTTAGTTTAGCCATTGACTACATTAAAGTTGGGGGAAAAAAATTCATGTATCCATCACTTTCCAAAATCCTTTGCTGCAAAGAAATATCTAAGCTGTCTATGAATATATGCACAGGGTCAAAGGATAATGGTTTTAGCAACTAGTTGCCTTTTTTAGCAAGTAAAAGACTAGTGTTGAATATAGGGACTGCATTTGCGTATCTTTTCCTTATCCTATTTTCCTTCTCATACAATTTAGAAAAATTATAATTGTTTAGTTAAGAGATTAGGAAAAACACAAAATCTAGGATAACCATATTTATCACTTTTCTGGATCCTCTTTTGTTCCTCCTCAACCTACTTGTTGCACTTATTTGCTTCTTATCCAACTTTCTTAGGCATTTCTGTCGTATACAAGAGAACTTTTTTCCTTCCTGGTTGGAGGGGAGCATAATTTACCAGGAAACACTGTATAAAAACAACTTTAACCATAAGAATCAATGTGGGGAGCAAATTTGAAAAGTCAGAGAATCCATCCCTAGACTTGAGGGAAGACAAACATTTTTTAAATTATTTCAAACTTATAAATTATGTTGGTTTTAAATCTCAGCAACTACAACAATGAAACCTTTCTCTAGTCTGATATAGTCTCCAATATTTCAATGTAAGAGGTTGCAAATTGTTTTCCCCTTGTAATAATGCTGATGGCAGGGGGTGGGGATTGACAAATACAGTCAATCTCTTAGCCAGAAGCTTGTTACATGCCTCCCTTGATTTTCCGTTTCCAAAGAAAACAGAACTCAAAATTTTCAAAATGTCTTCATAAGTGAGTTGGAAAGCACAATCCATCCTGCTTGGCACTTTATTTTCAAAAAACATAGAAAATTGAATTCAAAGAGAGATCTCACTGATTTTAAGAGTAAGACAGTTCTCTTTTAATTGATATCCACCCAAAACACAGATTAAAAAACTGAAGATATGTAAACAACATATTTGTATTTCATTTTAAGTGATCTGCCTGCTCTGACAATTCTTTTTTTTTCCTTGGCACTCCCAAGAAAACCCTATGAAGCCGGTTATTCTATTTTCTGTAAGGGATCAGCTGTACCTACTTCATTTCCAATAGACATTCCTCTAACATGGTTTCAAAGACCTCCAAGGATGCATGTTCTGCAGCATTCCAGGAAACTTTTTCTAGTACTTATAAATTGAAAATTTTCTTCAGTATTTACCCTGCCTCTCTTTCGTGGTAATATTTGACCACTAATTTTTATCTACAATGTGAGAACATTCTGCCCCTTAGTGGAATCAGAATAGAGCTGCCAGACTGCAAATTATGAAAATACGCACTTAGGACAACGATATTATTATCCACAACAAAATTATTTTACAAAGCTCTTAGAACAGGAGACAGTTTTTCAGCAGACCTGGATTTCTTCCCAGATATCTTCATCCAAAAGAGTGGCTGCAGTATGGTGCTGTAGAGGGGCTATCAGGCAATGACCTTCAGTAAGGGACTCGCTGCTTGGTAGAGACAAGTACACCTAGGAAAAGCAAACAAAAACTCAAGTGCCCAGTTTTCCAGCATTAAAAACCTTCCCATGGCCGAGATAAGAAATTCCTCATTTGCTAAATTCAAACCAACAGAAGCCATTAACTACTAATTACAGCAAGGTATTAACAATTTTAGTGGTTTTTAAAAGGGCCCATTATCCACCAGTAGCTCAAACGAACCAGTAGTATCCAGAGAGCAGTTCCACCATCAAGGCAGCAATATCAGCTTTATAAACCAACTGGTATCATAGCTGTTATGAAATCCCACTGTTTAGTCCATTCCAGTATTTTTTAAACATAGATACATAGCTGTATGCATTTTAAATAAAATATTTATTTATATATATATATGTAAATTGCATACTCCATGTCATGGTTTAACCTGGCAGGCAGCTGGACATCACACAGCTGTTCACTCACTCCCTGTCCCCAGTGGGGTATGGGGAGAGAATCCAAAAAGAAAGTAAAATTTGTGGGTTGAGACAGTTTAAAAGGACAGGAAATTAAATGATGATGATGATGATGATGACAACAACAACAACAACATACAAAACAAGTGATGCACAATGCAATTGCTCACCACCCACCAATTGCTGCCCAGCCACTTCCCAAGCACTGGCGCCTGGCCAACTTTCCCCCAAGTTTATCCACTGAGCATGAAGTCATATGGTCTGAAATATCCCTTTGGTCAGTTAGGGTCAGCTAACATTTGGCCATGTCCCCTCTCAACTTGTTGTGCCTCTCCTGCCTTCTCACTGGCAGGGCAGTATGAGAAGCAGAAGAGTCCCTGAGCACTACTTAGCAATGACTAAAAACATCAGTGTCTTATCAACATCACACTTCTCCTAAATCCAAAACACAGCACTGTATCAGCTATTGGGAAGAAAACTAAACCAGCCAAAACCAGGACACTCTGTATATTTATCTATCTATTAGATATATAAACACAGATTATATATACATATATATACACAGATATGCATCTGTATTTATTTATAGATATATAAAAAAATCTCTAAAAAATAAGGAATGCAATGTACCATAATACATATCTATGCACCTAATTCCTCCACCTATAGTTTCAGATCAAATGAAAACATTAATAATAAATGAAAACTGCAGAGAAAAAAATGACAAAAAAGGCTATATTGAAACATTTCAGATGTTATAAATCCAAATATTTATGCAACTTTTAAAAGCATTAACAGAAGCAGAAAGGTTTCCAAACCAAACTTTTGTCTATTTCAAAGGATTTTAAGCTTAAAAATGGAATTCTCCATCTAATTTTCATGGATATCAAGATACAGTTCTTCACCAGATCAAATTTCCTCCAGTGAAGTGTGATTTAGTATTCCAGAAATCCACCTACAGTCTAATCTCTGCACTGAGATCTTTCATTATGCTCCTGTCTTCTACAAACGTAAAGTCCTGACATCAAAGATTAGCTTTAAAATTCATGACAGATTTATATCTTTTTCCTCCTCACCCTTGACAAATTTGTGGAATCAACTGAAAGGGCAATGAAAGTAAGATGCAGAACAATAAACCCTTCCATAGACGCAATTTCGCTTGTAATTTTAAGCACTCTAACATCATTTCTTTTTTATTTCTACATTTGTGTTAAATTGCTGTTTTCTTACCTTGGTGCCAATTGCAATAATAAGATGTTTAGAAAGTTCACTGCTATCAAAGCAGTAGGGGCACTTTTCCATGCATGCAGCAAGTTGCTGGTGCTCGCGGATTGCTTTTCTTCTTTGTACTTCTTCCTCTTCCCCACTGCGTGCCCTCTTGGCTGCTTTGGAAACAAACATGTCATCCAGAGTGTAGTACTCTCTGTCAGTTTTTTCCATGAGCTGAAAAGATACGCAGAAAAATTGCACATATTTATAAAGTAGCAAGAAAAAATACTTAGTTCTTTGTAGCATCCTTCATTGAGAAAAGCATGAAGTACATAAGCAGCAGCATTTCTTCCTTTCATTTGGCATCTGCTGCAGATGGAATCATTAGGTGCCTCTCCTGAGAGCAGTCATACACAATCTTAACACAGATATTAAAATAAAGCTATGTGACAGCAGTGAGAAGAGTATATTACTATATTCCGTTTCAAATTAAGGGGTAGGTATTGCAATATTATCTTGATATAACTTCAGCTATCTTCAAATAGATCCACGATTTTATATATCATTTATATCACATATTTTATCCTCTCCCTTCTCCTCCTTCTCTCGTATTACAACTGCCATTAAATCATTTTTGTGAAATACCTAGACCATGACTATGCACTTCATATTCACATTCTGTGAAAATATGCCAACAGTTATTCTTACCAAGTGAACAGGACTAAGCCATTTTGGGAAGAAAACAGTCTTTGCCTTCAATTCTAAGTCTTTCTGAGTGCACCTGTTGCCCTCCACAACAAATCTTAATATACTTTAGGATACTGACTAGGGTAGCCCTAGCAAAGGACTAATGTTAACTGAAGGCATTTGGAAGGCATGCTATCATAATTGAAGCAGAGTCTCCAAATAAAAGAAATTCTTCCAAGTATCCCAGGCATAGTTTGTGTAAATAATCTGGTATTAAAAAAAAAAAAAAAAAAAGAAAGAAAAAAAAGGGGGACAGATTTTTTTTAGAGTACATAAGTAAGTTTCCCCAAAAAAGACAACAGCTCTCGCTTTTCCCAAATACAGCAGTTCTCTATCACCGATCAATACCTTATTTTAAATATGCTCAGTACTTTCCTTACCAAACAACTGAGGAGGAGCCTCCTTAATATGATTTTATTCAGCTATAATACACTTAAATGCTTATGTGTATTTCCTACTGGAAGGCACTGCAGACTAAAATCAACAGTTCAAGAGTTCAACTCCATTCTTCTTCTGTCTTACTGTAATGCTGTAATTCTATATTTAACAGAAAAAGGAGATTCCTGAGATTTAGAAAAAATATTTAGTGGTTTGGGTATCTAAAATTAAATCTCTGTTCTTCTCTTATAAGCATTAAAAAGGTAAAGTTAGGCCTGCAGCAGAAGCACTGCTTACAGAATAGCAGCATTTTGTTATTTCTAAGCATAAAGTTTGGGTTTGTTTTTTTTTTTAATAAAAATTCTGCCATGAGAATGGAAATAGATAGGAAACATGACAACTGGCAGACTAGAAAGGAAAGGAAGAGTGGAAATCACAACATTTTGGCCATCAGGAGTATCACACATAGCACAGAATACCATTAGTACTTTGCTCTGCTTGCTCTTAGAAGTAGCCATGGAAAGTCCTGGTTTGTTACACACAACTTCTTTTAAGTAATAGTACTTTTCAAAATACTCCACAGTGTCCCTTGTGATAGAATAAATATTCATCGTATTAAACAGCCTGGAAGATGCCTCTCTTCAACACGGATAAATTGCTGTATACAACATGATATCTGGGACCCAAAGCAAAATTCTTACAGAGAAACAAACAAACTTTTATAAAGTAGGTGCCGTCTAAAATCCAGATTTTGTTTCTTCTGGTACAGTCATGACCAACAGATCATAGAACAACGGAATGGTTTAGGTTGAGAGAGACTTTAAAGATCACCTTCCACTATGACAAGTTGCTCAGGGCCCCATCCACCCTGGTCCTGGACACTCCAGGGATGGGGCACCCACAATTTCTCTGGGCAACCTGTTTCAGTGCCTGATTCCCCTGAAAGTAAGGAACTTCTTCCAAATAACTAAACTAAATCTACCCTCTTTCTGTTTGGGGCCATTACCCCTTGTATCTGCCTGTGTGAAAAGTTGCTCTCCTTCTCTTTTCTAATCCCCCTTTAGGTACTGGAAAGTGCTATAAGATCTCCCTGGAGCATTCTCTTCTCCAGGCTCAACAACCACAACTCTGTTAGCCTGTCTTCATAGGGGAGGTGCTCCCTCCCTCTTTGAAAACATTTACACTTCTATTTGTACAATAAGGTGCCCAGTGAGTTCTGCCAATTGCATTATTCAGCTGTAACTAAATCTCTCAAAAAAGTTAAAGGGGAATTGAAAGAACAAGAAGAAATTGTTCTCTAAAAAGCCAGAAGGAAAGCAAGTAATCATTTAGAAACCGATTTCTTTCCTACATATATCCTTCCATACAAAAGACAGAGCTGGTACACGTCTAAAGAAGGAACTATGCTGATGTATTAGAGCTGCTGGAAAGCTGCTGTTCTGCACCATAGATGCAGCACCACACCTGCTAAACACAAAAGCCAATGCATTTTGTAAGTTGTGTATTTAGTTCCCTTGCCGTGATTGATACTGTTTGGTATCCCCCTTGCTACTCAGGTGCTGCACAGAGATAAGAAAAAAACAGGAAGCCATTTTGATCTATCAGTTTAACGTTGGGATGTCCTACAATACATCATAGAATTACCTAAAGCTAATAAAGGAAATGTGAGTATCAATAAAGGCAATGCATCTGAAGTCCTTGTTTCCACCAGATACTGACCAAAGCCCAGAGCTGTGCTAAACTGACATTCTTGTAAGACAGATCACCTCTACAGTCCCCAGTCTTCTTTTTCCTACTTCACTTTTCTTTATTCTGGTCTTATCTGCCACATTCTTCCTTCATATACACCCCCTTTTTTCCCAGCTTTCCCTTCTCTTTTGATAAGCACTGATTGACAGGGGACACAAAGGCAGCTTCAGGATTCTTAGCACCAGGCAAAATGACACAGCCTCCCACATCTCACAGCATAATTGTGCAACTATGTCATTTCTACATCCAGCTGATTTTCCACAACCAGGATGCAGTTTTGGTTTAACCAATAGAGAAGAATCACAATGGTGCTTGCCCTGGCCAAGAGAGGCCTCTAATACACAAACATTTAAACAGCAGTCAGGGAAGGCATCCAAACTTCTCTCAGGAGCCCTCTGGGCTCTCATTTGGACAGCTCAAATACAGTGCAAATGTGGCTAAAACTCAAGAAAAGGGGTGAGATCTCTAACCATTCAGCACAGGAGTTTAGAAAGAAATCAGCATCTGACTATGAATAAATTAGAATGATTAGAGAGAGGGAAAAATCACAGTGTTGTATTTTCTGGTTAAATTCTTATCATGATAATTACCATGAATAATATGAATATATTACATGAATAATTTCATTATATAACATTCTGTTTACAAAATAATTGATGCCCTTTTTAATTTGTTATGTTAGTGAAGCCATCAGGCACCTTGGCATGGGGCTACTTCCTAAAGTAACTCTTGTAAATCTCTGCAAGGTACACTCCAGGGTCAGCTTCATTTTTCTGCCAAACTATGTTCAGACCACTGGAACCGTATCTCAGAGCTTAATTTTAAACTCATTCTGGTTCTCTTATTTCACGGTAAAACCCCTGGAGTCTTATACACTGCTGGCTTCCTACACACTCCATCTCAAGCGTGCTGCACGTTGTGTCTCCTATTGCTCCCTCTGCTGCTATTACTTGCTTTTTGGGTGGTCCTTTGGAATAAAATGCCCTACTAAAGTATTTAGTATCATTGTGAAGGAAGGAAACCTTAAGAGACAGAACTCCTAATGATCAGATATTATACTTGTATAATACCTCAAGTATACTTTTTTCCCCCTCTTCAAATTTCCTTTGAAATTTGAGGATGAAATGGGAAATTCTATTAAACACAATTAGCAGAGGAACAAAAGACACCTGCCTGGTTCCAGTGTGGGTTATTTTCAGCTTTTTTGTACTGTTTGTTTTCTGCTTATTTTCTTGTTCCATTTTGTATGCAACTATTGAACTTCTGCTTTTCCTGTTTCCTTGCTAACGCAATCATAGCTGGAGTTACTTCCATATAAGCTAATAAAAGTGCATCTGCTTGAAAAATTTGTGGAAAAAAAAGTCTATAGATTGTATAAAATGTATCAGTTTGGGTTTAAATTGTCATGGCAACACTGACGTCTTCAAATTTAAATGACAGAGTTAATATTTGTGGAATGTTGTATCATAATATATTTTAGGAAGCTGGAAAGAATAATCTATTATTTTAGAATACAAACCTGAGTGACACAGGAATACATCTCATCACATTTAAATTTATTCAGCATTTAGCACCTATTCTGAACAATAAAATCACCTCCTAAAAGTCTTTCTGATCTCAAATAGTATTTGCTTAAGCCAAACAAAGGCAGAATTTTATCATGTAAACCTTATTACAATTCCAGTCTCCCTATGAACATAGACATTTGAATTTGTAGGTTTAATTCATCATATAATTTAGCAAATAGGCATTTTCAAAACCTATCATCGCACTGAATTAAAGATTATGTTAAACACATAGTATCAAAGGATTTTAAGATATCAATGCACAGGGTGCTTTTAAGGCCTGTGTCACTGACAGGAAAAGATAACCCATCATGTTGGTGAGCAAGGTAGTTCAGGATTACCTTTGAGCAGCAGAAGTCAAGCAAAAAACAGATGACAGAGGACTGCTCAATGGCTAAGGACCAACCTCCTTTTTGTTTCTGCTATTTGAAATGAAAACTGTAGATTTTGCTATAATTAGTTACTAGGACACATAAAATTTGATATACAAGTCACTGACATGAAATACCTTCAAAATACCTTCAGCCACAGAATTCTGCTATTAAAAGTGTGATTAGCATTTCACTTTACAGTGATCCCTGACCATAATTTTAATGTCTAGGAAAGACTGTCCTGCACAAGTCTTCATTTCCAACATACCTTGTAATTTTAACATAATTCTGGAAGAATGCTAAATGATTATGCAGTCACTTAGTATGGGCTGCATCTACACAGTTCTTACTGTCCTCAGGTTTTCTTCCCTCATCCAGCTGTCACTGCTGTTGATTTGTTTCCACATGCAGGAAC
Source organism: Daphoenositta chrysoptera (assembly GCA_013397915.1). Classification (NCBI taxonomy): domain Eukaryota; kingdom Metazoa; phylum Chordata; class Aves; order Passeriformes; genus Daphoenositta; species Daphoenositta chrysoptera. The sequence goes on from VZRO01000779.1 coordinate 297,788, forward strand.
AGCTTTAACTTTGTGTCCACACAATATACACAGAAGGAGGTTTAGTGCATTGCACTGAAATGTGGCAGAACAAGGTGCTGGAAATTATTTCTCTTTGGTTTTCACATTAGTTTTTTACAGCAAACCATGCACATAATCTGTAAGTAAATGTAAAAAGCAACAGGGCACCAGAGCTTTGCTGTCTTTATCATGTCTATTAAATATTGTGCTAAAATTGCTTCACCATGTGAAGAAAGAGAAGAAAAAGGTTCATTACATAACAGTAGCAGCAGCAACAACATTTTGCATTTTTCACTTTAGCTTCTAAGGTTTTTTCTAGACTATTATTTCGGTTTATGATGATGGAAATGCAAAAATCTGAACACGTAGATTTGCACAGCAAGTAAAAATGATAAGGCTGCAAGTAATTTTCTGTTTTACAGACTTTTACAGAAGTAAGGAAAAGCAACATGCAAATTTCCTTTTTGCAAACCTATAATACCAGCATACCTCTTGGCTAAATCCATAAAGGAAGGTCAGCATTACTAATAAAGCATTTTATTTTTCATTGCTGAAATTCTCATTAGGAATTACTGCACATATTTTAAAATAAAATTCATTTATGGCAAAAATTAAAATGTCCTGATGAACAACAGAAATTAACTGTTCTCGCTTTCTTTAAGTAAAACATAAAAAGGAAAAAAAAAGCCTTAGTAGAATTAATACATACAAATACAAGGTAATTTCTCTTGAGGTAATGTTCTAGGAATCAGTCTCTAAACACCCACAGGCGTCTATTGACATAAGTGAAAGGATTACATAAGTCTTAACAGCATGAACTTGGGAAAATTGAACCACTTACAACAGTCAAGGGCTGAAGAAACTACAGACAGGGTGCTTAAAGCTATCAGTAGCAAAAACCTAAGACTTCACACATATTTTGTACTCTAAAACTGTCAAGAAAAAAAACAGTTTTCAAATGTTTTGTTGACTTTTTTGTATCCTGAAGTCATGCTTCTACAACAGTGAGAACCAAAACCACTTTCAAAGGTGAAGAAAGTAAAAAGTAGAAATAGTGATTTAAATGGGTGTTTTTTTCCTTGAAATGTAACAGTGAAACATGAATGAATCAAACTCTAGGCCTGCTTTTTTCCCACATATCAAAAATATTCGTTTTGGGTTTTAAAAAAGCTTTTTTCACCCCTGTAAATTCAAGATTTGGGCGTCTTTCACTACATGCATACATCTGACATAATAGCATGCATGGGATGGCTGTGGGAAAGGCAACATTCCAAACTGCTGAGGTCAGTGACATCCACATCAGCCACCTCAAAACAGAGGCCAAAGGGCAACAGGAGGTAAAAGCCTCAAGTACAGCAGGGTTGTCTTAGAACCATGACTAGAAAAATAAGAATGGACAAGAGGGCAATAAAAAGTCAGAATCTAAATTTAAAACAAAGACTCAACAGGTAAACAAAGAGCAAGAAGATGGCAAATTCCCTCCATCTCATCTCACTGAATTATTGAGAAAAGGATAGGTGGGAAAAAGATTTAACAAGGACAAGTACAGCTGGAATACTACAGATGTTTAGTCTGTCAATCTGAGTGGGAGTCTGGCATGAGATAACATACAGACTTTCCTCTTGCCAATGGGATTGGACAGAGGTTTCATGAAGAGAGATTTTGGGTCTAAGTACTGGTATTTCTTCCAAGTTCCATCTAAGAAAAGAAATCCTTTCATGAATTATACCCTTCTACTTCAACATCCCCATCTCTCTCTACAAAACTGCAATCATGTTATTATCTTCAGTAACAACTAGCCTGTATTTAAGTTGAAATATTATTAAAGCACTAAATATCAGGAAAGTAGCACTGATCTAGAACAGAGCATTCAGGTGTGTAAAAGCCAGAAAACATGCTGGTCTGTCATTCTCATTCAGTTCCCATTTGTGGGAACAGCACCTATTTCCTCCATCCTCAACAGCCATGCAGCTGAAAGTTTCTTTTGGGCATAGTCTGGGAAAGTGATAAAAGCCCTGGGAAAATCCATGAAGGAAGCAATAGTGCCCTAGGCAAATCACAATGATTAGATGAACAAAATTACTGAACAGAATTTATGGGACGGGATCTCCTCCCATCCTAGGTAGGATATCATTTGCAGACTTGCAGCAGTTTCCTCACACCACTCTTCTGCAATACAACAGAGTAATTTTTTTGGATAATTTTTCCATGTCTCAGACAAAGGCAGAAAGAGAAAGTAATTTGTATGTGTCAAATTTGTGTACTAAGTTATAAAACTAAAACTTTCTGAGACAAAAGAGGTTTGTTTGCTAGACTTCCTGCTGCAACAAAACACCTTTCTGAATTCACTGAGGAGAGATGAAGAATTTGAAAGACTGTCTTTCTGAGCCCTAGATCATAATGCAGATACTCCATGTACTATAGGTTTATAAAGTACATAAATAATCATCTAGAATACCTGAGATCACACCCAAATCTTTCAGACTGCTGCCAGCACCTCAGTGCTGTGAATAAGAATGCATTCTTAGAGACATGGAAAGACATGGAAACCTAAGGGAGGCCTAGGAGGCAGTTTCTTAATTTAAAATCAAGAAACAATCACCATCTGGGGAAGACCATCACATTTTGTAGTGACAGGATCTGGGAATCACCTGTACAGAAACTACCAAAAGCATTTTAGATCTTAACAGAGAAGAAGAATTGGCATCTGAGATACTTCTTCCTATGAAAGCCAAACAAAAGTACCTTCAAAACCTAAACGTGGCATTGCATGGCACTGAAGGACTACAGTACCATGAATTAAAATTTGGACGTTGCAACAGTAATAACTTTGACAAAATATCTACTTCAAGCACATGCTCCAATATTGACTTAGCCAGTAAATAAATAGTATGGCTCCATCTCAAAAGGTTAGTCAAGAGCTAAGTATTGATTCAAGAAGCTTGTTCTAATAAAATAATGTGATGTAGTACATCTTTGCCAAGTAACAAAAAAGAAACGCATTTTGTAGCATCTGATCCAAAGCTCCCTGAAGTCAGAAGAAATTCAGAGCCTTCCAAAACGAAAATAAAGTGTTTTCATAGGCTAGAAAATACAACACATTCTTGTAACATTAACAAATTATATTCTTAAAAAATAAACAGAAACAAAACAAGAAAACAAAAACTAAACAAGAGAAAGAAAAAGGAAAAAAGGGTTCAGAATCAAACATACTAAACCCAGTTGCTTTCTCACCCAGTGTGATAAATTTATGTTGCAAAATCAATCTCCAGCAATGGCTAAAATGTTTGGGGGAAAGGACATAGAACGGACTCTTCTGCTACACATATGCAACTCTCAGCATTTACTGTGGAAATCCTGAGCCAAAACCTATCTAGATCTCCCTATTTAATACTTAACAATGAAACTGTATTTCACTAAGTTGCTATATCTTTTTTTGCTCCCACACACAATTAAGGCCTCCACAGCATTTCCTGCTCTACAACACAAGTTCTACAATTTCCTTTTTAACTGAAAAAAAATCCCAAACCACTCCTTCATGTTAAACTCTGTTGTGTGGCCACTTCCTGTATGAGAAACAAACATAGTTGTATTCTATTAAACTTATGCTAATTGTTCTAGTCTAGCAGCTGCTTTCCCCTACCCATCCACTCACTCCCCCAAGCTGAAGAACTTCTGTTTTCTTAGGTTTTCTTCAAATGGCCACCACTTTGTGCCTCTGATTACAGGGTATGCTTTACCAGCTTGGGTAGCTTTCAAGACATGGGTGCACCATGCATTCACTACATGCTTTAAAATTCTCCTAAATTCTCCCTTTTCATAACCTCCAAAATTCCGCTTCTCCTTTTAATCACACCAGCACTGAGATGATGTTTGCAGACTTACAATGACTCTCAAATCAAGCATCAACAGCCTCTTGTGTATGTACAGTCACAGCTTCACTCAGCTTCACGATTACCAACATTTGCATTCATCAGCCCTGTCTTTCAACTGAATTTATTCCTTCAATACCTATGATGGGATCTCTTCTTTTTTATTTGAGAGTTCTATAGCATAATCTCCTGTGTCTGAACTAGACATTTGAATTCCTTTTATACCCATAATGCCTCTCAGACAGCATTTAAAACAGGACAGGTGACTCACATCACTAAAATACGTACGTCTCCCCAGCGACTCTCTAAAGTGGATCTTAAGAATCAGCTCAGATGTTTCACAATGTTAGAAAAATCCCCGCTTTGTAGTTTGAAATTCTACAATTTACATTTTACACTGACCCCTATTATTGACAGTCCTGCAGAATTATGTAACCATAAACAATTCTCATCTTCCTCCAGGCCTTCCCTTTACTCAGGACTCACATCCTCCCTGATATTTCTAATAATCACAGGCTTAATTAAAAAGTCATACACACAACACCTTACCTTAGATGCCATACGCATGAACAGTGAGTTTTGATCCTCTGCTGTTCTCATCTTCTCATTTTTGACCAAATCCTTCAGGTTCATATTATCATCATCCTGAAAATACCTTACTCTCTCTTTATCTACATGAGTAGGGACCTGGAAGCAAACACGTTAAAAATAAATATTAACCTAATGAGAAAGATCAGTTATAAAATTCAGACCCTAACAATTTCAACAGGTTTAAAGAATCATGAATCAAGCTAAGCAGACCCAAAACAACTGGGCTAATATCTCCATGTTATCTAAGGAGAAGAACATGTTTCCCTTTCTTCAATTGCATCAGTACATCTACATTAAAATATAGCCTCTTTCTGAAGTCACTATATCCTTTACGTCCTTAAGGTATCAGAGCTACAACTCAGGAAAGATATACAGTACTTCACTGAAACAGTTAATAAGCTTATAAAAATTAAATATTAAATATTCTAAGAAGTAATTTTCATTATTGACAACTCTATAGCTTTTGTAAAGTCACAGACAGTACTGAAACACAGTAATCACAGACAGTACTGAAAACTCGTGTGAATATGGTACCTCTGCTGGGAAATGTTGCCATCTTAGAGTGCACAAGAGAACAGAGGTGCCCCTTTAAGGCCGGACTAAACTAAATTCTGAAGGAGCACAGGGAGTGGTCATTAACATAAAGCAGGATAGCATTGTTCAAAATGGAAGCAACAGGACAATGACAACAAATTCCTCACCCTCTTGTGTCTTTCACTTCTCCATAGCAGTGTTACAAACTGATCTGTCCTACTAGTTAAGAACATACTTGCTGGAAACGTGAGGTAGTATCCTCATATTACCTCATATACCTCCTCTTATCTCAAAAAGATCAAAGTGCTACTATATTTACTGTTGGAAGCAATTATCCTAAGAATAAAACACTGCTCCAGCTTCCAAGCTTCTCATTGTTCCCCAAAGCATTCTGTTACAAAGATTAGGTCATAATTATTATTATCATCAGTAGCCATATTTTTTATTAGAACAAAAGTGAAATTAGGCCCTGAGACCTGAGTATCTCAGTAAAATCTTCCTTAATTTGGGAATATTCAGCTCTGCTAATCTTCATTATTTACATTACTTTATGTAATATAAACTACCTGGCTAAGAGACTATGATAACTTTTCCTTGAATGTGCATTTAAATAAGCCCTAAAGCGATCCCTTGGGAAATGCAATCTGAAAATCAACTTAATATATGCTTAATAAATATGTAATCTAACACTTAATTACAATCATCTTCTGAAAGGAAGTTTTTAACTACCTATTGACATTCTGATAAGATACTCATTAATTATGGCATCATAAATTAAAACTACAAAATCATTTAAGAATTGTAGTTTAATACTCAGACATGTAAAACTTACCATCTGCTGCTTTCTTCGCCCTCCTTTTGGCTCTCGTGGCTCCGTTGGTCCTGTCACAGGCCACGCCCTTCCACTTCCATCTGTTCTGACAAGGACCACTTGTTCATCTTCTTGACGGCTTGAAGCCTGTGTCAGGTTTTAAGACATATTTTAAAACAGATGGTACAGACAAGCAACAAGAAATACCTACTCCACATTAAATAAATGCTTAGAATCTTAAAGATTAAGTAACAGATGCTTTACATTTTGTGCGTTCATTACAATTCAAAGTAGACAGTTTCACCTTAGGAAGGTATTTTTTCACACTCATAAAGAAAAAAGTATTAAAAATACATTCAGTTAGTTAGATGCAGAGCTCTTCTTTCCAAAAGAACCAAGTTTGTATTCTTGGTTTTTTCTTGTAAAGCTTTATCTCTAGAAGACACACAATGCTTCTGGAAGACTTAAATAGATAATATTGAATTAATATACACCACCATCATTATAATGCTGTATTCCTGAAAAACATCTGAAAAGCTAAGGCACATTACCACCTCTTTTGTGGACTGGGCATGTGGAGAATGACCACCCCCACCTCAATCCCCCAGAAGTTAAGAACCTGTCCTCATGGAAAGCCTTCATAGGGCTCCCACTTCATAGGGGTGTTCTCAAATTTAAGATATATTATATATACACACACACAGGGGGAAAAAAAGACAGAAATTCATCACCAAAAGTAAGTATTTAACTTTCTAAAATATTAAGAATAATTTTAAAAAATAACTGAAAAGCCTGAGACCTTCCTGATTATACTTCAAAGATGTTTAGGTAAATCAGTTGATTAAATTAGAGCACATAATGGGGTCACCACTTAATCAGATTATATTAGGACAGCCTTTGTCAAATCTTATAAACAACTTCATTAATCTCAATTTCAACCTATTTTCTACCGAACTGCTTTCCACCTGCCATCTTTGCCGAAGGAAAGCTTGTCCCAGAAACCTAAATAAAGTCTGGAAAATCCGTAGATACTGAAGTATACTTCAACAGCTTAATTACATATCTCCAAGGAAAGTCATATGAAGGTAGAAGTTATGGACCAAAAAGCTGTCCAGGTAAGACAGACCTCTTCTGTAACATCAAAGGCAAATCTCATTTTGCAAAGCAAACCAAGATGTCCAGCACCACTTCGGTTCCAATAACAATACTGATATTTCCAGAGAATACAACACGACTTATTCCCAGCAACACGACTTATTCCCTGACAGGTACATGCCTCGCCTGTTACTTTTTCACAAGATAAGGGCTTTTCTCCCTGTTGGGAGGGGGAGAAAAGGTGATTCATCCCAATAGGAGAAAAAGGCTGTGCGCATTCACCCCACACGTGTCACAGCATAAAAAGGTCACACCTGGCTGAGACACAGCCAGACTGGGGGGACCATGTTTTCAGGTCATCACTATGCCATAAACCCTTATTCACAGCAGATACGGAAAGCAAAGATGAAGTTAACACCAATAAGAATGTATCATAGGAAACTTCTTAAATGCCATAGTTCCTTTAAAACTTGGGTAACTTTGCAAGTTTGGAGGTTGAACACACAGCCATAGATATTGCAGTGAAAACTCAAAAATCCAGAGCATTGCTAATTAGTCTGAAATGAAACAGACCTTCGAAGAGGAAAAAAACCCACCTTGTTCTAAACCATACCCACGTGGCCAAGTAGGGATACAAAGCTCTCCCAAGAGGACTAGTCAAATCCACACAGCAGACCCTTTACAGTTTTCAATGAATAATCTACAAAGTAACCACTTCTGAAGGGTCCTGTTCATGTGAACTCCTCAGTCGGGAGCATCTTTCCAACCATTCAGCTCCTTTTACCTGCTGCCCCTATAGAATCTCCAAAAGGATGCTGACTTCAGGTCTCTCCTTCCCACAGCTCTGGGTTACTGAGACAAGGAAAAGGATGAACTTTTCCATTCCCGGGCTCTAAACTTTAACCTCATTGTATACATGACTTTTAATAAATACAAATCACTAAAACCAATAGTCATTAAAATAGCAACGCTTCAAGAACTGCAAAGAACAGTAATACCAGATTCTTGTATCAACTTACAAGCATCTAGTTCCTTTTAAAGACATCCATCCCAAAACTTGTCTTCACTAAAATTCTTAATACAGTCATTTCAGAAAAGATGTCATTGATGTGCAGCTTGTTATTTTCCCAAAAGTTAATGGAATTCACAAGGTGTTCTATGTGTCAAGACTTTCTCTGCCTTTGAAGAAGGGCTCTAAAATGTTAGATCCAACATTTGCAATTTTTTTTTTCTTCCCATTTCTGCATGCTAACACAGTAACACACAAGCAATACAAGAGTATCTTCTGAATCTGAACCATGGAACGAGTTAGGACAGGGACAGGGAATGGAGAGAGGAGCAGCAAATATAATACATACTGAATTCTTTGAGTCAGAACCCTACAGCTGCTTTATGAGGGTTTGAGGTTTTTTCTCCCTAATTTCCAAGAGTCCTGAGTCCTGACACAAGGCATGTAATCCTGACCATAATGTATTTAGATTTAATATTCCAGAGGAAAAAAAAAAAAAAGGCAAAAAATCATAGTAATTTTTAGCTTCAGAACACAAAGTACAAAAAACCAGAAGTGGTCCTTCAAAGAGAAATTAAAGGAAGCAGATAAAAGGATACAATAATTATGGATAGTATGAAGACTTATGTGAAGTCATGTTAGAGACTAACAGCAAATGCATACTAGGAACCAAGATGAATCCAATGGATCCAAGCCAAACATGATTATTCAGAAGATTAAAGATGTTATTAGAGGCAAAGATATCCTTCACAATTCAAAACCCTATCTAAATAGAACTGACTTAAAAACACAGCATAATAACAGATAGTTAACTGTATTAACACAAAAAATTGATTTTTAGGAGGATCTTGGCAACAATAATTAGTAAAGCTATTTCTAAACACATCAGAAGCAATGAGCTTTCTGGTAGAAAAAGATGCTCAAGTGGTTATAGCATTATCAGGAGGTGACATCTGAATAATAAATTAATTAATTGTATTTTATTCAACAACACTTTTTGAAAGAAAAAACAAAAAAAAGAACTAGAATAAACTTTAGAAATCGTCTTTTAACTGAAATATCAGTAAAAGGAGCTTTTTAAGCAAGCTGCCATGAAGTAATGATTTTCACTAGAGCTTCCAAAAGAGAATTCCAATATATAACGTCCACATCTTTCAGCACATACTACATCCCTTAAATAGGTCTCAGTACAAAAATAATGGAAAATGACCAATACAATAAAAGGCTTTAAAATGTGCCAAAGGCTGATTCTGGGAATTCTGGGGCAATGTATCTAACATGTATAATGGACAAGTTCACACAAGTATAATAAAAACCAGAATTCCTCTACACTTGAACAATTATGCCATACTGAGAAAGAGCGTTTGCAGGAAAAATCCACAACACACAGAAGTGACAGACTGTTTCAAAGGAGAGTGGATATCAACCTAACTGCAAGAATTACTTAACGTTCTCTTTTTAATCTATTGATATTTTCTTTACACTTGCATTCCCATGAATATATGACCATGGTATATGGTAACACAATGTGGTCATTGTGATGTAATAAATACTCATTAATAATTATCATCAGATAAGTAATACTTCTATTAAGTACAATATAGGTTTAAAAACATGTAGTACAGTACTTTAAATATGATACCTATTCTTAAAGTTGAAACTGGAGAAGAGGCTCAGTCACTATCTCTGAATCTTGAGATGATTGCTAAACAAACAATATAATTTACAGTCTGAAATGAATAAAAAAAGTATGTATTTCCAGAAAGAGAGAGGAATTGTTTGCTGCCATTAATTAAGGAACATGAATTTTTACTTCAGGCCAATTAAATATGCAAAGTACACAGTTGTTCTCACCAAATGTACAAACCACTACACAGCAATTAACACTCAACTGAACAAAACAAGCAGACAAGTCTGGTTTTGAAAGATAAAAGCTTTAAATTAAATACATAAATAAATAAGATACAGCTCTGAAAAAAATTTTTGAACTCTGCAGAGATTATCCCTGTTCCATAATCCATTAGAAGGAAGTGGAAATCCTGTGCCACACCAGGTGCACACCTTAATTTGAGGAACAGACACTGGAGCAGGTGAACAAATGGAGTAATCAGGCCAAGTATCTGAGATAAGATCTACTCAATTAGAATTGTTTTTCAATGCTAATAGCTAAAGGGAATAAAATGTATTTTAATAGTGAGTGTATTGTGGGATAGGGAACAACTAGAGCTGGAAAAAACCACTTTTTTTTAAATTACTGAGCAAACAAAAAGCTGCATGCTGCATGAATTGAAAGCTGTCTGCAAATGTTTATTGAGAGCTACATTCAAGTGGTACAAGCACAGTGTAATGAAGGAATAACAAAGCTCAGGAGCAGTCTTCAGCAAGGAACAAGCCTTGCTAGCTTTGTCAAATCAGATGCTGCATTAAGCATGCCACCTGTTTCCTTTCTCCTACAGTCTTGGGCGAATGGAAATGCTTTGAATATTGTCTTATTTCTCTATTGGAAAAGTCTGTCCTTATGTTATAGTATCAGTAAGCATCTAAAAGATATCTAGCACTTCTCAGAGAGCTAGGCTCAGGTATTTCTTCCATTCACTGTCTCACATTCTCTTCCATTGCTCCATCTTCTCCCATTCCAGTTACCCTCCCATTCTCTTCCATTGCTCCTTCTTCTTCCATTCCAGTTACCCTTCTCTTCGGTTCTCAGCTTGCACTCACACATAATCACCAGTTACGAGAAGGACGAGTAAATCCCATCTAGAAAGAGCATCTGCCTCCTTCAGTGCTGGCTGTTCCTAAAGGCACCATGTCTCATATTCAGGAATCATTGTATTCCCAACCTGGAGTCCCCATGTAACAGGTTTCAAAGCATCTAAGCTCCCCTTCAGGCTCTGACACTTGCTGTGAATAACGGCTCTGTAACCATCAACTTAATGCTTATAAAAATCAGTAGGTTGACTATTCTCTATAGCAAGACTGAGATTTGGATCTCACAGGAAGATAAAATTAAAATGGTGAGAGGTCTGTAACAGCAGTCCATTGTATACATGCTGTACCTTTGATCTGGGTTTCTTACAGCAGAAAAAAGATAAGACTAAGAGAATTAGCAGTGTGAGGAAGGAAAGCAAAAGCAAACTTCTAAAAACTAGGTTAAAAATTCAGTATTTCAAGAAAGACTTCATAAATATATTAATGAGTCGCTATTACACATTCAAAAGGTGCTAACCTAGTAATGGGATTTTAAAAAGGTTTTACAAGACCAGAAAGTTGGTCTGCCATAATTAGGCCCTTGTGTTTAACAGTGAAGAGAAGTATTAGAAAATGTAATGTAGGCTGCAACACAGAGGTGAACTATTCAGAACAGAACCTTTATAAGGTAGTGCTTGGTTTGTGTGTAAAGCATGAGACTAAAAAAACCCAAAAAATGCGAAACCATGGAAAAGGATTAGGTCTCTGTCCTTTCTTTCCGCCAGTCAGTGAGTGACACCGCTTAATAACACAACGTGTAAAAAACTTCATTTGTTCTTATTGATAATGTCAGTTGCCCTTTAAATTCAGCAATTCTTTGTTCTTATATTACAAAAAGGTTATTTTGGCTAGGCTGTTTATTACTCAGAATAAGCAACCTGGCCTCCTTATTAATCTCCTCTTTACAATGAATGCCTCCAATCAGCCCTGCATGCAGAAGTCTTTCTATTTCCAATCAGTACTTATTTTCTTAAAGCATTTTTAAGAGAGGGTAATCAGAATATCATCTCTTGAGTAGAATGGACACACACAAATCTAAAGTCAAATTCAGTAAGAGTCATACTGCCAGCCTGTGGAAGTAAAACTGGAGCTAGTAATGCTTAACTTACAGCAGCTTGTAATGTGTCTGTCCAGGGATGCATCTAGTAACGGGGAAAACTAAAGGAATTAAGTCTAACTTTAAAATAATACTGGATATCAGAAAGCCACAAAGCCTTGAAAATACAACTTTAAAAAAAGCTCCAAAGATTCCATTTGATACTCTAAATTGTTAGCTACACTTTGAAATGGTTAGTCACTTAGCCACATCAACGAGCCACTGTAGGTATGAGATGTAAGAATACTTGTAAAAAATGTAATGGCTTGTTTTTACAAGGCATTTTTACAAGCAAGAACATCTGACACAAAACATATATACTCAGACCATAAAAAAAGAGAAGTATTGCAGCATGTTGGTTCTTAAGTCCACAAATCTCTATGACATCTTATCAACTGATTTAACACAGTGAAAGGGTAAATACAGCAGTAAAAATATGTAGAAATTTAACATGGTGTGAGGAGAAAGAGCCAGAAAAAGGGGCACCATCAGTTACAAGTGCTGCATTGCACTTGGATATGGCTTTTGTCTCTGGTGTCAAAGCATACTTCAAAGTTTTTTGTATTCTCAGTTTGAAATTTAAGACATTTTAGCCATTCTGCGCTTTTATACTTTTTACATGCAGTGAAACTCTAAGATATTTTACATCATTTAGTTACTGATGCAATTTCTCCAATATGTTTTAATTGCAAAAGTCAATTCCTATAAATTACAGTCAGGACGATAAACCACTTTGTCTTAATATGTTTTTGTCGTAAATAGTTGTGTAGTCTTCTCTTACTGACATCAACAAGAGTGTTCAGGAAACACACTAATCAATAACTGCATACACATAGAAGTATGTACTAATGAAAGCTGTTCTGCAAAAGTATACCCCTGTCATTATTCCATGTTCCGTGTTCTGTTTAGAGTTAGTCAACTCTGTATGGAAAACACAAACTTTCTCTGGAGAAAGGATGGCACAGCCATCTTGCAGACAAGATTCAAGTGTGATGGAACAGCAGGAATCAGAAATTATGATGAGCTAAAAACATCTGAGAGCAAACAGGCCATGAGCCATCTGTTGCTGTATCTCCCCACCATCTGAAGTTCCAAATAAAATCTGAGATTTTTATTGTGCATTTAGTGAGGATCATTGATCCCCAGCTTTCTAGGTTTTATACAATTGTCTCAGCTATACCTTTCTGCAATTTTAAATAACTTTTAAAGGATTCTTTATATATGGTAAGTCTATAAGCGTTACTACAGCTGTATTTAGATTCTGCATTGGTTAAGTCAGAATGAAAGTTATGAAAATATATCACAGATAAATTTTGACAACCAAATATTTTCATTGCAGAAAAATATCTGTGTTTATAGTCTCAATTCCCAAACCTAAAATTAAACATCCTGGCACACCTGCAATTTTCCATGTTAATTTTCAGGGTGATTTGGCTTTTGCTTTTATGTGTTTGTTTAGCACGAGTTTGGCTTCCTTTTAAATAAAAAAAACCCAGACATCAGAAGCATTGATTATTTTCCTTCCTTCTTTGACTTCCTACTCTGAAGTACTAATCACTATCTAAATTTTACATGTATACACACATATACACAAACACACATGTACACACACACACCATCTTACGGAGATAACTGTCTCTTTCTCCAAGGAATCACTGTCATTTTAGAGCTATTTGTAAAAAGGTCAATCTTGAAAACATACGAAAAATAAACACACATTCTTATTTTCCCCATTATCATTACTGGAACCAATAGAATATTATCTCAGATTTGTTCCACATCTGATTCCTCTCAGCCACTTAGTGCTAATGTCACATGGTTTCCTTGTCTCAGGATAATAACTGTGCTGCAAATCGTTTCTCTGGATAAAGATCCAGCATTAGCCAAGTTCCTAATGCAGAACTACATACAACGAGATGCAATGGATGCAATTTTATAGAATCATCGAATGTTAAGGGTTTGGAAGGCACCTTAAAGATCATCTAGTCTAAACCCCCTGTCATGGGCAGGGACACCTCCCACTAGATCAGGTTGCTCAAGGCCCTGTCCAACCTGGCCTTGAACACTGCCAGGATTGGGGCATCCACAACCCCCTTGAGCAACCTGTTCCAGTACCTCACCACTCTCACAGTAAAAATATTTCTTCCTAATATCTAACCTAAATTTCACCTCTTTCAATTTGTACCCCATTATTCCTTGTCCTACCACTACAGTTCCTAACCAAGAGTCCCTCGCTGGCTTCCCTATAGGCCCCCTTCAGATAAGAAGGATTTGAGATTGAAGCCAAGCTGTTTTATTCATTTTCTTTCCTGAAAAACAGTGTTAGTTCTTCAGAAAGAATTTGCTAAGTATTATTTATACTGAGCTAGTTTCTGTAGAATTCTCCCTCAGTCTGGAGTCTAACGCATCTCAGAAACCCAAATTAAACATCAGACCTTCAATACATTAAAATTTGTGTCCATATAGGAGGCGTCAGAAACATAATCATCCTTATTATTTATACCAAAGAAGAATAATTAAATAAAAATAGCAGAAGCATTTGAAGTACGTGGAGCTCCTAATATTATGAAGGTTCTCACTAAAAGATGAGCCCTACTTATGCCATAAAACTCACTAAATTAACTTTTCCTTGCACTATAAATCCTCTCCACTTGAGATGCACAAGCAATGGACTGGAGTCTGTTACTCTTACAGATGCAACAGGTACCCTAAAAAAGGTTTTCTCCTTTAGACCAGCATCATGTCAGCCATATAGCCACTGTAAAATGAAATGCTGTGCCTGCCAAAATTCAAGTCTTATTCTACGGATGTCTTCTATGCCCAAGAGGCTTCAAGAAGCACTGAATACTCTTCAGTAGAAAAACATTCATACTAGACCAAAGGCTGATGGACTTCCATAGAAAATTCAGTTATTCAAATGAAGATTTTCTATGATGAAATAATTCATATTTTCCCTACATATTCTCAAAGGAATAACAGAAAAGCCTGTAGCTGTTTCTGTTTTTCAGAACTCTCTTCTTTTAAATACTCGGTGACAGTATATCCTACCATGTTACTTTGCTTAAAGTACCACCTTCCAGCTCTCATTCAACCTTGTATTGATTTTGTCTTTCAAATGCAATTCATCATTATTGAAAACTGTCTCTAGCATTTGCTCAGCAGAGACTACTTTCTGTTTCCTGCATACTAATCAAGTTCTAAGGCATACAGAAACAGGCTTAGAGTTGAGAAGCTTTTCTTCTAAGCCATACTTCATTTGGGATTGAAAACAGTTTTAAAAGATGCATACTCTTATACTATATTCAACCACCACCATGTTATTGGGCTACATGTTCATGGTAAGTCCCCTCCAAAGGATATATTCTATATTCTGCCTCTTCCTCATTTCAATTTTTACCTTCTAATTTTTGTACTAGGGAAACCCAATGTAAATTATGTGCCTCAAAGGAGTGTTAATGTTCCAGATATAGCTTGTTAAATAAAAATACTGAATAAAAGTATAAATTACATCAGTTGTGACTGTTACTGACAATGGTAGAAGTGACACCCTCATAAACAATGTAATAAAATCTAGAGTTGTGTAGCACGTTCAGAACAGAAAT
This sequence comes from Daphoenositta chrysoptera, assembly GCA_013397915.1. Classification (NCBI taxonomy): domain Eukaryota; kingdom Metazoa; phylum Chordata; class Aves; order Passeriformes; genus Daphoenositta; species Daphoenositta chrysoptera. The sequence continues at coordinate 313,146 of VZRO01000779.1, forward strand.
ACAAACTGTATTTAAGAGGTAAACTATGAACACGTGGAAGTTGTTTTCTAAATGCTGAAGTCTCCACAATTTTCTGCTGTCTCCTAACATTCAATAGGTATCATTTTCATCACCTATCCCAACTCAAAAACCCTGCAGTACTGCAGCCTTCTCTTTACACAGTTTCACTAAGACTCAAAGTGCAGCCTTGCTTTCTCAAAATGCCCATGACAAATTAGACAATAAGCATCGGAAAATAAGCATAATCTCATTTTATCTCAAAGGAAATCTAAAGGTTTTTGATTTCCACAGACACTGAAGGTTGCCTCCTGCTCAAACTTAAAGACAAAACAAGCACAATCTACATTTTAATTCATCCTTTCAAAAGGAACTTTGCATATGCATTCATTGTAGTCGTACACATGTGACTCAAGTATTTAAGTACAATACCCATTAAGACCCCAAATTCCATCAACAGATAATTCAACTGTATTCATACTAAAATTTATAGGGTTATATACTTAAGGCAGGCTGCAGTGAACAACAGAGGGGTTCTACCCAAGCTGAGACTTGGTGAAAGATATCAGCTGAGAAACACAAGGTTTTTAAATGCCAAATATCAGTTTTTGAAAACTATATTTCAAAACCACATTTTTGGGATTGCTTGGGGTAGAATTCTTGTCTAAGTCAAAAAAAACTGTAGAACTAGTCACTAAGTCACACTATAAAAGCTATATTTGCCTCTATTCTCACTTACAAAAAAAATAAAATTATTTAAAATTAAGCTAGGATTTAAGCTAGCACTTTATAGTTCCTTCAGTCTGTATTTTCTTGATCACTTTAAGGCAGACTAAACCAGCACCACTATCAAAAGAATTGATCCTGTCCTGTGTACAAACCCCAGCCATTCATAGACCCCCTTATACTAGCCTAAGACTTTACTCAGTCACACAGGGAACAGAATTGGGAAATTGATCCATGTCCAATTAATAAGGAAGAAAACTTCCTAGGGAGATGCATTCAAAATTGCCTTCACTACATCCTGATTTATCTCCCCAGCTCTCCAAAAAGAAATTAAAACAAGGCAAAGACACATTTTAGGACCTCCCAGCATGACATTGGCCATGCTGCCCTGCAGAAGCAGAGACAGACCTGCCTGAAACAAAATACTCCATGTTTGTTACTGGCAATGGAGGCAAAGCTATCAAACTTTTGGATCAATAGGACATCCATTTAGAAAACCGTTTCTGTGGAAACTGCTTCAGGTAGCTCACCTGCAGTACAGCCGGCTGAAGTGGCTGAGGCTGTCGCTTGGGTGGTCAATGCACAGAAAGGCTGAGTCATACAGAGTCAAACACCTTCACAAAACAGCTTCCCTTGTGGTACGAGATGGCTCCTGAACCATCTGATGGCCGTGGAGACACAGCGTGGCACAGCTGGCCCTTGATACACAGGAGTGCCAAACACATCCTGCTTTGTGTCCCAGTAGCCCAAAACCAATTTGAAGCTGTACAACCAGTAAGACTACCTTGGCATCACAAAGACAGGGCTTAGTCAGCTCTGCTGGACTGCTGACACTCAAACACCACATAATACAGGCTAGGAGCAGGCAAGAAAGAGGTGCAGGCAAGGCATATTCATAAATATTTACATTTGATACTTCTGCAATGACTACATGCTGTTCGCTGTAAAAATGGTTTAATTAAAAATTAAGATAAAAACCAGAATATGGTTAAGACCAAGGCTGACCAAAATTGCTATTCATAACTCAGCTTCTACAGAGTAAGTGTCCACCCACAACATGCACTTTACTTCCCAATTTTAAAATCTGAATGGATTTTTCCTGTGTAATTACACAACTCCAATCTCATTTATTCAGGGGTTTCTTTACATATACAAAAAACATGCCAAAGAATTGCATTGCAGTGAAGCAGAATCTACCTACACGGAGCTTTTGTAATTTTAAACTCTTGTGAATTCAAGGTGTGAGACCTTAATACTACTTTCACAAGGTAGTCAGCAAGAGACCACACATTATCTTCTAGTTCAGTTTATATTTTGAAGATTTGGATAAATACTAGTCAGTGTATGAGGTCTGATATGAAGCCTTTTTGAAAAAAAAAAGTGGCTTTTCAAACTCAACTCACTAGCAGCTGAATTTTCACTGTGGAATTGGGGTCGAATTGAACAAGAGTATTAGTTTTTGCCTAGAAGTTTCTCCTCCATCATGAGGACAGAGCTCATAACTTAAGATATTAACCCTGCTTCCTTATATCAGTGTTGGTATGGAAGAAGCTTTCCTGCATTTCTTAAATACCACCCTTCAAATGGAATAACATTTGAAGTGCCAGCTTCTTCAGAGACAGCAGAATTATATAACAGCCAGCACAAATCAGTTTCATTATTAATGGAAGATATATATCCTTGTTGAGAAAACACTGATTTTTAAAAAGTCCCGTTGAATTTGCTGAAGTACAATGGAGAAAGTTTTGTTTACCAAAAAAAAGTACAATTCAGTTTGTAGTTACTGACCTGAAGTCACACTTTCTAATTTTCCTAAGTACATTTGATGTTCTCAAAATCAGCTGCTACCTGTATCATACCATTGTGCTAGTGCAAAGAAAAGAAGAATACTTTCCCACTTACCTCTCTGCCAGCCTTTGCTGGAATCTGTCCTTGAGTCTCTCTCAACTTGCGAGCATTGTCAAGTTCTGCTTGAAGCTCTGAAGCTAAATCCTTCAAAGAAAATGACAGTACTCCACTAGTTTAACCATCTTAAACTTTTAAGAGACTTTCATATTAAAACAAACTATTCATTTCTTTTTTTGTGTTTTGATATAACATTTTAAACTCTAATGACACAAAAGACTAAAGAAAACATGTCAATATAATTCACACAACTCTTAATAGGAGTGAAAAAAATGTTCAGAATAGAGGTATCTGAAGGAACAAGTACTGCCATAAAACGACCAGAAAAAAGTATTCTTAAACGTTATTAAGTTATATTAATAAATATTTTGCATAACTAACCATAGATATTACTTTATGTATAGGAAGCTAAATAAGGAAGCCTGAAAACATCATATCCTTTTTTTTTTGTACACACACATACATACCTTTACACACATACATCCACTCCATGGGGCTAAGGAAATATCTCTCAGAAATTTTTGCTATGGAGTTTCACATCTCCCTACACTCCAACTTTTGAACTTAAGACCTTATTTTGAGAATTAAAATGTACAAGAGGTAAAAAATAAGAACTGTTTACAGTCTTGGGTGAATTGGTTTTGATGTTCCTGCTCCCTTATCCGTCTGCCTATTAAATATATACGAGTATTTCAGAATATCTCAGACTGCCAAGAATTGCCAAGCTATCAACCTGCAAGGAATAGAACCATTTATACTTTGACCCCTCTGCCAGTTTCATTGATTGGACTCCAACCGATACCTGCCACCCCAAAATGAAGTCACTTGATCAACACCAGGCAGCAAATCAGTAAAAAAAAAGTAGATTCAGAATTCACTTGGCCCACATGGCCAACCTTGAGCTCCAGCCACCAGGACAGGCTGTTACATAACCATTAGTTCTGGTGTGTGGGGATGAACTTCTTTAAACAAGCTGTATTTTCAATTTGATTAGAGAAAGACCATGAAAAATATTTAAAATGCCAGAAGGTTATTATATATTTTATAATAGCTATTTTATTATTTAAACTGCTGTGGGTTTTGGTTTTGTTTCTTTTTTTAACCAGGCTGATTCAGAGTGCATATATAGAAAACTGGATATATAAAAATAATAGTAAAATTGTAATACTGGTTTCTGCTACATGATTTGGGTCAAAACAAAACAAAATGACAGAATATTAAATTAATTAATTTCTGCTCTGACCCCTCTGCCAGTTTCATGGATTGGACTCTCCCTACAGAACACAGGTATATTTTTTGTCAAATTACTTGTCTTCAGTTCCTACCAGGTTGAAAAGAAAAAGACCAGATTGGTGCTCAAAGTTTTGTTTAGGCAATACTATTGAAGCTGAGCACTATAAAAAAAAAACCCTTTACAAATTTTTGCTGCTTTCCATCAGAGTCTTTGGAAAACCCTCCCCTCCCCAGTACTTTAGCAACTAGTGTAAAGATAGCTTCAGTCATTTTCCCCTGCAGGAAAATGTATTCAATAATATAATATCTTAGGTGACTACACCAGTCCTTCACAAACCTATCATATAATTACATTCATAAAAATATTTTTCCTCACTAGTGTATGTTTTTTAGTATTAACTAGGAAAACTACAGATTAACATATGGACATATCTATTTAAATCATTAATACTATATCTTAGTAGGAAATACACTGCTTGAAGTGACTTTTAATTCACCTTTGAAGCTGATAACATTTCAAATGGACAGAATTTCTAGAATAGGTATTGCTGTTCAAATTTTTAAACCTACATACACACATCTACGTCTAAAGTCTGTGGGAAAAGAATTAATAACATAAAATCAATTTGAATAGAAAATATTTATAAAACGGACATTTTCTCCTAACAAAATCTGAATTATCTGATAGGGGCTTCAACAAGTATCAACATTATGTCAACACCATGTCCTAGTCCAGCAATAATGACAAAACATACTTAAACTTTCCACAAATCAAAGAATCAATAGCTGATTGCAAAATATTAATTTACCACTTGGAGACACAGCATGTTTTATGTATTACTGTAAATAAATACTTATTTATTATTTCTTAAAGATGCAGATTTTGGTGCAAATATTATGTCACAAGAGGCAAACTAAACAGGTGCAGTAAAAATTAATCTTAAAAAAAAAAATAAAAAGGCCCACAGTGGTAGCATTTGCTTCTAAAAATATGAAAATAGTTCCTTAAGAGTAGCTATTCAAAGCCAAGCACTTGAAAAACACAGCTTAAAAACTAACAGACTCTGACCTTGCTATAACAGAAACTTCCAGACAGTACTACTGAAGGGAATTAACTCATTATGGTCATGTTTAATGTAATAAATAAAATACATATACTTCCAGAATTTAGTGTTCCACAGAGTGAAGTTCTTGTTCGTTCAGGTAGCTGGCTGAAACAAGCCACGTTAAATATTCAGCTGTTTCTCCCAGCTCCACAGACCAGCCTCAGTCTGGGCAGGACCACAAAGCATTCCACAGCTGTTCTCAATGCAGAGCTGGCTGCAATGGCATATGCTGCTCCTTTCAGTTTTACAATTTCCATATCACAATTAATAAGCTTGCTTATACAGCAGAGCTATGGACCACAAGCATCTACTTGTGACAAAGCTGATGAAGTAAAGCTCCAGACACTATTTACCTTCTAACATAGACAGGGAGCTTTGTAGTTTTCACCTCCTCCCTTTTAAATAAAAAGATAATAAACACTATAAAAAGGGCAGAGCACAACTAGTTTTGGATATGCTGCTTATCCTACAAAGCCCAGGGACCTGAATCCTCTAGCCTATGAACCATTGCATTACTGTAAAAGCAGTATCTGCAAATCCTACCGAATTCCGCAAGTCTTTATTTGAATCAATACCCTTTAAAAAAACCCCCGAATGATTAAATCGCTGGGAGCTTTAAAGAAAAATTGCAGTAAATCCTGAGAGTTTTTCACAGACATTACCGTGTCTCCCATGAGTTCTGCTTTCACAATCCTCGCTCCCAGTCTGTTCATCTCCTCTTCACTAAGGACCCGAGGCGGCTCATCCTTTGATGATCTGTAAAACACCAGCTGCACTAAAGCCACAGAAAAACAGTGCAGTATTCACCTGTGTAATTAAGTATGATAAGCCTACTACACTGGTACACATGCTCCTATTGGCAGAATAATTGAAAATGACATATTATAAAAATATATGCAGTTGGAAGTTGTCAAGGTCTCTGAAACCAAAGAGCTTGAATAAAATTTTATGAGGTTTGTTTCCTTTTACTTTTGAGATGAATTCAAATGAAAAGCACTATCTATGAACACTTTCCCAGCGTGAAAAAACAGTCAAGGGTCAGTAGGAGGTATAAGAAGGAAAACAGAAAGTTATTTCAACCCACTCTAATTCTTCTTTCTGGCTTTGGTCATGCTTTTACTTCTCACCTCCTGCAAAATCACCCATTTCTGACTTATTCTGTTTACCAAATGGCCTTCCACCTCTTGGAAATTACTTATTTTCCCATTTTTATCTGCTCACAGTACAATCCTTGCATCTGAGTATGTTATGGCTGATACAGTAGAGTTTCCATGGAAAACTACCTGGTACCATTTTTAAAAACATGAAGTCCCCCTAGAAAAGCCTCAGTTGGTAATAAAGAGGATTGTATTTTAATTTTAAAATTAAAAAATCAGCATGTGAGTTCTTATGATATTTATTAAATAAGGACTCCCAGAAATACTGCAAAGAGGCACCAAATAAGTTTGGCTCTTGTTCACTAACCCTAGGCAAGACTAGAACCAACTAACTCTAAAATATTTAAAAAGAGACATAAAAGTACAGTTATGATATTGGTTCCTGCTATTAGAGAGAATTCACTCACTAACTGATATGGTTAAACTCTGTAGGATTTAAAGAAAGGGAGATCTTTGAAGATGGTGTCATTTTTAACCATGAGATCTCCCCAGTCCTGTGAAAATTACCAAAGTTGCTTTTGTTCATTTTCAATATGCTCAATCCAAACCCCCAAAACTCAACAGAATTTACTATGATTTCACCAGAAACAAAACATCCAAAGATTAAGTTCTCACTTTTCCTTAAGCTGTATCTTTCAAAGCAAGGCAGACTATTTCAGTAAGGGGAAAAAAAGGTGTTTATTAATTCATATATGCTTTTTTTAAGTGATGCTGGTGCTTGAATCATTGTCTGAACTTTTTGAGACTCAAGACATTGTTTTGATTTGCTTTTTATCTTGTCTCAAATTAAACTCTGAAGCAGTCACATTATTAAGTGTGACTTCCAGCAAACACTAGCTGATGGACTTTTCCTCTGGGGAGATCCCTTGGACATCCAATCAGCACTTTTAATTAACCTGTGTCATAACTGTCCAAAACACTTTGATTTATAGGCTGAAGAAACTTCCTCTGTGCTTTAGAAAAGATAAAATTTAAAAGCTATACTTTCAGCATGACAGATGAGGAACTGAAACAGCAACACCTATTAATTCAGGCCTTCACCTCAAAAAAGATTTACTTTTTGTGACTGACAACACTTCTGAAAGAGTACATGTATTACAAGTCTTGAAACTTTAAGAAGAAAAAGAAAGCAGCAGCTTATAAATTACTCTCAACAGATAACTGTGGCACATATCCAAACCCAACACGTTCCAAAAGCCAGAATTTTCTGCAAAATTCTACCAAAAAAAAAAANGAAGGAAACAGGAAAACAGGTTATTCACTATTTCAAACATACAGAATCTGAGGAGTTAAGCAGTTATCTTAGAAGAACTTGGAAATAAGTTATGTCAATAAGCAGAGGCTATATGGTATTGCAGGCCTAAGTAATCCCCAGTTTACTAATAAGTCAGCTTAGTAATTGCATTGGCTAAGAAATACGATTAAAATATCAAAGAAGATGCACAATTGGGTTTAACAGTCCTATAACAGAAAACACATGCAAAAGAAAATACCAGCTGAACAGTTTCTATGTCTAGTTTTCTTCTGTGAGGAAAAGAATTATCTTTTCTATCATCATAATTGAATTCTTTGAACTTGCATAAGCAGATCACTTCCGCACACAATCTCATTTCCCAAAATTTGCAGCTTTGTCCAGTGACAATTAGCATTACATTTAGTAAATATAGCAGTTTAAAAAAAAGGTACAGTTTTTGTACCTGCAATTTTAAAAAGTGAATCAGCAGTATTTCACCAAAAAAAAAGACTGGAAAAGAGTAGGTGCTTCTTTGAAGAAAACAATACTGAGGCAACGGTATCACAAACTTCTACTCAATAATTACACGTTCTGCTAGGTCTGGCTGGATGGGATGGAATTTATTTCTTCCACAGCAATGTGGTGGTACATTGTCCTGGGTTGCAGTGTATTCTATTTCCATCTACATGAACTGTTGACACCAGGTGGGTGGTGTTGCTTGCCTCCACCCTCTGGACTATCGTCTGTTAATGGGTCGTGCCACATGACTCATACATAACCCATTCCGGACAATATTGTGTTAATGGCCAATCAAGGCCTTACCACAGGACTGGCAACATTACATCATCCCATTGTGGGATGCTCCGCCCAGAGGGAGGAGACAAGCATTCCATCCTGGATATAAGGTGAGATTGCAAACACCACGGGAGCCCTGTCTACTGGCTTCCCAGAGGACAAGAGCTACCACTGGACTTTCAGCTGGAGACCAGACTGCTGAATCACCGCTTCAACTGAGCTACTACGTTTGGACTGCTACCACCACCCCAACAGGGTGTCAGGTTGTATCTGACTTTGTCAGTGCTTTTTCTTTGTATTATTTCACTTATTTTTAACTTTTCCTATTGAATTTTATTCTGATTTATGATCTCCCACTGGTTTGTTTTTCAAACCAATACATACATTTTCCTCCACACTGTGCCTAGCTCTCCCCTTCCCAGGCCATTCTGCAACCCAGGAATTCCCGTTATGCTCTGGCCTTTGTGGGCCAATGAGCTGGGCAGTGAAATGCCCCTTGACTGTAGCAGAAGCTCTTGCCTGGCTAAGGTGGGAACACGCTGCCTGCACCTGGAACTCCTGGTGCCTGCCATGGTGGGGAACAAATGCAGAAATAATCAGTCAGCTCCCGGCAGCCTCTGAACACTACTCACCTGAACCGCAGCCTGAGGGGAACAGTAATTCCCACAGGAATCTTCAAAATTCCAGTGACTGAGCCAGACTGTGGCCAGGATGGAAATTTACTGATGACTGAAGCCCAGCATGAGGTGACCCCAAAAACGGCAGTGCTATGTGAGGCCCTCTGAGCTCTCCTAGGCCACAGTGGGCTGTGCCAGCATCACACTGAATAGGACACCTCTCAGAACTCAGCAATTCCCCACTTTGCAAAGATTAGAGCACCATCACAGAAAGCTGAAAAAAGGGCCTGGGCTGAAACCCTCCACTCCTTGAGACTCAACTCCTGTTCATTGATCAATTCCAATACATTTGAAGTATTTCACTGAACTCAAGAGGAACTCTTAACAGGCATTCTTAATATATTCACATACATATATTTTTATACATTTATACACATCTATCCCTATATATCTCTTTTTGTCCATGTGCATGCATGTGTGAACTAAGATACCTTACAGCAAGCAGAGTATGTATGTTACAATCTCAGATCTATTATTGTCACTGTTGTGATTGTAGTAAATCCTATTGACTCACTATGTAAATGTTAAATTAGTCAATAATTAAGTACTGCTAAAACCTTGTGATTCACCTTAAAACTGTAAAAAAAGTTCAGACTGCTGCTCTATCAGAAGCCATGTAAAAATTTCACCTGTGGTGAACTGACACTTTTACAGCATCTTACTAAGATCGCCTCTTGCTGATATCTTGGACAGTGGTTCTTCAGGTGATCCTAATTAATTAGAGATGTAATCCTTGAGATGTAAACTGTTAATTAAGTCTGAGACAAAGACTGGATCTAGCCACATCTAAGCTCTATCACGAGTTTAGAAAGCAAGTGTCCGCTCAGAACCTTGTGACTCAATGGAAGGGTCTCCCTTACCCTTTTGTGTCTTCGGACTCTGTGTAAAACATTCTAAATCAATTTTAACTCAGTTTTCCTTCATATGTTTCATTCATGTATTAAATAATAGAGTGAACCTCACCACCAAACTTAGTTAAGTCTCATTTTTAAGGCTTTTATAGATTTATATTAAAACCATTTTTGCAAATACCTTAGATGGTCACTCCTTGAGCAACCCTAAACCACTCATTTGTGACCAGCAGTCTCTATGGTGCTGTGCTTTGGATTTCTCTGGAGACAGTGCTGATAACAGACCAGTGTTTTTGCTATTGCTGAACACTGATTACACAGCCTCAAGACTTTCTTGGTTCTCTCTGTGCACCCCCAGCAAGCAGGCTGAAGTGAGCAGAGGCTTTAGGAGGGGTCACAGCCAGGACAGCCTTAGTCCATGCTATATAACATCATGTCCAGCAAAAAAAAAAAAAAAATGGAGAGAGCAGTCTTTCCAAAGTAGCTGCTGCTCAAAGACTGGTTGGGCATCAGTCTGCTCATGGGAGGTGGTGAGTGACTGAACCTTTGCATCACATGTTGTTGTCCCTTTCCTTCACTCCTCAAATTGCCTTTATCCAATAATGAGTTTTTCTCCCTTTTGCTCTCCCCGTTTCCCTCTGCAGGACTGAGAATGAGCAAGCAGCTGGGACATGCTTAGCTGCTTGCTGGGGTCAACACACCACACCACCACACACACAAGTCAACAACCAGCTCCACACCTTCTGCCCCATCCCCACTCCCACCCCACAAAGGCAGGTGGAAAACAACTGTGGATTGTGTAGACCTTGTACCTGAACAAAGTCATGAACAATCCAAGACTCAAGAGGTGAGGAAGTCTCATAGGCTTCACTTCAAACACACCATGGATCGTTCTAACCAGAAGTTTAAAAAGTGAGTTTGACTGGTAAACCCCAGGCACTTCAATGCAATAACTACTGGGGTAATACACAGGAGAAGAAAAAGGATCACTAAATTTGAATGTCTAGTAATAACTCATGCATCACAGGTTTAATGCTACCAGATCATTTTTTCAGAGTAACTAGAACAACTACAAAAATGTCCTTCTCATTTTGCAGCAAAACAGCACCTAGGCAAACAATAAAATAAACAATAAAACAAGCACGAAAAACACTTGTGAATGGGACTTTCCATAGTATCCTGCCAGAATTTGGAACTACTCCTGCCATGACTTATACTCAAGCACACGCTTTAAAAAAAGAAATAGATTAAGTGAACATCATGCAAATAGTTTATATTTTTGCTATCAATGAAAATTTAAATTTCATTGGCTTCTATCAAAGTACAAAAATTAAAATCTGGAAAAAATACCCAACATATGAAATATCAAGAACTGTATAGACTAAGTTGCCTGTCTCTGGTTAGCCATGCAGTACTCATCTATGTACACTTTTTCTTAGGAAATATACATCAAGGTATATAAGTGGTACATGTAGGAACAATTATAAATAAAGTACATTGTTCATAACCCTGCTATAAGACCTTTTTTTTTGCAAATAACTGACATAATGATATAAGAAAGAAGGAGTTATATTTGATCATATTTTATCAAACGCTTTTTTCAACCAAACCATATCATTCTTCTTACATACTCTAACCAAGAATATTTACTTGTTCAGCTTTCCCAAGCAATAAAATAAAATCTGACTCTAAAATACTTTTGCACATGCCTACAAATTGTTGGAAAGATCTGAAAGAAAGGATTCATAGTAATAACTACACTAGTCAAATCACTGGAAGAGCCAGCAAGCTGCTAATACTGGAGGAGGCCTTGAGCAGAGCAAAAGGTCAGTTCTCTATAAATTACTTGTCTGACCACCTTTGCATTGTCTCTCACAAAAGCAAATCACAGGAAATTAAATTCCTGCTGCCTATGAAGTTTGTGTTTCCCTTCCCACTCCCATTAATGCTTCCTCTTCACCACAGAAAATGCACTTTCTAATCAACACCTTCTACTATTTTTCATATGCTACTACTTTAGCATATGAGCTCATCTCACAAGTGGCAAACCTATCCCTGCTGTATTAATTATTTCAGTTTTTAGTCAGCATTTTCTAACATTTCAAGATTGTATTTCATAAATTCAATGACTGTTAAGATATTTTGCAGGTTTTTTTGCCTAAGAGGCCAATTTTACTGCAGTGTGAAGTAACATTAGAAGCAGAAAATAACCTATCATCAGCAATTCTCAAATGTGCTGAGGAGACAGGTCAGGTAGGGGATATTCACTACTTCTGTTTAACTTACTTCTTCTAGCTGCTCTTAACTGGAGGCTAAGACTCCTCCTCTAAACTAAAGAGATCTGGTATGATCAGTGCTTATACTGTCAAAAAGGAGACAGAGCTTCTGTTATATTTTGCCATGAAAAATACAGCAAATAAAACCCAAGTAAAGATGTTCATAAAATACCTAGAGGATGATGTTTTACTGTCAGATAAAATCTGTTTCTTCTCAGAGGTATCACTTGCGTGCTCCTGTCGCGACTTCTCTTTTTCATCACTTGGAGATCTTTTCCAACTTTTGCCATCAATTTGTTCCCTAGTACCTGATGATTTTTGATCAGATATTAATTTCTTATTGCTATCTTCTGTGTGTGTTTTGGTCCACAGAGCAGTATCCTCACCGGGTTTCTGGAAACGGCTGCTCAAAGAGCTATGAGCTGGCAGTTTGGAAGAGGACTGCTGTGACTTGGAGTCTCTGGGCACACTGTAAGGTGATAAATCATCTTCAGAGGGTTTCAAAAAGTTGTGTTTCATGTTGCTTAGAGATGAACTCTTTTCCTGATTTCGTTTTCCACTGGAGTATTTTTCTGCTTTGGAGCTGTAGCCCCTTAATACTTCATCCATGTTACTGTGTCCACATTCCTGGTCTGCTCTTGACACATCTCTTTTGTAACCTTTGTCTTCCTGTGCCCACCCCTTGCTGTACTTCTCCCTGGAATAGCTCCCAAACCTGTTTCTGTTTCTATCACCTTCATCTCGGGTTGCCTTTTCAATATGTTCTTTCTCACTTTCTGAATAGTCAGTCTTCTTCCATCTTCCACTTCGGTGATAATTTTCCTTTTTGGAGGCAGCATTTTCAGCTTCTTCTAATCGTGACTGAAATACCTCCACTGACTAAAAGAAAGAATAAAAAAGTCATACCACTTTTAAGGTCATGGGGTATTGTGTAACTATTTTAAATTTTCTATAGGATCCCATATATTAAAAACATTTAACAAGAAAAATATTTAAAAGGCTGGGTAGCTTTAAACCCTTCATCACTTGACAGAAGCTTCAGAGGCTGTTTTTTCCTGCTTCTTTTCACATGTCTTACAGTTCACATGAAGTACTTCTGCCTTTATATGAAAGCAATCTTTTCCAAGCATCTATTAGTAGGAAGAAAATTTAACTGAAGATCCTTACCCCGTATCTCTCAGCTACAATTTCTTCTAAATTTCGTTTCTCTCTCTCAGCCTGCTCCTTCATCCTTTGGTATGATTTTCGCAGCCAACTTAATCCAGCATCTTCTACCACTGTGACTAAAGTAGCAAACAATGAGAGGTTGTAGTTTTACATCTCAAGTAATTATTTCTATTTAACCTTACTCTGTATGTGACATTAAAACTTCACCTAAATGTACTGTAAAAATTGAAGGGATGCAAAAGAAAAACAGAATTAATATACAAATACAAGTACATATTTTCATAAGTTAATGCTGGTTATATCTCACCAAAATTATTTAATTTGAGCTTCTCTAGTTTATCATAGAATACAAGCAGTTTTCAAGACAGGAGTGGCATAGGAGAACTTGTGGAGTTTCTTTATGACATTAAAGAACCTTCCTGTTGTTTCCACACTCTGTGTCCACTCTTGGGCATATCCCTTACACACACAGAAGTGAACTGCCTTTCTCAGAAACTGAATGAGTCACCTACTGTTTCCCATGTGAGAAGCTAGCACAGGTCTTCACATGCTGAACACACACTCACTGAAGCCCGTCACCTCTTACAAATCACTGATCTCTGTGACTCCCAAAAGTGGCCATGAGGCTAATGGTTTCTGGGACAGACTGTCCACAGGGAAAGGCTAACAAAAAGCCACAGACCCCACTCTTTCCTCTTGACAGAATTCAAGGACCCTTCTTATCACATAATAAATGTTTCATGACATTATGAAAAAGTTTTTTATTACTGTGTTTGCTGGAAATGGGCAGGATAACCCCAGGGTAAGGAAAAAAGTGAAAAGGCTACAGAAATAATATTTTTCACAAACTGCATCTGTAATGTACTTCATTTTGATGTGACTCAGCCTTCTGTGGGTGAATACTTTAAAACTATGATTTGTGCAATGGAATGAAAGGAACCAAATGAATTGACAACAATTTATCTTGTCTTGGTTAAATCATGGTTTTTTTTAATTAGTTCAAAATGGAGAATTTCTGTAAGGATATTGAAGGTCAAACCACTCAAGATTAAAAACCAGTGAAGAGAAATTCTGCCAAACAATGTACTATGATACCAACCCAATATTCACTACGGAATTTTCACCCAAATGTTACTTTATTACATATATTATTAATAATACATATATTATTCATAATCCTGTTACAACAACATTAGGAGTAATTTGTTAGCAACACAGAGACCAGAAACTGGAGACAGAAATTTAAGATTATTACTAAATAATAGTAAATAAAGCTGTTTACCTTTCTTAACTGAAGCTTCTTCATCCTTCTCTGGTGGCAAACCTGTACCACCATCTTTCCAATAGGGATTGAGTTCTCTTTCAGACAGCATGGCCTAAAGCAGAAATTATTTTAATGTGTGTATAGCATATGTTATATAGGTTCGTATTTTATAGAATATCTGATAAATTTTGAAAGACTTGCGTGTGAAGTCTATGTTATATTGCCAACTCATCACCACCACTTTCATGGTCAAAGCATCTGTTGAACACATTGTTTTGGCAACCAAAGAAAAAGCAGATATTCTGGTGTAGAAAACACAGGAGTATAAACCTGCATGAACAGCAAGTAGTTGGGTGGGAGAGTCTATAAATTTCATACCTTTCTAGGATTAAGAATACATATAAATTGTCATTAACCATATAATACATGCTGACATTCTGGTGATTTAAGATTAAATGGTCCTCCAACAGCTCTGAAATAATGTTCAGGAATAAAATCATGCAGAGAAAAAAATTTTTAAAATATTAATCCCTTGTTGAAAGACAATAACCAAGGCACTGCATACTACACAAGAACAGTGATCCAGGTCAGTCTGGTTTCCAGGCACAACACAGCCAGCTGGAAAACCTAATAGCAAAAAACAGCCTACTGTGAGGTGTGAGGACAAGGAAATATTAGCTAGTGATCAGTAATTATGTTTTCAGATCAAACTACACTGCATCTAAGGAAGTGAATGAACAAATGAAGGAGCCATCAACTGTTTGCAAACAGAGTTAATTCAATGACAGCAACCCCTTCTCCAGCCAGACCCTGAGTCACCCTTGTGTTCACCGACAACTGAGACATGAAAGGCACAACTGCTCTGAGTTCTTTCTTAAAAAAAAAAAAAGCCTCAGCACCATACACTTTAACACAGTAACTTAAGTAAGCTTTTATCACACGAAACAATGGTGCTGCTTTCACACATCATGGAGAAGGCCAGACCAACACTCTGTCATTGTTACTAACAGAACTTAGTACCAACAAAAGTAACTTTCTCCTTACATAGAAGATAGTTAAAAGACTTTTCTCCACTGATAAGCCTGAAGTATGAAGCCTTCCATCCAAACTTTATCACATCAGGCATTAGTTTTAATAACAATAAAGACTTACATATTCAAACCAATTCATTAGTTTATTCATCATACAGAATTTAGTGAAATGCAGATAAAAATTAAGATATTAATTCCTCCTACCTGCTCAAGTTCTTGAGCTTTCTGTCGTTCCAGTACTTTTTCTTTGTGTCTTTCACCTTTGACAGCTGCTACTGACGTTGTTTTCAATGACATGAAGTTTAAATTCATCCATTCTTCTCTCTTTAAAATAAACACAAAAATCAGTGTTCATAATTCCAACAAAAACATGGCTCATGTACAAACCAAACTAGTGCAACTACTGACAAATGTTGCTGACAATACACAGTATAGGTTCTACAAACGCATATGAAATACTTCAACGAAAGGAAAACATGATTTTAAGAATCCTAATCTTCCAATTTTTTAATACTCAAACAAATTTCGTGTCTTCCTGTAACATGAAAAACATATTTACAATGGTATTTAAGACATTAGTAAACATGCAGATTGTACAGACTGCTACTTATTAGCATAAACAAATACTGTACATATCATTTTGCTAATTCTAATCTCATGATCTCTTGCATCTCTTCTAGTGTATACAAAATCTGCGATCGGTATCTGAGCATAGTTCACACCTCAGATACCCAGGCACTAACTGCACTCTCAAATTCAATAGTTAAACATCTAAATTCTGTGAATTGTACTCACAGTAACAGCGAGAAAAGTGCACTTACAAAACCTAAGCCACCAAGGAGATTTTTAAAATGAGGACTAGTCTAAAGAAAAGCAGCACATTAAAAGCCTAGATATATCTACTACATTTATATAGGTAAAACCTGAAGCCTCAAAAGCAAGCAGTGACATACACATTGGAAGCAGTTACTCTACAAAGGCAAGTATTTGGAGCAATTCTATAATTCTAGTATAGCAACCAAAATGACAAGATTACATCTATTTTGAAACATGTCCTTGCAGAAGAATCTTCCTATCTCCAACAGAGTTCAAGTCTGAGTTGTCAATCTGAACAGATGCTATATGTCACTTTGTCTCTGTTCTTTAAAAATTATGTTAAGCAACATGCCAGAGAATTTCAGAGGTGAAACAAACACTCCATGTCTCCGATCTCCTCTAAGAAAGAGAAGGAACTGAAAAATTATTTATCTTCAAGTGATTCAATAATATCTATGTCCACATCAGCAAGCAATGTGCATCAACAAATGTGGATATGCACGGGACCTCTGGCGGTCATCTGGTCCAAACCCCCACTCAAGCAGGGTCCCCTAGGGCCAGTTGGATCATGTCCAGATGGCTTGTAAATATGGGGATTTTATTTAATATTAAGATTTTATTTTTAAAAAAGGGATGGAGATTCCACAGCCTCTGCAGGTAACCTGTGCCAGTGCCTGAGCACCCTTGTGATAAAACAATGTTTCCTGATGTTCAGACAGAATGTCCTGTAATTCCTGCTCATTGCCTCTGGTCCTGTCTCTGGGCACCACTGAGAAAAGCCTGACTCTGTCTTCTCTTTAAGCTTCAGATCTGTGGTTTGGAGATTTTTATGACTTTTATTTTTGTTTCTGTCTTCCCTTCATTTTTAAGTAAGCACTCTCAACTAGTCCAAGATTGGTCACTTGGAGCACCTTAGGTGCGCTTTGAGAACACTTCTAATTTAGTTTAATCCAACCGGATATGGATTTATGTGCTCCAAGAGTTCTTCATTATGTGGGACAAAAAACATAATGTAGGGATGAACACGAAACTTCTGTCAAAAGCACGTTCTTTATCCAAAACCACACAGGCCTAGAAGCACATTATACAAAAACAACGCTTGAAAAAAAATGGTTTTGCAGTATAAATTATCAAGACATTACTTCATACTTTATACATTTCCAAGAAAGAATTCAGAGACCCTTTTTATTTCTCCTAACAAGATGTACAAATTCAGAATGAAAAAGAGGCATTTTTCAGGAGAAAAAAATTTAGACACTAAATTAAAAATCATTTTCACATGACTAAGGATATCATGGTATATGACTACATTTGTTTCCAACATCACCACAGTTCATTTCAGTATTGCTCCATTTTCCACAATAAATACTGCTCACCGAGCACAGAATTCACCTAGGAAGATCAAAAGAGGCATTGATGCCATAAATATTATTGCTGAAAAGTTCTACATCTCTTTCTTGTATCTGTTTAAGCATCATAGAGGCAAAAATTTATTCAATCATAGAACAGCCACCAATATTATGAAGAAAAAAGTAACATGTCTAGTCAAGACCTTTAAGATGATGTCTTCAAGAAAATCAAGCTAACTTGTTAGAGCCTCAAAACCTTATAGAAGGAATTGGTGCTGGGCAACATTAAGAGTAGTGCCTTGTTAAACACTAAGAACTATTAGGTAGAGAAGTCTTCCAATTAATGAAAAGTAGCATTTGCCCAGCTAAACAAAGACCTTTGTCTGTAAAACAGGTTTTGCTCAACACCCTGCAAAAGAGCCCCCAAGAAACCTAAGCACGTTTCACAAGCTTTTATCTCTGGAGTAGCTGTGAGCCTGCTCACCTGCAGGGAAGGTTCTTTTGCAGCCTCTGGTTGCTTGTTGACCTTCCAAGCCTTTTCCGTGTCATCCGACTGTGACACATTTGACTCAACCCATTCGACTGAAGAATCCTAAAAAGAAAGTTTAATGTAAAGAATAAAAATAATACCATAACACACTACTTGATAACATGCAATATTTACCAATTATATTGATTATGAAAATTAATGCTGATTAGCATTACTAATATAATACTGCTCAATATTCAAAAATACTGATAATAAAACCAGAATATTGATATTCCCATAGAAGATTGTTCCTTTGTAATCAAAACACTCCACCATACTTCACAAGCACATCACAGTATGCAACACTAGCTCCTACTGGCAGTTTATTTGCGTAACTCTGCTAAAATGAAAACAGTCAGAATAAAAACAAAATCAAAACCAACTGGGTTTATGACATAACAAAACCAAAATTTTAAAAAATCTAAATTCATTAACAAGTATGTTTCACATTTAAAAAGTTAGATCAGTTACACAGCACTATATAAAGCATGGTACATGCTATTGCCTGCTATTTTTGTATCCAGCTTCCTACACTTGCATTTGCAAACAGTGTACTGAGATTTTTCACTTGAAGCCAATAGGACTGCATTGAACAGAGTTTCTTTGCTATTTACATGAACCTGTCTTAGGAGTAACAGACGTTGGATGGAAGTTACAGCCAGAACGTTGCTGCATGCTAGGAGTCCCTGTTATGATCTGAAGGGTTTTGGTGACTCCCATGGAGAATGTGGGACATTTGTGCCTTTGGTTACCTCCCACACTGGTATTATATTTCATCTCTCATATCAATCCCTGAAAAATAAATCTCATTATAATGCACGTTCCTTCACTCCATAAAAGCGACACTCTGAGAATTACAAGTAACAGCGCCACCTGACTGGCACCAAAAATGCTGGGAGGATGTTTCCCACCCACGTGGCCAGAAGGCAGCACCCAGATTTCAAATGCAGTCACTTCACTGTTTTGCCAGTGCCCTTCCACGTGAAGGCATGTCCTTACAGAATTCAAAAGTACAAGTCCTTCAGACCCATGTACAACTCCCATGTTCTTGGGAGTGTCCATGGTTGAACATCTGTGGAAGAATGCAGAAGTTATTCGTGCTTAAAATCAAAGCTGAGCATTTCCAATTTTAGACATATGTTTCTATCATATACCACAGACTACAGGGTACCAAAGAAATTTTCCTCTTTATACCAGAATGATGATTTTGTTTTTAATTTTCTCTCTGCTGAAAAACTATAAATCCCTTAGTTCCTAATGAATGATTTCAATATTATAAAATTCACAAGCACTCACATAACAACCTATTTTAAATTGATTAAATACTCAGTATATTAAAACTGACAAATTTTGCCACAATTTTTCCCAACAGAAAATGATGAGAATAAGCCTTAATTTTACTAACCATGCATATCCACAGGGACTAAAATGGTTCAAGTTCTAAGACTGTAATTTCAATTCTTTTAAAATTTCTTACTTACCGAAGAACTATCAAGTAAGTCATCCTTCTTTTCAGATTTTTGTTTCTTACTTTTCTTCTTTTCTTTCTTAGCTTTTTTGGAATGTTTATCCTTTTTCTTTTTCTTCTGCACAGAATGTTCCTACAAGTAAATGTTTGTAAATGAGATCCAGTAAACCACATCACCCATATACAAAAAAATCATCAAAACCTACTTACCAAACAACACTGAAAATAGGTAAAACACGCATTACTATCTTTTAGTACCCTCTCTCTCTTCTGTGGGTGGAGAGGTGGGCTGGGGTGGGGTGATGGGTCAGGGAGAGCACACCTTGCATCCATAATCAGTTTTTCTTCCCCTTCTCAGTATCTTTTTCACTGGAACTAAGGCACTATAACTATACAGATAGTATCTACAACACTACATTTATTTTGGTCAAACCTATTTCTTCAGGTATCAATACATTATCAATACACATTCTTCCCTTGTTGAAATACCTGCACACTAAAAGGAGGTGATTATTCAGAGGCTCCATTAAGGTTTCTCCTGTGAATGACCACAAATGAGACTGCTCTGAAGCCTTGAATCCTCCAGATTTCTACCCATGGGACTATTATTGTCTGATAGCAGTTGCTTATCTGCATTTGGTAGAAATTAACGCTGGAATTTAATGACAGAATTTTTTCCTCATGGTGAGTAAAAGATTATTACTACCTTAAAAAAGCTAGTATCAAAGCATAAATGAATCAGAAATTGGGATGCTTTTAAAGATCATCTTAAAGCCCTCAAAGTCTTCTGTTCACACACACTTGCTGTAAAGGTAACAACTGAATTCAATGATTTACGATTCTATCACCTTTTCCAGTTGTTCCACACGTTCACTCACATCAGCAGGCATCCATGTATCTTCACCTTGCAGATCCTTCAGCAGCCTGCAACTCTCCTTCTTTTCATAATTAATTTTGGCCTAAGATGAACAGAGAAGAAAAATAACCAGGTGGAGCTCAGTAGCATTTCCTTACAGACACACCTCTGCATGCCACACTGACACAACCATACACAATGTTGAGCACTGCAGTTCAGGTTCTAGAATGTTCCTCCCTTTCTGGTTATGGAGATAAAACTAGAAATACTTTTACTACTTCTGAAAAAAACCCCATCACTGTAAACAGTTTCAATAACTAAAAAGGATTTTTATAAGCCACATCAATAAAATAATTACTTTTTCAGCCTCTGAAGTTCACTCTATGATGTTCAGCATACACATGACTTTCAGAAGCAAGTTTACTGAAGTATAACTAGTCTTTAGGAAATTCTTTATCCCATATATCATATATCATATATCACCATACTCTGATTAAACAGGAGGAAAGTGATATTATGACAACCCTAATTTTGTGTTAGATAAGTCTTGCAAATTTTAACATGCTTTTGGTTTTTTGTTTATTTGAGGGGTTTCTTTTAAAATAACTAAAATCAAAACAAAAAAGGTACGGTTTGGAATTTTCATCCTTAAACAGCAACTTTTACCAGAAAGTGTTGTCAAACATAAGCCAAGAGAATACATACAAGTTTTTAAAAGACCAACATTTAAAACAAGCAAATAAAAAACTCTCAGGAGATCAGACAACAGGTGAGGTCTTTCCTCCTGGTCAGGTATTAGCTCTCCAGATCCAAGCCTGTGCACTGCACCAGACAGAAACCTCCCTACCACGGGCCAGTTTCCCTTTTTTTGATATAGCCAAGAAGGAAATCTGCAGCTTTTGTCCTGACAGAAAAGAGTGCTTGCAGGAAGATGACCAATACATTATAAGGGTTCAAAGAACAGAAATATATGTTAAAAAAATAAGATTAAAAGAGGTTTTTTTAAAAGTGCTCACTCATGAGCTAGGACTGCTGTTGTGTTTTTGAACATTGGCATTAGCATATTTAAAGTGGCACAACACAAAGAACTCAGAGAAAAAAGGAGAACCCCACTATACATTTGAGCCCAAAAACCTTTTATAACTTCATTGTCTACTTTCTTATAAGCTCCAGGTGAAAAACTTTCCCATGCACTTAAATCCAAGCAAAGCGAGGCTGCTACCCAGACTTCTTGATTTTAAACAAAGGAATATTGTAAAACAAACAAAAAATAGTATAAATCAGCTTAAGAATAAAGAGTCCAAGACTGAGACTTCCATCTGTAGAATGAAGCTGACAGTCTACAAAGGTGAATGCAACCTCTTAAAATTCAAAAGGCAGGCATAAAGAAAGAATAAGTTAAGAACACATTCCAACATCTATTCCAATATGAAAACATTTTCCAGTTCATAAGTAAACAAAGCAAAAAAGAATGAGCAGGACTACAATTCAGTGAGAGTGAAATAGCTGTTAAGCACAACATAGCATCACCAAAACCACCCAGGACTCCAAAAAATGCAGGTGTGTTTCCTGCTACCCCTCCATGATCCAGAGAGGTAACTCTGGCTGCCCTAAGACATCTGTAACACCCTTGAAAATTCATGCAGAAATCAGTAATTTATATATTCTGTTCTAGTCCATATAGACAATGATGGCCCTTTTGTCTTAAAAATATGTTCATCTGACTAAAAGTAACTAAACATGCCACATTTTTGGACAAGCCAAGGATAATAACCTCAGCTATCCAACTCAAAAAATGTCTACAAGCCACAGACTCCAAACTTAAGCTTATAACTGGACAGAGATGAAACAGTGGAGATAAAGGGAACCTGAATATAGTTCTAGATGGGAAAAAAAATTTATAAAAAACCAAACCGTACTCCACTTGCTCCACAAGGAAACACAAAACAAGTTGCCAAGATGCAGACTGAAAAAAAGGACACGTTTTCTGTATATTCCATTTCACTTTTGGTTGAAAGAACTGTGGGTGGAGTCAACAGCTCCCTTCCTCCCCTTCTGCAGTTCTCAGGCACATACATCTATAAATGCCACAAATAAAAGCCACTCAAGATCAGCTTGTCAACATGTCTTCATTGTATATGCTCTCTGCCTGTCATGGAAGATTCAGCCTCTTATCATTTCCTATAATAACAAGTATATTTTAAATAACATTACTGTTTTCTTCATGCTACCAAAGTTACAAATAAACATTGCATAAAATTAGGTTAACGTTACAAATAAGGTACCAAAGGAGTTTTTATACTTGTTATTAGACAGAAAAAATGAAGGAAAGTAATTAAGTAATTGAGATACATGATCCTAATGAAAGAGGTGGATAATTATTTTGGCTGAAGTACACAAATACTCATTTAGAACACAGACTGACTAGAAATCATCATCAGACTACAGATTACTGTCTCCTGAATACAAAATGAAACAGGATTGGGCAAGATGGATGTATAGTGGCAGATTGACCACCAGGCTGTTAAAAAGAGAAAGACAGAAACAAAAGCATCAGGTGAAAGTTTGTGTCTCCTAGACAAAGATACAAAAGATACAAAATATAGAAGATTTTCTTAAGAATATATCTATGCAAGATGAAAGAAAAAAAAAGCTCCCTAGAGATCTAAAAATATGGAAGAAGTTATAATTTCACCTAAATTACCATTTTAACACAAGACTAGAAAGTTAGCAGCAATACCCTCTAAATCTTTCTACCTCTAAAATCCAGCTCCTTCAAATTAGAATATTCATTTTTTATTGTTCATGATGCCTTCCCCTCACACACACACAATTACTTCAAGTGGAAGTGAGGCGGAAAATCTGCCTACACTACTTTATTAGCTTCAAAACCTACCTTTATATTCTACTTTTCTTTTCAAAAGCTGCAGGGCTTACTAGCATGTCATAAAATGTAAAAGAGAAAGAAAAACTAATTAATTCCCCTGTCAGACTTACCATTCTATCTATGAGGACCAACTCTAATAGTTTCACATCTGTCAACCCACAGGAGCCCAAGCATTTAATTCACATTAAGGTTCATTAATACTTATCATACCACAGGAATATCCAATAATTTATACTTTCCCCTTTACAAATGAGGTACATTTTAGGTCACCACAGCAATATTTTTTAAGTTTTTTCTCCATAAATACTGGATTATACATTTCTGAAATACCCCTGTTTCAAAAGTAATGCATTAATTATGCAAATACCTGTGCATATACACATGCACACGTTATGAGCAACAACCTGTCAAGAAGGCCAAGCATCATGCTGCACTACACACTTCTGCAACACCCTAATAAAATTGCTCATGGTCTCCTTTGCAACAGAAACAAGGTGAAGGCAGGCAAGGCACTCTGCAAGGTCTGTTGATAACGTGCTACAAAACCAGTAATTATTCTACAGCACTATGTCAGCATTTTTTGCCATGGTTGAAGAGAGCCAAATTTTGCAGTCTTTAGCACAAGTAGGCGAAAGGGGTTTGAATTTCACAGATCCATCTGAACGTGGGAGGAAACCAAGTTCAAGGAAAGTGCTTTCTGGTTTTCATCAAGCCAGAAGGTCATTAAGGCCAGCCCACCCAGTAGCTGACAACACTATCTACTAAATGAAGAATAAAATTTGCTCCAAAGCAGCCTGTAATACACTGCAGTTGCAAAACCCAAAAGCTATAAAAATTACATCATGCCACACCAGGAAGAAGCAGGAAAGATCAAAGACACTGCCAACAGCCAAGTTCCAGGTCACACAATAAATGGAGCTTGTTATGCAGCAGTCCCCCAGGGATGTCCAGAAGGGATGGAGGGATGTCACCTGGGGCTAAAAATTCCCTCTCCAGCTCACAGAAACCCTGACCAACACTCTTACCTGACCTCAAATCTATTTACAATTTCGGCTCTCACCAAGGCCAGGCAAAGTTTTCCATTCCACAAAGACCTTGCAATTTTCCACCTATAACTGTGGAAATTTATTTAGGTCAACCTCTAGTTCTTCAAATGATAATCACCACGATTCAATAGTCAACTTCTTCATCCAAAAGACGAAAAACTCCCTTTTCCTCCACAAGCAAACAGAAGGAAATCTACAGCACAACATCAGATCAATACGGTGTGACAAAAACATTCAAAAGAGAGAGCACCAGCTAAGCTGCTGTCCTGGCTACCTGTGGGAAGGGCAGGGCTCCATTCCCACACCTCTCCTCTCTGCCCCTCACATGTTCCCACCACCTTACCCACCCAGGCCTGTTTCTGCACTCCAGTCTCAGGGAAAGCCACTTCAAGGACCACCCTGACACAAAATTAATCCCACCAAAAACAGGGTGAGGCTTCCTGCAGACCAAGTTTACAAGTTGCCACACTAGCAAGTCATTGAGGCTTCCAGTTTAAGCACAAGGAACTAGGAGGAAAGGTACACTTTGACAAGGGGGAAAAGTGCACTTTGGGGAAAAGAAGTGTGGAAAAACCTTCCTTTCAGCAACAGCTTTCTGTTAGGAAATTCCAAAAAATCTACCACCTAGCCAGTCCTTCAGACACCAACATAAGGCATTCAAAATATCTACAATGAGCTTTTCTTTCTAATTTCAGGATCATCTCCCACATTATCGTACAAACCACTCCACTGTTTTAACTGTTTTGATAAACAACTATCAACTAGAAAGGTTGCTGTGGCATGTATTACCCTCCCAGTTTCCATCACTCCAAAGCTCAGGGACAGAGAGCCCTCATTACATGAGGGCTTACCTCCAGGGAACTTGAATATACCCTTCTTTGCAGTTCTGATGCTTCTATACCAATTCTCTATCTGCATAACACACTTTTTTTTTGTGAATGCTTAGATTATTTTTCTTGCCTCAATATTCCAATTATTGCTACATCCACAAAGATTTCCCAAGGAGGACAGTTCTGGAAACACAAGAAAGAGCCTAGCTTCCACCCCAACTTGGCAACTTTCAGCTGAGTCAGAGAGCTGCCTGCACCACCACCTCCTCCAGACACAGCTTTGCCAACTGGAAATGTCACCACTCTGTCATTTTCACCTGCCAAATGCACAGAAAAAAGGTCACTGAAGCGACTATCACTCCAACCATCCACGCTTCTTGTGATCAATAATCCAAAGTCAGACGTGATTTAAAGAGCAGGCTGCAGGAGATGTCAGCCTTCAGCCAGGAACATCTGGGAGGCAGCAGCGGTTCTGCCGGTACACATGCAGACACAACAGATCAACAGAAGCTACTGCTGCCAGGACTGCTACTCCTGTAAACAGGTATTTTGTGTGCATGTAGGACCTCTCCACTGCTGTGGCAAAGCAAGCTCCAGAGGAAGGCCTTACAGAATAAAACAGTGCAGACATCTGTCTTCATCACTGACCTTCAAAAACGATGGGTCTGTTCAAAGATGTTTCTTGCAAAAATGGATACAGAGGTGCTTTGACAAAAATCTGAAAATCTTTTGTGAAAAGGCAGTATCCATTTCTCAGCACCATTACTCTTCTAGTATCACAGATTTAAATACTGAAGTGCTTATTTCCTTCAACAGACAGAGTTAGGGATGTAACACTTCATGAAGGATTTGAAAGGGAAAGAACAAAAAGGAGTTGCTGAGTATTACAGCACAGAAGCAACTATAAGCCCTTACAGAGATATGTTTTGCTACTAATTTCTGCCTAAGGAGAGATTTCTGTATTTTTCCACTGAAAACTGCAATGTAAAATACTGCCAAGCACTCCATCACCTCAGCAAATACTGATCACTGCAAAAAGCCAACTGTTAGGCTTTTAAGAGGAAATACCTGATCATACTTCACCAGCAAAACCTGCTGATTTCACAGCTTCTTAGAGCTCCAATACTGTGAATGCAGTGATACTGTTATACACTGTTTGTTGGTTTGGTTTGTTTTAGTTTTAAAGTATTTCCAAAGTATTTTGGTTTGTTTTAATTTTAAGTTGTATTTTCAATGAAAATAAAACAAACAATGGAAACCAAAATTGAAGGGAGATGTTGAAGTCAAATGCATCGAGCAAGATGCTTCCAAAATTAATGGCTTGCAAATCTCAAATCAACTTTTTCAGAAATATAAATACGGAAAATTAAACATGTAATTTCTCGATTGTGCAATGAATTTGTTTTATGGGATCAATTTATTTTCATTGTTTCAATAACATACATTATTTGACTGAGGTTTTATTTACCTACGGCTCAACTTCCAGTCTGTCAGTAATCCTTAAAAATTAAAAGGCAGGATTTTCTGCAGAAGGAATGGTCAAATCACATCACCCTTAGAGGCCAAAGAGTGAAAGACTCAAAGTCCATGGAAAAAAATCCAAGTAACAGAAGAGCAACCCTAAAATACAAAAATATTATATGATACCACAGATGGAAGAATAATCCAAAATTTGAAGTCGTGATAGTTTTTACCAAGAAAAGACATGTTCATGTTTAAGCAAAACACATATTCCTGCACTTGCCAAAACACCCATCAGATTATTTTCTTGCTGTAAACTTGTAAACCAAAATAGCAATGTCATGAACTATTGTGGTCATCAAAACAAGATGCTATTTCTGAAGCTTAATAACAATTTGCATGTCAAAATTTAATTATTTGATTACAGATCATTATCATAAATATTATCAGCCGCTGGGTTTTATCAGTGCCGTTTGAAAGACAGACTACACAAATAAAAGAACACACTTCCAAAATTTAAAAGAGAAATCTCGATCAATGAATTGTGTGGCATTTTGGTTCTTCAAAAGAAGTGCAAGTTCAGTATTTCATAACAAAAAGCTCCTTAAGGTGATTTGGCTGAACATCTCATCTTTCCAGAAACAGAACTGCTAAAGTACAGTTATTTCTGCAAACTCCTCAGATTACCAGAAGCAAAGACTACACAGCTTTCTAACTGTATTTCCCAAAGTAAAAGGCTTCCAGGATTGCAACCACCAAATAAATGTCTTGAGTACGTTATCCAGCTGCGATAAGTTCCCGCAGATCTCTTGCTGCCTTTCTAAGCAAAACAATCAAAACACATGGAGAAAAAGTCATGCAATAGTTTTCTCCCAGTTCTGTTCATAGAATCACTAAATATCCTGAGTTGGAAGGGACCCACAAGGATCATCAAAGTCCAGCTCCTGGCCCTGCACAGGACAACCCTAAGAGTCACACCGTGTGCCTGAGAGCATTGTGCAAACGTTTCTTGAACTCTGCCAGGCTGGTGCTGGGACCATTTCCCTGGGGAGCTGTTCCAGTGCCCAAACACCCTCTGGGTGAAGAACCTTTTCCTGATAACCAACCTAAAACTCCCCTGACACAGCTTCAGGCCATTCCCTTGGGTCCTGTCACTGGGCACCACAGAGAAGAGATCAGTGCCTGCCCCTCCTCTTCCCCTCTTGAGGAAGTGGTAGACCGTGATGAGGTCTCCCCTCAGTCTCCTCTTCTCTTACACTGAACCACCCAAGTGACCTCAGTCAGTCCTCATAGGGCTGCAACCTCTAAGCCCTTCACTGCATTTGTGGCTCTCTTTTGGACATAATATTTTAATGTCTTTCTTATATGGTGGCACCCAAAACTGCACGCAGGATTTGAGGTGAGGCTGCCTCAGTGCAGAGCAGAGTGAGACAATCCCCTCCCTCGACTGCCTGGCTGTTCCACTGCAGCAGGCAGTCCAACCATCATCAAAGTAAAGCAGAGAAAGTCAATGCACTTAGGACATTAATCTGGTCTCACACAGGCAGCAACAAGTCCATTTCTGAAAAGGAGACAGCAGAGTATTGACATGGCAACTATGACATCCTCAAGCTTGCACATTACAAAATGCAAAACTGACTCTTCACAGAAATAACAGAGTAACTACAGGAGAAGTCTTAAAAATGTTGTCCTTTTACATAGCTTAATATTTGGTTATTGGGTCCATAAATGGGAAGAGGAAACATGTAATGAGTTAAAAAAAAAAAAAAATTCATTCCTAAATTTCTCTATCAGCCAAATTAATGATAAAGGAATCTCAAGAGCNCCAAAACTGCACGCAGGATTTGAGGTGAGGCTGCCCCAGTGCAGAGCAGAGTGAGACAATCCCCTCCCAATCCTGGCTGTTCCACTGCAGCAGGCAGTCCAACCATCATCAAAGTAAAGCAGAGAAAGTCAATGCACTTAGGACATTAATCTGGTCTCACACAGGCAGCAACAAGTCCATTTCTGAAAAGGAGACAGCAGAGTATTGACATGGCAACTATGACATCCTCAAGCTTGCACATTACAAAATGCAAAACTGACTCTTCACAGAAATAACAGAGTAACTACAGGAGAAGTCTTAAAAATGTTGTCCTTTTACATAGCTTAATATTTGGTTATTGGGTCCATAAATGGGAAGAGGAAACATGCAATGAGTTAAAAAAAAAAAAATTCATTCCTAAATTTCTCTATCAGCCAAATTAATGATAAAGGAATCTCAAGAGCTTCCTTTGGCCCACATGGACTTGTATAGGATAAAATGCTTATGATACACTTTTGCAAACACATTCTAAAACTTTGGTATAGAAAAGGGGGCAAGGAAGGGAAACTCCCAACCTTCAAGATGTCCTCTCCTTACTTCAACTTTTCAGTCTTACTGCAAAGGAAAAGAAATAGTTCAAGGACATTCGTAAGATGATGAACACAGCTATTCCACAAGCAATAGCAAAGAAAACCATTTGATCATTAATGTTTGTTTCAGTATTACCCAACACACCCAAGAGAATCTTTGAAAATCAAAGAATCTGACTTAGCTTTAGGTTGCTTGGAAGTGAAAACATAACACTGCAGAAATATAACACAGACTCTATACTGTGACTTTCAGTAAGAAGCTGAAAAGTCACATCAGGGAAGTTTCTCATTGGCCATACAGGGACCAAGCACCTAAAATGGTTAAATTCTGTAGAAAACAACGTCATTGTCTCCAGATCCATTCCTACACTCCACAAAAAATGGACTCGAAGAACCACAGTGGCTAGTATTTCAAAAATTATACTCCAGTCTGTTTCCCTACCTTGGATTTCTCAGGGTTCTGACATTCTCAGAACTGAGAACCTAAGCTAGTATCCCAACTAAAAAATGTCCAGTAATGCCTAGGAAAGCTGAAGTGTATACAGGCTTAAGTCCAAAGTGAGCCATCTCCAAAATATTCTTGCATCCTCCAGCAATTTCAGGCTCAACAACTTTTCAATCAATAACTTTCAACATATATTTTAGATTGTAGGCTATTCTTATCTGGATGGAAGTGCAGTGCCAGTATTTGCAACATGCTGTACAAGAGACCCTACAATTTCTCTGTGCATCATCTGAAAGTTCCCTTCTTTTGTCTGCTCTAAGTTGGCTACCTGCAAATCCCTTAATACAACCTAGTTCTTGACCTGAAAGAACTGGCAGATAGCACTTCTCTATTCCCTTCTCCATATCATTTAACAATTTTACAGAACTCTCTTGTATTAACTTTATTTTCAGCCTATCTTTCCTCATCTCAAAACCTCTGGAGTCCTTGGGCAGTCTGCACCAAGATCATCTCTGTGCCTTTCTTCCCACCTTCTCTGAGGTTGTTTGGTTCTTCTTGAGATGCTGGGAGCAGGACTGCATAAGCTATTTGATATTGCACAGAAATGAGTAATATGTCTGTGCAACCATTTACTTTGTTCTTTATTCTTCTCACAGCAGTTCTAGCACTTCATCATTTTTTGTCTAAGCAACGATGTAACATCTTTATAGAGCTATTTACTTCCCAGTTGTTAGTTTTGAGTGGTAAAAGCCAACTCTGAGCCTACTGCTGTACACAGAAAATCAGTGTTTGCCTTACTCCAGAAAATTAGGGTTGTGCATCTGGTTTTCTTTAGTATCACACAAAAATTGCAGATATATTTTAAGATATTCATGTAGGAGTAATTTGTATTCGCAGCATTTTAAAAATATGCTGAACCATACAGTGATGGTCTGTTTCTTGTTCAAGTCAAAGACAATGACAAAATTCAACACAGAACCTACATACATACCTTTTAATACACTACATCTTAGCAATAAGAAAACACATCAGAGTTGGTTTCATTCTAAAAACTCCAAACCAATTTTGTTAATATTCTTCAGCAAGGCTGATGAGCAGCATCTAAACCTACAAGAATACATTAACACTAAGAATTAGGATCTATGAAGCTACAGTATCATCAAAGAACTTTTGAGACATATCCCAACAGTGTAGTCAGAAGTGTAGCCCCTGTGCTCAAGATACCATGCTTTCTACCAGCAACTCAAACTCTACCAAAAACAACCTGTGCCCTTTCTCCCCACACACTGTCAGTGTGAAGAAGTGCTCTCATTCCCAATGTCAACCTTTCCTCTATGAGAGCAGCTTTGGCTCATTGCTGTTGTGTTTCTCCAACAACCAAACCTCTTTCCACAGCTTTACTGCCTCCCTAAACTGAGACTTACCCAAACATGATTAGAGGTTAAATACAAATTCATTGCCTTTTCCACAGATTGCAGCATATTTAACACCATTCGCTATAAAAACATCACCAAAGCATTTAATGCTACATGTAAAATACTCTTACTTCAAATTAACAGTATTTTAGAGGTATTAACAAAAGAAGTTAAAAACATCCACGGAGATTTTGGTAAGAGGAAGTTGTAGCAAAATTTTTATATAACATCCTCACAGAACACTTTCATTTCATGTGTAAACTGTTGATTCAAATATAGGCAAATAGGAAAAGAGGAAAACTATTAATTCATAAGCTACTACAATGTCTGACCCCATGAAAAGCTTTCACAAAAAGTAAGCATTTATCAATGTTTTTTAGTCAGGCCGGCAGCTTGTCACAAGCGGATCCTCCAGGACCAGTACTGGGCTCTACAGGCTTAATATCTTCATAAATGGTCTGGATAATGGGACTGAAACCTCATCAAGTCTGCTGATGACACCCAACTGGATGGTGGACACATCACAAAGGCAAGACATCCTACAGAGATGCCTGGAGAGGCTGGAAGAGCAGGCTAGCAAGAAATGTATGAAGTTTAAGACAGGCAAGTGCAAGGTCCTGCACATGGGATGACATAATCCAAGAGCTTGATACAAGTCTGGATCTGCGTGGCTGGGAAGCAGCCCTGCTGAAAGGGATCTGGGGGGCCTGGTGGACAAGCTGGCAGGGTCAGCAGGGCACTGCTGCAGCAACAAAGGCACACTGGATCCTGGGCTGCATCTGCAGGGCCATCGCTGGCAGAGACAGAGATGTCATCATCCCACTCTGCTCAGCCTTTGTCAGGCTGCACCAGAGCACCGTGCCCAGTGCTGGCCCCCACTGCTCAGGGAAGACACAAATAAACTGGAGTGTCCAAAGAAAAGACATGAAGATGATCACAGGGCTGGAGAACCTGCCCTGTCGGGGAAGCCTGAAGGAGTTAGGCCTTTTCTGCCTTGGAAGAGACACCTAAGGGAGGAAACTCACCACAGTATTCAAGTAAAGGGTGTTCTATAAAGAGAACAGAAGTTCTCTCTTCATAAGGAAGGTGCCACAGGAAGAGGACAAGAGTATTCCTGTTGAGAAATACCTTCGGTGCAGATAGCTCAGTGTGCAGCTGCAGTGAGTTGCAGGTTGTGCTCTGGGAGCACAGAGCAAATGATGGGAGCCCCAGGCAAAAGGCTGTGAACTGGTGCTGCCCCTTTGCACAGCAGAGAGACCTTTGGGGCCAGCCAGGAGAGCAGACTCTCAGAGACACTGCAGGAGCCAAGGACTCAGCAGGAGGACCCCAGATTGTGGCACACTTAGACTGACAAGAGTATAAAAGCTCAGGCATTCGGTTGTTCGGGGTCCCTACTTGGAGGTACCCAGCCCAAGCTGGCGTTGTGTTCTGCACCACGATTAAATTGTTCTAAGGATCCAGATGTCTGTGACTCTGCTATGGAACACCTGGGGCCAAGCTTGGTAAGGGAAACTTGTCCGAGTGAGTGTGAGTGGTGTGTGTAGGGAGTCAAGCAGAGCACGTGTTGGCTCACTGGAGCTGCCCTCCGCAAAGGGGCCTCGGTGCCAGCAGTGCCAGCCTCAGGTGGTGGGAGTGGGACTCAGGTGGGGGACTGAGCTTCCTGAATGGTCAAACAGGAAAGTTTCCTTAACTCCGTCACTGGAGTTTTCAAGACATGACTGAACAGAGCACTAGATAATCTCCCCTAGGCTCCCTTTCCCACAAGGGCTTGGAGCAAGTGATCTTTCAAGGTATTTGCAATCAGAGCTGTTCTAGGATTCTCAGCCAGCGGCATTGGCCCAGACAGCTTGCTGTACAAGTGGCACCAGCTGAGAAGGAACAGTAAAGTAGGGTAAGAGTGTCCTACGTAAGTTTTGCTTGCTGTTAAGTGTACTTTCTGAACATCCAAGAGGTTGAACTCAGCAAAGGAGCACTCCTAAACACATGCAGCGCAACAGACATCTTAACAACATCAACAAACTTTTGCGGGTAGTGTGATTCACTGTTACTAAGTTAAACGTATTTCCTTTCAACTGCTTCTCAAAAGGGGGGAAATCACTGAAGGGAACTTTTATTGCCAAGAAACGGTTCCAAAACTGTATAAGGGAGATGTCCACATGATGTATGACATGAAATCCTCTCTCTTTCTGCTTTGCCTTGAGAAAAGGCATCCCTGTTGTGTAAGCATCAGGCTATTCAGGCCATTTTCCTGCTACTTTTTTTCTGACAGTATCTTTGCCCAGTAAGATTTGGTTGCTGCTTACTCTGGTCTTCCTTTTGTCAAAAGCCCATCACCACAACCTCATACTCTTTCTATACTCTGTCTTTCTCTTACACTTTCCTTGTTATCTCCCCTTAAACTCCAAAACAAGACATGTCACCTAAGTGATGCGCCATTTCTGACTTCGGAATTCACTCTACCTACAAGTCACAACAAGAATCACCACAAATACCAAACCCAGCATATAGGCAGCTTTAAATGCATCAGGATTAGCACGGGTCTCCAAGTCGCAGCAACTCCACCAAAGCATCTGTGAGTGGGAGCCTCCTAATTCTTGTCTTACACTCCAGCAACATATCACCAAGCAAGTAATCGGGCTCCCACTTCTTAACGCACGCACACAACTTCAAGTTATTACAGCTCCGTGACCAGAGTGTCGCAAAGGAGGGATACAAACTCTTTAACAAAGACAGACCACAAGACCAGGAGGAGTTGCCTTTCATGTCTCCTTTAGGGAAAGGATGAGAGCTGGACCTGTTTAGCCTAGAGAAGGCCGGGGAGTGAAGGTGGTGCCATCTTATCAATGTATAAAAAAATCCGAAGGGAGAATGTAAAGACGACCGACTCCGGCTCTTTCCAAAGGTGTAGGCACAGAAATACATAGTAAGTGAAACACCAAGAGGATTAGTATCACAAGTGGCAAAACGCACGGTATCAGGCGGGTGTCACTCAGAATTCCAGACTGCGTCCCGCCACTCCCGGGGCCGCAGCCCAGCTCCCCTGGCCACAGAAGGGGCTCTCCCCACGGCGCCCCCTCCCCAGGCTACCGCGGCCACGGCAGCCTTCAGGAGCGCCCCGACCCCGCGCAGCACCGAGCGCCCAGCCTGGGGAGCTGGGGGGTGCTGAGCGGCCCCGGGGAAGGGCTGGGCCGGGCCGGTCACCCCACCTGAGCCAGCAGCGCCTCCCGCTCCCGCTGCTCCCGGCTCCGCTCGCCCTCCTGCCCGGACGCCATCGGCACGGCCCTCCGGAAGCCGCGCAGCGCCCGTACGGCAGCCCCGGCGCGACACTGTCGTGAACAGCGAGGCGGGAAAGGGCGGCGTGGGGTGGCCGGGGCTGTTCCCGAGGGGGCCGCGGGACACGGCCGGGACAGCGGGGACTGCCGGGCACAGGGGGCACGGCAGGGACAGCGGGGGACAGCGGGGACTGCCGGGCACAGGGGGCACGGCAGGGACAGCGGGGGACAGCGGGGACTGCCGGGCACAGGGGGCACAGCGCCCGCCCCACCCAGCGGGGATCTCCCCGGAGCAGAGCTCTGGTGCCGGGCCCCTCAGCCCCTCTGCTCGTCTGCCGCGACGCGCTCAGCTTATGATAGGGGTGTAGAATCATAGAATATCCTCAGTTGGAAGTGTCAGGAGAATTAGTCCACAAACACCAGAGGTTTATGTCCGAAAAGGAGACAGAGGAGTCCTTTTACTTCATTCAAATAAAAGGGGAGGCCATGGGGCATTCCCCTGGGGTCTCTCTCCAATTTTAAGAGGACGCAGCCTTCTTTTTATCGTAATTTCCCGGCCGCATTTCCCTCTCTCTTTCCCCATAGGCTGAGGTACTTGAGAGGTAGAGACTCCCCGCAAAGCCTAATACCCAAGATTCCCTTCTAATGTATAACCCCCCTCCCCCTTAAATTTTAATTCCTGGAATTCAAGGTTCTTACCATTGTCTCTTTCAATATACAATTTCACTTATCAGTAGACTTACAGAGATTTTTAAGGACAAATCTCTTTCATTCCATTCCTCAATCGGTGGTATTCTTCCCATTGCTTCTTTTATCTCTCAGTGCGCAGACCCACAGCTTGTTTGTAAAGACAAACCCTCATTCCTCTCAGAAGGGACACACAAGGATCGTCGAGTCCAACTCCTGCATAGTACCATCCCCAAGAAACATGCCCTATGCCTGAGAGTGTTGTCCAAATGCTTGTTGAACTCTATCAAGCTTGGTGCTGTGACCACTTCCCTTGGGAGCCTGTTCCAGTGCCCAACCACCCTCTGGGTGAAAAACCTTTTCCTAATATGCAAACTAAACCTCCCTGACACAGCTGCACGCCAGTTTCCTCGGGTCCTGTCATTGGTTACTACAGAGAAGAGATCAGTGCCTGACCCTCCTCTTCCCCTCACAAGGAAGTTGTGACTCCAATGAGGTCTTCCCTCAGTCTCCTCCAGGCTGAACACTCCAAGTAGCCTCAGCCGTGCCTCNGACCCCCAGGTCCCTTTCTGCAGCGCTGCTCTCCAGCCTCTCCTTCCCCAGTCTGTCCGTACATCCAGGGTGGCTTATCCCACACACCCGGGTGGGTTCCCCACACCTTGCTCACAACTCCCCGGCCTCACAGGTGAAGGTCACGGCAAACACTGTGTCATGCCACAGCAGCTTATTGGAACCCTGTGCTGCTTGACCAGCAGGACCACACAGTCCCAGGACAGGCAGCAAGGAAACTTCTCTGCCCAATTGTTATAAATAAGCAAGGAGGGTTGGCTTTTGTAGGCGTGAGCAGTTAAGGGTTTGAACATTTGCAGGTAATAATAGGCTACAGTTCATCATTAATTGGGAGTCATGATTAATTGTTGATAGGGTGTAGAAAATACTGTTAAAATTGGTTGAGTGTT
This sequence comes from Daphoenositta chrysoptera, assembly GCA_013397915.1. Taxonomy (NCBI): domain Eukaryota; kingdom Metazoa; phylum Chordata; class Aves; order Passeriformes; genus Daphoenositta; species Daphoenositta chrysoptera. Next base: position 348,979 of record VZRO01000779.1, read on the forward strand.
AATGAGGTTCTAGGGGGAAGATAGTGTCAGGTTCCTTCTCTGTATTAGCATTAGGGGTAGGATGATTGACAGAAACGAGAGGAACTTTCTAGAAAAGGGGTGACACCAGGAAATAATAATGAAGGGAAAAACCAAGAGTTTAATTGGACAAGGGGGACAACCAATCATTCGACGCACTGGCATCACCCCGGGTTCGGATGGGCCAATTACCAGGACAGTGAGTCAACACACTCCAGTCAGCACACCGCAAGGAGCACTCGTGGGAAGAGAGGTGGTGCTCTGGGGGTGGTGTATAAAAAGGAACACCCTTGGAGTCTTAGGGTCTCTGCTCTGGTGGGCAGTGGTCAGACACCCAGCATGGCCCTTTCCTGAGGGGACCAGGCTAGGCCGCTTTGGAGACCCTAATTGCTCCCATTTTAATGAGCTTGTTAATTTTTAAAGAATTGGCAACTCTTCTTCTCACCAATCATCTAGAAGCCGTTCCAGCAGTCACACTCATAGAACCTGAGTTGGCCCTGGCGGCTACACACCCCACAGTCAGACAAGGTTTCCTTACCCGCTCGACCCCAGGTTTCCCACAGCAAAGTCTGTGAATCCTTAAAATCAAAAAAACAATCCTCAAAACAGTTTAATCATGATACCACAACAAAATAACAATTTGAGCTTCAAGGAAGGGCCCCAAAGGAAGAAACCCCAGGGCTCTTACACCCTCACAGTCCAAGCAGGGTGAAGTCTGGAATCCTTGGCTCCTGCCCTGTCCCTGAGTGTCCGGGCACCTGGCTGGCACCACAGGTCCCTGTGCCTTTGGCAGTTTCACAGTCTCTTGCCTCAGGCTCAGACTTCTCCCCAGAGCTCAGCCTGCAGCTGCAGACTGAGCACTAAATGTATTCCCCAACAATGGGAATGCTGACCTCCAGGCTCATCCCCCCTGCTGGGCTGAAATTCCCTTATGCGGACCCTGGCCTGCTTATCCAGACCAGCATTATGAGAGCAAACAAGGAAACCTGGCCCAAAAGATGCTCACAGGTTCCAGTGCCATGCAGTGCCCAGTGCTCCCCATTGCTGTGAACACCTCCAGGTGATCTTCCAGACACATCCTTTCCTGTTTCTAGCTGATTCAGTGCATCCATGCTAGACCGGGATCTCTGTAATCTCAGGGTGCCAGCTGCTCGGAATGTGCCTGGGAGAGTGGAGGGAAATTCAAAAATAGGCACGTTCAAGCACTTCAAAATTGCAGTTGGCCAACAGTATTGGCCAACAATGGGGCTTCTATACCTCTGGTGAAGCAAATGTTTATCTGGGACTAATTTCTTTGGGATGAGATGAGAGCAGTATTAATGTGTCTGACACCAAATATGTCCACAGTTGCCAAGTAATAACATTTAGGCAAAGGTCTGAGCAAAGAGCTTGGGTAATTTGTTAGCTATTTGCATGGGACAGTACGTTTTCAAAGGGATAACAGTAATTTAATCATCATCTCCATGGTGGTATTAAATGTGTAAATTGAATTTGCATATTTGTTCAATTTATGCTGACAGTTAACAACATCTCAAATGAAACCTGTTGTAGATCACCACTAGGTGTAGAATGATAACTGATAGATTTTCATAGGCACCATTTGGAAAAGCAGCATGTGAACCCTCTTCAGGGAGCCATTTACAGAGCAAACAGATGGATACAGAAGATGTTCCAGCAGGATTGACTAATGCTACTTTCAGTCCTTAGCTATATGCAGGAAAGTACACTTCTTGAGAGAGGAGAAGCAAGGAAAGAGCGTGTTTGGCCCATTAAGGAAAGCCTCTTCTCTGATTGTGGTGTGCTCTTCTCACCAACAAATTGGTTTCTTTCCATCCCAGTGCTACCACTTGTTCCAGGCAGCCAGCAGAGTATCTCAAGTGGATGCTCTCTTACTTGCTCAGCACACAGCCAGGCATATGGGCTTAATAGATTTGTATTAAATCTAAACAGAAAATTGATAGTCCATGAGCTGAGCCAACTACTTGTGACTGAATCAGTTTAGGAAGTATTTGAAAATGAGAACAGAAAGTCTGGAAACTGTGGCATAGCATGAATAGTGACAGATGTGGACAATTTGGGAGTGAGAACAGGGAATGTGTATTCTACAGCGGAAAGTTACAAAGAAGAGGATTGAAAGCACAGGGTGAGCTCTTCCAGTGTTAGGTGCTACTCTTCATACCTGTAACCCTCCATGTCATTAATAGGGTGGTACTGTAAATTTTAATTTAAAACCATTTTCTAATACTCCTGTTTTTAGGAAAGAAACTATGATGCAAATACACTCTAGAATCTCAAAAACTGAAGAACAGTAAAACCTAGAAAGTTCTTTCTGAGAGCTGCCTTTAATTTTGAAGTCAGCAGTTAGGGAAACAGTGACATCATTTAGCTTCGTTTCCTCTACTCATTCAAAAAAAGCATTTTCTCAAAGGAAGCAGGTAAAAATTAAAGCTTAGCCTTATTTCTTTGAAGATATTAGTATATCTGAGAGCTCCACACATCCTCAGAAATCTTCAGTGAGCCTAGAGAACTAGTTCTTGGTATACAACTTTTAATGGTCAGCTGGGCACCTCTGTTCAGTTGTCTCATTCTCAGTGCCAAAATTAATCAGGCTAATAAAACAATAATGCCTTGGAGATACTGATTTTTATTAACTCCTTCAGGGAGGAGCCCTAGTGAAGCATTATTTCCCATTTAATGGCACCTTTTACACTCTCTCTGAAAGAAACTGGTGATTCTCCAGCTGACCTGTGTTGTAAACCTCCATGCTTCTAACTTTCTCTGCTTGCCTTCAACTCTCAGCTTGATGGGGTTTTTTTTATTTCAAAAAGGTTAAAAAAAATCCTCTCCACTCAGTGTGATCCTTCTTTAAACAAGAGGCAGTGTTTCTCTAAGGGAAAAGGGGTTCTTTTACTCTGAGAATACAAAATGTTTTTCCACAGTGATGCTGAAGAGAATTTCTTACTGAGTTACAACAACACATTGTGAAGTCTTCATACAAAAGAAAAACAATATCCAGTAAGATGCTGGTTAGAGGTCAGCAAGAGGACACATCCCAGTCATAATGTACTTTGTTTCAGTTAATTCTCATTCTGTTCATTTTTAAAACCACCTAGTTTTCAGTTGCCATTGGTACTGTCGAGCAGTCCTTTACATTCAGTTCTGAGGGATTACTTAGACTCAGATGGGAATTTTCCTTGTCTTGTCTCAGAAATAAAAATGCCAGTCCTTGGAGAAATTGCAGGGGAAAAAAACCCACAGAAAGAAAGAATGATGCAATTACTGGGAAAAGCATATTTCTTTCATAGAAATTTCATTATGTTTACTCAGGAGAAAATTAAAGCAACTGTATCTAAATTCAGTGCCATAAATGATAGAACACCTCACTCAAAAATCAATGCAGCAGCAATGCCCGGGTTATTAGTTGCTGTTGCCTGAATTGTGCAGTGGGTGCCTGGACTCGATGATCTTACACTGAATTGAAAAGCCGCACGATTTTCTACTGTCCATCAAGAAGAGTGCTCCTGGCAGCAACAAAAGAGCCTCGGTGACACTGAGGCTCCTGACAGCCTCGCTTGGAAAGGAGAGCTCAGCTTGCAATGAGAACAAATGAGGAGGCTGTGGTGGATCGAAGAATGATTCACCCATTGTTCCATATTCAACAGCAAATTGCGAGTTGTCTGCCCCTGAGCAATAGTTATTTTGTTAATTTCCTCAGCTTCTTTGAAAAGAGATGGTAATTTCGGCCGTAGTTCAACAGACCAGGGGGATGGGGTTTAGAAACATCCATTTTCCCTCTCCCCACCCAAGTTTCATGACTGTAATAAAGTGACTCCTTCATCTGGGAAATTCCCTAGTGACAACTTGGCAGTTCTGGGTTAGTGGTTGGACTCGATGATCTTACAGTAGAGGTCTTCTCCAACTTAAATGATTCTATTGTTCTACTAATAAATGTTTTGTGAGGTAGCTGTTACACATGTGAAAGAACTCAGTTCATGTCTTGGGGAGCTTTTACATGCTTTGTTTGTTTGGGTTCTTTTCATTTGAGAAGTTGAAAATATTTTTATCAGATGGGAAGCTCACAGCAGGGGTAACACTCATCCTGTCCCTGATGTGCTGAGACTGCTAACATACCTTTTGGGAGAAATGACTACATCTTCTGGTGCCTGCTTATCCTGGAGAGGTCCAGAGCTGCACATGTCAGGGAGCTTCAGATCAGCTACTTGGAAAGTGAGACACAAATATTGACTCAAGATCACCTGGCTGGGGCAGGGATTAAAGCCCTGGCGCTTTCATTTGTCAGTCCCTATCCATCAGACCAGTACAATAGTAACTAAAATACTCTTAGACAGAATTTCAATGCAGTGCAATGGGTTGGTTTTGGTTTTAAGTGAGATTAAAGCATAGTTTTAATTCTTAAAGGTAGGCCAGCTCCAGAGGCCACGTTGTTGTGTAGTCCCACAAAGAGTTGTATCAGCCCGTATGTTGAAAGAGCAGCAGTACCTTAAACTGATATTGGGGACAGAGTACAGAGTAACCACAGCCTCTGGCTGCTGCTGAGACCTTGGGGCTCTGTCCTTTTCTCCTGCAGCGCTGTAGCTCAGTCCAATGCACACTCGTGGGCAGCACACAGCAAACTGAGGGGAGCTGCAGTAACCCTCCCAGCTGGACTGCACACGTGGAGTATTGCAGGACAGTCTCCTCCTTTCACTGCAATGTAGAGAATCAAAAAAAGTTGGGAGCATGTCTTATTTCGAATGAAAAGGTGAACACTCGTGGGAAAATATTGTTGAGACCAGTGAGGTCTTGTTCTGTGGAAAGGGCTCCAAGGCACTACAGCACCGTGACAATAACTGTACAGAGAATTTGACTGCCACAGAGAGTGTTCATAATTGTCTCTTTCAGCAGCAACTTGAGCAATATACTCCTCTCCAATTTTCAACCCACAATTCCTGAAATTGCTTTTCATTTTTCTTTGTGTTATAGTACTGTGTTTAGAGGGAAGGGCAATTTCATATCCAGTTCTTGTCTTAGCCCTTGACCCAGAAATAGCTGTAAATACTGAGTAATATGCCTGACATCCCAAGTCACTGTCTTTGTCACTGTTCTTGACAGCAAACCCTCTGACAAGCATGACACTACCAACTTGTGTTGCCACTCACCTCATTTGGAAGCACAAAGGCCCCTCCAGGCCCCTGTTAATGCTGACACACAGGCTACACCAAGCAGGCATATTTCCAAGCATATGCCACCGTGCTGGATACCACCAAGCTGGAAAAGAGACCACAAGTAGGAGGATGCTGGATTTCTTTTAGTGTGTGTTTTGGGCTCTTCTGTCCTAGAGGTTTCAGAATGGGAGAGACCATAGTGTCTCCCATAGTCACGTTCCATTTAATATTTCCCTATGATGTGGTTTCAAGCCCTTGCCCTGCCTGTCAGAAGCATCTTAGGGAGCTGCTGACACAGGCAAGGTAGAAACACATCCCTGCAGGGTGTCCTGCCAAGATGGTGGATTCAGAAGGGGATTGGTCACACAGGAATAAAGTCTTTATGCCTTATAAAGCCAAGCATTTTTTATACAGGGAAGATGGGCAAGGGTGATTTTTGACTCTATGTTTCCTCCTGCCTGTTCTCCCAGGAGACTACTTGGCATGTGAACCTGAACAAGTGGATTGAATCAACTGAGAGGATTATTTGGAAAGAACAAAAGTGAGGCAAGAGCTCTGGCCATCCTAACAAACCTCCTACCAGGGATCTTGGAGGGATAAATCTAACTGTGGCCTGCAAGCTGGCTCCATGTCTTTCAGGTTTAGTAACAGAAATGAGAGAGAACGGGAACAGTTCCAGAGATTGCAGAATTGTGTTTATCTAATCTGCAAGATATCAACAGAAAGAAACAGATTAATCTCAGTGATTCCTCTAATTTAAAGCATACAGATAAGCTACATCTCCATAAACAGCATTTCTTCATTAAAAGGAATTGGTGCAAATGTTTTTTACTCCAGAACACCTTCTAATTTACATCCTTGTCACATACAGCCTGAGACCCAAGAAAGCCTGAGACCCAAGAAGAATGCATGATAAATAATTTT